>OU015499.1:151108805-151115845 GCA_907164885.2 Dolomedes plantarius
GACTACTTTGATATAAGTAAATGATAAGAAAATCAAAGAAAAATGATAATTTATTTCAGAGTAAAAGGCAAAAGAACGGAGGAATTAATGCTCCGTTGGACCCCCTCCAGCGCGAATGCACGATACGATACGATCGGGCATTGAGTCATACAAGTTCTGTATGATGTCTTGAGACATTTCGTTCCATATATGCTGTAACCTTGCCTCTAGTTCGTTCAAACTCGTGGGATGCCCAACTCGTCGTCCCAAATAATCCCAGATATGCTCGATTGGAGACAAATCTGGGGATCGGGCAGGCCAAGGAAGGGTAGTAACAGTGCGGAGACAGTCTTGTGACACCCTTGCCGTATGAGGCCGAGCATTGTCTTGTTGAAAAATGGCTCCTGGGAGCCGTTGCATGAGTGGCAACACATGTGGTTGCAGGATTTCATGAACATACCGCTGGGCTGTCATGGTGCCACGGAACAATACTAGGGGTGACCGTGTATTGTAGGCAATGGCACCCCATACCATCACACCAGCTGTGGGAGCGATGTGTCGCTGTACAGCAAAGGAAGGATTGAAGCGTTCACCACGGATTCTCCACACACGAACACGATTGTCATCACTGCCGAGATTGAATCTGGATTCTTCGCTAAAGACGACCTGGTTCCATTCCGCTGCAGTCCAGTTTCCTCGTGAGCGGCAAAACTCCAAACGGAGGCGTCGATGGGTGCGCGTCAAGGGCAGCACACGTAATGGGCGCCGCGATACCAACTGTCCTTCAGCCAGGCGCCTTCGTATGGTTCGAGAAGACACAGAAACCCCTAGTGAAGGTGCTACCTGTGCCTGGATGGCGGCCGATGAAGCAGTTGGCTGTACGCGTGCATTTCTTACGATGTGGCGGTCTTCTCGACGACTGGTCTTTCGAGGGCGTCCTGAGCCTGGTCTTCGTATACATGACATCTCTCGGGTCCACTGGTCCCAACACCTCCTCACAACACAATCAGAGCGGCCTAATTGACGAGCTACTCGCCTAGCTGACCACCCAGCTTCCATCATCCCGACGATTCTCCCCCTCTCAAGCTGCGAAAACTGCTTATATTGTCTTCGAACACGGCGTAATGGCATGTCTATCTCAGCTCTTCCTTTGTAAATGATTCAGCACACTCAAACAAGCTTTGGTTACCTGTTTTATACTCCACAGAGTACGATGTTCAACGCCCTCTACCGGCTATACGTAATGCGCAATCACGCTGCATTTCTAATCATTTGCATATCTCCCCGACATGTACCTTCATTGCAAGTTTCGTTACGATCCCGCAATTATTTCTTGGTGAGCTAATTTTTTTGTCCATGAGTGTACATATATATATATATATATATATATATATATATAACAGTTCCGTAACTGACTGAATGACATATAACTCACAGACCAAACCGCTGGACCTAAAGAGCTGAAATTTTGCATGGCGATTCTTCTTATAGTGTAGGGGTGCACTAAGAAAGATTTTTTTAAAGTTCTTCGATTTTTTTTAAAATTAAATTTTCAAGCTGTTTGTGTAACTTGTTTTAAGTTTGCATTTAAAAGAATAATTTAAGGGTTATAAAATTTATACCGCGAGAAAGATCATAAAAATCCCTTTAAAATGAAATCTTTTATCGAATCTTTACCTCCATTTTCTGATTTTTGGTGGATTTTTAAAGATTCATTTTTAGAATTTAATTTAGTAAATGGTGATCACGAGGTTTCATTTATTTTTGTGATACTTTAAATTTATTTTGCGTCACGTGCATAACAACGAAAAAAATTGAGAAAAAAATATTTTTTTTTTCTTGCGAATGTGGCAGACGATTGGACATTATCCTGAAAAATATTAAATTACAGTAAAAGAAATGTTCCTGAAACTGCACTATATTAACTGTGCTATAATATTCTTTAGTATGTTATTTTAGATTCAATTTCAATTTTTCTTCTACATTATTTTCTCTATGATATCTAAATATCTGTTATAAGTATATGTTTATCTAAAATATCTGTTACGATTTTTTTCATAAATGTATTTTTTTTGTTTTCTTTTGGCATTAATTGCATGCATTGACAGTTGTATTTAATTTGAATGCACACCGTAGCGAAGCATGGGTATTCAGCTAGTTTAAATCATAAAATACTATTTGCATTTTAAAAAACGAAAACAAAAAATGGCCGAAGGTGTCAAATTTCTTTCTTTATTACGGAATACAATTTTTTTCTTTAAATCTCTCAATCCAAGTAGTTCATTCTTGGACACAATTTCTCTATAGGTTAATATTGAGGAGAGCGAATCCAACAGGGTTAGTACACAGCAGCGTTAAAAGTATATATATATATATATATATATATATATATATATATATATATATATATATATATATATATATATATATATATATATATATATATATATATATATATGTATATATATATATATGTATATATATATATATATATACATGTATATATGCATATATATATATATATATAATATATATATATATATATATATATATATATATATATATACATGTATATATGCATATATATATATATATATATATATATATATATATATATATATATATATATATATATATATATATGTGTGTGTGTGTGTGTGTAACCTCCTCAATGGCCGATGTTAGAAAGGGGGTATGAAATTTCCCGTTCTAAAGAGGGAATTTGAAAAACTGAATTATATTTTTACGTTTTCCTTAAATTTTCATGCAATTTCTTTCATGCATTCTCGCTGGAAATCAAATAAGAAAAACAATTGTCATTTATTACTACGTTTCGTTGACTTCAAACTTGGTATTTTATTTGCAAAATAGATTGTTTTGGTCAAAAGTACTTTTCATTAACAAATCGCTGCAGAGAATAAATGCGTCTATTGTCTCTCAGGGTAACAGATATTTTTATTCCGCTCTCTATTCCATTGGCAACGAAAAACTTTTCCCAGTACCACCCCCCTTCGCGAACTTTTCTTTTCCATTGCATTTGCTGTCTGACATTATTTATTTGGTAACAGCGGTTATGGGCAAACTGAAAAGAATTCGGAAATTTCGCTTATTGGTTTATCGGAAAAATAATAGAGATTGACTGAAACAAATAGAACACACAGACAACAAACTAAGAATGAGTAGCTGCTATTGTTAGTGGAAACACTTTGTTTCAATCCCGATTCTACTTAAAACAAGCGAGGAGTTACGGTTAAAACATTAAATCATTGGTCAACACCTCCATAGAGGAGGTTTTGATGTTATTTGGATTTTGAATCCATTGGGTAACTCACTATTTACTGGTTTATGAGGAATTAAAAATTCATCTTAATTGCGCACCGAATTGAGAGTTATGCATAATTTAATTGAATGTCTCAATTCACTCCGGTTATTCAAAATTTAAGAGTCGGAATTCATTATTTCTTTTTATATAGAGAATTAACTCCTCTGAGTTCATTAACCTCTTCGCTCCAGGCAAGCCGTAGCTGTGTCGGTCCAGGATACCAGATTAGAATGAAATTAGATGAATATATAGACCTGTAGAGATGTTTTTTACCGTGTTTTTATTAACTCGCTTTCTTGTTTGTTTGTTTGTGTGTGTGTTTGTCCAGTACAAATCTTGCAATCGATTTTTAACTAACTTCCCGACTAGCTAGACATTTGAAACTTTTAGAGTACCTCTGAACACGATGACAATGCATTATTTTAATACTTTTAGCCATCTTTAAGCAGCATCTGAATTCTTTTTCAGTTAATTTTGTTTTGTAGACTGGTGCAGCCATCTATCGGCCGGAACGGAAACGAAAAGTTAAACGCAAGTTAACTTTCAATTGACTTCATTTTCTTTCAAGTTGATGGGATAATTCTTCAAAAATTTTAAAAAGTATTTATTAATACATAGAATTGTCAAGTTTATATGATTCAACAGAAAATTTAAAAAAATGGTATATAAAAAGTTCTTTTTATCTTGTAATTATTAATCATTATTATTGGATATGGTAAGCAGTATGCTGCAATAGAGGTAATTTAACAGTACATAGCCAAGTATTTCAAGTACATAAGTAAATATAAGTTATGCAGGGTTTACCTATATCCGTTACACCCCCCTTAACTTCTAAACGTTGACAGCTTAGCCCACAAAGTTGGTGTCTAGGTATAGAACAAGTAATATATAAAAAAAAAAAATTTTAAAGTCAATTCCTACTTAGGTCAACAAAGAAAAAAATTGAGTGTGAACTAATAGTAGGAATTGAAAAAAAAGGATTGCCTGCCAGAACCTTGTCTACTGTGTGAGATTAGGAGGGGGGGGGGAAGAGAGAGAAAAAGTGTGTCAGGTTGGGGATTCGATCTCGCAACCTACAGGACGGGAGAAGCCCGCGATACCGCAGTGCTACCGTTTACACAGTAACAAGGGGGAAATTACTCTTCAAGAGCAAGAGACGCTCTAGGTCTAAAACTAAAATTGATTAATTAAATTTAATTAATGAATTAATATTTGAAAAAAAACTGTATTAACATCAAGTGTCATCCACTACAAGTTTAAAAAAATGTATTTGAACTTGAGTGGATGAATAAAAGGTACTTTTATTAACGATTGAAAATTTGAACAAGATATATATAGAGAGAGAGTGTGAACTAATAGTAGGAATTGAAAAAGGCTGTGCGCTACCCGATTAGACAACTTACAACGCCATCTATCGGCGAATTTTGAAATTAGCATTTTTATCTCGAAAACGGTACGAGATACGGGGGAAAAGTCAATTACAAAGTTGTTCAGCGTCATCGGTTTAGTAAGAAAAGACACCTTTGCGCACATTAATACTCAAAACAGAATGTAGAAAATGAACATTTGTTTGGTCGTGATTTTCAACACTATGGCGTCGTGAATCTCGAGCGGCGCTTGAAAAGACCACCTCACGGAGGACCAGAGTGCAAATGTGTATAGTGGCTAATGGAGAGAATTCTCAGCAACATAAATAAGTGATACCGAAGATAGGGAAGTGTCTCAGTTTCTTTCTTCCACTCTTTATGACATGGCAATATTCGAAATCGTGACTGTTGAACTTGATTAAAAACAATAAAAAAGATATGGTAAATATATATATAGCATAATGTAACAGTGGGCTGAATCAGGAACAAGAAAAAGAAGAAGTCGTTTAAAAAACAAAAAAAAAACATAGGTTTATTTTCACCACAAAGTAAACTCCAGCTAACATTTAGCGTCGACGACAGCTTTCGGTCTAACGCAATGCTTCGACTGACCCCCCACGAGATCTAAGTAAAGCCAGCACGTTATATACATTAAAACCACGTGTGCATCTGGCTGATTTGCATATGCAGAAAAATTTACGCCAAATAAACATCAATATAATTGTCACAAAAAAATGTAATACTTCACTTACAATAAATAACAAAAAAAATTACTACACATACAGTAACAAACATTACAAAAACATATAAACACCGAAAAAAAAAAAAAGAAATGTTAAATTCAAACATCGCAACCAGCGTTCGGGAATGACGTCCGAACATCGCAACTTGCGATCGCAAAGAAACGGTTACAAGACGTCATTCCCAAAGCACGCACCTCACGCGCTGTACGGGAAAAACAACATAACGTTTAACTTTGTAAGGTATACACAAGATTCGATTCACAAGAATCGAACTTTTGAATTAATGAATTAAAGAAGCTGCTTCAGATATGCTAATTTTGGCATACGCGCTTAGTATAAATACCACGCAGCGTCATTAATAAAAAGGGGAGGTTGTTAAGGTTGAAAAGGTGTTATCCTGCGCTAGTGCTTAGCGGGCCAGAAGTTTACATGGCAGTACTGCTGGTTTGACTTACTGTTCGTGAGTATAAAAATATATTGTTCTTGAAAGCTGTGTTTATACATTCCGTACAAGTAGTACGCATGCTTATTGCTGTAAAAGCCAATTATATGTGCAACGAATTCAATAAACATTGTTTCATGTATAAACTGTGTGTGGTTCAAATTCAAATAGAGAGCCACTTCAAATTATATACACCCAGGTCTGGGTAGAAGTGAGCATAGAATCTCTATAACTTCCAAATTGGGAAGACAGAGAGTGGGGAGTATCCCAACAGTGACCAAACAAATGTTCATTTTCTACATTCTGTTTTGAGTATTAATGTGCGCAAGGTGTCTTTTCTTACTAAATCGATGATGCTAAACAACTTTGCGATTGACTTTTTCCCCGTATCTCGTATCGTTTTCGAGATAAAAACGCTCATTCCAAAATTTGCCGATAGATGGCGTTTGACGCCATCTCGTCGAGTAGCTCATAGCCTTTTTAGTATACCTAGACACCAACTTTATGGCCTAAGCTGTCACCGTTTAGAAGTTAAGGGGAGTGTAACGGATATACGTGGGAACCCTGTTTAGTATAGTTTCATTTGTTCTTTGCAATGAGATGTTCAATGCTACAAAATTGTCCTTACGAATTTTAGCTTCCGCACAGACAATGCATTTCTTTTGTGGCCATTTTTTTCTTTTCTGTTGGTGTGATTCGCACCAAACAATGTTGGATCCTTCGGGGAGCCTTATCAGGTTGAACGTTGAAGGTTGAAGGTTGCTTCAGAGCCACGCGGTGAATGGAATTTTGCTCCAGAATTTCACTACTGCACTGGAGAATGAAGTTGACAAATAGAACCTTAGCAATCTTGACCTCATACAAAACTTTTTGCATTTAGGAACATTCTTTGCAAAAGACGAGGGCCAACTTTCTTGAACCAGGCTCTGGTTTTATCTCCAGCAATCATATGGATCAATATCTTGGTCACACAAGTCAACAGAAGCCATAAATTGGTTGTAATTCTCTACGCCATCTAATTTCAACGCTAAAAACCATATCCCAGACAACCAGATGACAAATGTAATATCCCTGTTCTGCTACCACAATAACGCCTATGTCTGGTAGGTGATTTGACCATGGACGTATGCACCATGGTGATAATTGCCCACGAACATCAAAACGTAAGCACGTATATCCATGGCGTG
>OU015499.1:151115945-151135945 GCA_907164885.2 Dolomedes plantarius
TTTACGATTGGAAAAATTTAAACAAACTGCATCCTTATAATATTATAGATTAAACTTAAGAATGCTATCGATTTTTTTTCTTTTTCTTTTTTTTAAATGTTCCAATGAGTCAAAATCAGTTCGTTCGATTATACTGAACAATTTTATCTATGGATCACCATATGACTATCGTTTGCTAGGATGTGAAAAATCTAAACTATCCTTTTCCACATAATACCGTGGATTTAACTTAATGATGTTATTAAGTTTTTGAAAATGTTCGATTGCATCAAAATCAGTTTGTCCGATCAGATTGAACGATCTTATTGATAGATCACCGAATGACTATCGTTTGTTATGATTTTATAAAGTTTAACAAACCGCATCCTTGTAATATGATAGAATAAAACCTAAGGATGATATAGTTTTCTTGAAAAATATTGAATTGCGTCAAAATCAGCACATTCGATAATATATCGAACAATTCTGTATATAGATCACCCATTAACTATCATTACACACACACACACACACACACACACATATATATATATATATATATATATATATATATATATATATATATATATATATATATAATATATATATATATGTATAATATAATATATATATATATATATATATATATATATGTATGTATATATGTCTGTGTATTTGTGTGTAATGTCTAGAAGCGTAGACTATAACTAACTTTTTTGTTAGGTCGGTTGATGCTAAAGCTAAAGAAATTAATATAAATAAATAGTTATTAAACGAGATATTAGTCTGAAGGGAATAGAAATAGCCAACAGATGGCGTTACGTTGTCTATCTCTAGGGTTTGGGGGAGCGTAGCCTTGAGCGAATCACAGAGGATTGCGTCATATTCTCGAATGTTCGAAAGAGTATGAGAATGAATCATCAGTCTCAGGACTCTGACTAACGCCCGCGCGTTTGCATAAGCGCGAAAAAGAACAAAGCATAGATTAGATTTTATTTTCAGACAAGCAAGATGCGCGTTTCGTGGGGAAAGAGAGATGATGGGAACTTGGCACGGATTGAATTGATTTTTGACTAGTGTTAATAAATAAAGTCCTTTAATGTTATTTAAATAGTCTTTCTTTGCCACAGGCCTTAATGTAGAAGTGAAATGGTATAATTCCCCACGGTGTGTGGCCAATAACGAATGTATTATAAAGGATGCAGAGGCAGGGGTAAATACAGGCTTGTAAACCAATAAAAAATAGAAGAATAGCTGTCGGTGTGGCCAGTGATCCACAGATGTAGGGTATTAATTACCTTGAAACAATGGAGGCATGCATGGGTTGGAACAAGCAAGGAAGACAAAGCATTGGCCTTAAACATACATTTATTTGATAACCCAAATTTCAATTAACTTGACATAGCTATTAATATAACAATCCGTTTAATATTAACAATTTTTACCATTGAGAACCCAGAGGCAGAGGCAAACTATATAGTCAAAAATGATTTTTAGAGTCTATTGGGGAGGCACTTACTATAGCGGATGTATGCAGCGATGATCGTAGCATCGGCGACCGGGACCCAGAATCATCTCCAGTGTAGAAACACCTTGGCGGGGTATTCGCACTTCTCCAAGGCTCTGGGGTAGACGAGAGTCTCTAACATCTAACTCTGAGGAACCAAATCTAAGATCCGTCTCCTTCTTCGCCAATTCCTTCCGTCCTTAGCGGAGCTGTTGTCCGTTTACAGGGGGGCCATTCTGGCCCGCCCCTCATTTTTATTGGGCAGTGGGCTGTTTTTCTTTCAGTGGTTCCTGCCCCAATTGTTTCTTTATTAAACCGCCCCTGTCGCCTCTGTCCATAGTCTATGAAGTACCTCCCCCAACATAATTTTATTTTGCAAAACAACTTTGACCCTTCTCATCTGACGTTTTTACTGTGGGCCATAAAATAACGACCATCCATCTTGTAAAATTTAGACTTCAGATCGCAATCACTGGCCACACCGCCAGCTATTCTTCTATTTTTTATTGGTTTACAAGCATGTATTTACCCCTGCCTCTGCATGCTATATAATACATTCGTTATTGGCCACACACCGTGGGGAATTATACCATTTCACTTCTACAATGACTGCCTTTTAGGTAAATTCTTTAGATAAAGGTTACGCGGTGTAAGCACCGTATTATATATATATATATATATATATATATATATATATATATATATATATATATAATTTGTTATGATGTGAAAAATATAAACAAACTGCATCGTAACAACATTCAAAGTCAAATTATCGGATTTTACAGAAATTTTATTGCAAATTTGAAAATAGAAAACCTTAGAATCGGTTCATTCTATTATAGTAAACAGTTTAATAAATAGATCGGCACATGGCTGTCATCTGTTATGATTCATAAAATCTAAAGCAACTGTAGCATAACGTTCATTGTCAAATTTATGGATTTCACAGGTTTTTTTTTCTTGTAAAATTAAAAATTGGAAATCTTAGAATCGGTTCGTTCGATTATTGTGAACAGTTTTATAAATAGATCACCGTATGACTGCCGTAGATAAATACGGTTTGTATTTTTTGTTCTTTTTTTTATCCTAAAATCTTCTATATCTTTTCTTTTAAGGCAGCAATGGACCATGAAAAACTTTTTTTTATTTATTAACCAATTGTTATTAAATTTTGTATACTTATACAGTGTTGTTTAGAGATGGAAATTCTAAATAAATTTTAAAAAATCAGATTGTAATTAATTAAGATATTAATTGAAATCAGTTTGTTAATTACTCTATTTAAAAATGCTCCATGAGCATTAATTTTTGCCTCAGATATCTAATTTTCTCTCTTAAGCTAGCTTTATATAGTTATAATAAAAGTTAGTAGCAATATTTGATTTACAGTCATATTTATAAAAACTTGAAAAAAAATCGATAAAAATAGGTCATTTTATGCAAAATTATATCAAAAAAAATTTTTATTGTAAAAATTTTAAGTTGATTTAAAATAGCATAATGAATTGATTACTAAGTTTTATTCTAACATATATAAATAATCATTTTATAAAAATTTATTAAAATTCAAGAAAAATTATGACGCATGGAACATTTTGAACTTATCGAAACGACATGAAAATTTGTTTTGAGAAAATGGCATTTAAAGTTTTAATTTGACTAACATTTCCACGTTTGAATAAAAAAAAACTTATAACTCGGTTAATAATGATCGAATCAACATACTTTTTTTAAATTTAAAGCTCATGAGTTGCAGAATCATTTTCTGAAAGAAACAAAAATCGTTTTGGGGACATATTTTTTGTCAATCTGAAGGTCCATTGTCTCCTTAAAACTAAGATAATAAAAAGTCTGATATCTTTGAAAATTTTGTGTCCTGAGCTATTAAGAAGAGAGATATGCAGCAAAGAAACCAAATGCAATTTGTCTGAAAGGTAAGCTTCTATATATACTGATCTAAATCTAACAGACTTTGCTGTAATACATACGCTTAATAAATCAGGTAACTATCTAAATGAAAGCCAGTCTAAAAAGGCTAATACATTTTCTTGGCGACGGTTCAGAAAATCGTTAAGGTTTCAGATACCTTGAAAGGAATCTATATATATAAAACAGTTCCGTAACTAACTCATTCATTCACTGACTGACATACAACGCACAGACCAAACCGCTAGACCTAAAGGGCTGAAATTTTGCATGGCGATTCTTCTAATAGTGTAGGGGTGCACTAAGAAAGAGTTTTCAAAAATTCTTCTTAGATTTTTTTAAATTAAATTTTTAAGCTGTTTTTTAAACTTTTTTTACGTTTGCATTTAAAATAATACATTGAGGGTTATAAAATTTATATCACGAGAAAGAACATAAAAATTCCTTCAAAATAAAATTTTTTCGAATTTCTACCTCCATTTCCTGATTTTTGGTGAATTTTTAAAGATTCATTTTTAGAATTTAATTTATTAAATGCTGATCACGTGATTTCTTTTTCTGGTACTTTCAATAAATTTATCGTCACGTGCGTAACAACTAAATAGACAAAAAACAATATTTTTTTTCTCTTTCTAATGCAGCAGACGATTGGATATTATCCAAAAAAAATGCATATCCCTTACGATTTTTTTTATAAATATATATATATATATATATATATATATATATATATATATATATATATAGATAGATATATATTTTACATCAATTGTATACATTGATCATCGAATTTATTATAAATATATATATTTATTTTTTGGCATAAATTGCATACGTTGACCGTTGTATTTAAGTTGAATGTACTCCGTAGCGAAGCGCGGGTTTTCAGCTAGTATATATATAAAACAGTTCCGTAACTGACTCACTGACATACAACGCACAGACCAAACCGCTGGACCTAAAGAGCTGAAATTTTGCATGGCGATTCTTCTTATGGTGTAGGGGTGCACTAAGAAAGGTTTTTGAAAAATTGTCCTTCGATTTTTTAATTAATTTTTAAGCTGTTTTTGTAACTTTTTTTTAAGTTTGCATTTAAAATAATAAATTGAGGGTTATAAAATTTATATCACGAGAAAGATCATAAAAATTCCTTTAAAATGAAATCTTTTTCGAACCTTTACCTCGATTTTCTGAATTTTGGTGAATTTTTAAAGATTCTTTTTTATAGAATTTAATTTATTAAATGCGATCACGTGATTTCTTTTTCTGGTACTTTCAATAAATTTATCGTCACGTGCATAACAACTAAATAGACAAAAAAAATATTCCTTTTCTTTCTAATGCAGCAGACGATTGGATATTATCCAAAAAAATAAATATCCCTTACGATTTGGTTTATAAATATATATATATATATATATATATATATATATATATATATTTACATCAATTGTATACATTGATCGTCGCATTTATTATAAATATATATATATATATATATTTTTGGCATTAATTGCATACATTGACCGTTGTATTTAATTTGAATGTACTCCGTAGCGAAGTGCGGGTTTTCAGCTAGTTTTAGATATATATCCTTTTTAAACTGACGAATCACGAACAATTCTATTCCAAGATAAATAAGATCTCAAGCAGAAACGTACAGCGAGGCACTCATAGTATAGCATAAAAACTTAGTATACGGCGAAGAACGTTTAAATCGAAATTCATTTTAATTAAGAATTCCGCTCACGGACTTCTTTTAACTTTTGTCTCCCTGTTATTTTTATCCCATAAAGATAAATATTTACATCGAATTCTTCCGTCTTAACGTGTTTCGATTTCACCGCTGTGTATGAATGTCTGCACGCACCCGGCTATCTATCTACATCAATTTGGACGTCTGTCTGCGGATGCATTGTGCCGTGGAGACAGGTTATTCAGATAAGATAAGCATGTGGATAAGCCTTTGGATAAGATAATTCTATTTCGTTTTCTCATCTATATATACACCTAATTCTGTTTTTGCACGAACTTTTTTTACACGAATTTGATTCAGGGGCGGCTCCAGTTCAGATTTTTTTTTAATTTGGGGGGGGGGGGGGAGCAACATCGGCTCTTAGGGTTTTATATATATATATATATATATATATATATATATATATATATATATATATATATATATATATATATATATGTATACATATATATATATATATTTATATATATATATAAATACATACATATATATATATATATATATATATATATATATATATATATATATATATATATAATATATATATATATATATATATATATAAATATATATATAAAATATAAATATATATAATATATATAAATATATATATATATATATATATATAGTATACATATATATGTATACATATATATATATATATATATATATATATATACATATATATGTATACATATATATATATATATATATATATACATATATATGTATACATATATATATATATTTATATATATATATATATATATATATATATATATATATATATATATATATATATATATATATATATATATATATATATACAGTGGAATCTCGATCGATCGTTTCCGGATCCATCGTTTTCCCGTATGTGTCGTTCATTTTATCCAGTCCCAAATATCATATTGCTTTGTTATGTTTCCGCATCTATCGTTTTCTCGCATTTATCGTTCATTTCAGTCGGTCCCTTGAAAAACGATAGATCGAGATTCCACTGTACTTATATATATATATATATATGTATATATATATATACTAGCTGAAAACCCGCACTTCGCTACGGAGTACATTCAAAGTAAAAACATCGGTGAATGTATGCAATTAATGCCAATATATATATAATAAATACGACGATCAATGTATATAATTGATGTAAAATATATATATATTTATAAAAAAATCGTAAGGGATATTTTTATAGACAAAATAATGTAGAAGAAGATATTCAAATTAAATCTAATATAAAGAATACTAAAGAATATAGTACAGTTAATATAGTACAGTTTCTAGAACATTTCTTTTACTGTATTTTAATATTTTTTTGGATAATGTCCATTCGTCTGCCGCATTAGCAAGAAAAAAAAAATTATTTTTTGTCTATTTAGTTTTTATGCACTTGACGATAAATTTATTTAAAGTACCAGAAAAAGAAGTCACGTGATCAGCATTTAATAAATTAAATTCTAAAAATTAATCTTTAAAAATTCACCAAAAATCAGGAAATGAAGGTAAAGATTCGAAAAAGATTTCATTTTAAAGGAATTTTTATGATCTTTCTCGTGATATAAATTTTATAACCCTCAAATTATTATTTTAAATGCAAACTTAAAAAAGTAAAAAAAACAGCTTAAAAATTTAATTTAAAAAAATCTAAGAAGAATTTTTCAAAAATCTTTCTTAGTGCACCCCTACACTATAAGAAGAATCGCCATGCAAAATTTCAGCCCTTTAGGTCCAGCGGTTTGGTCTGTGCGTTGTATGTCAGTCAGTCAGTGAATGAATGAATGAATGAATGAATGAGTCAGTTACGAAACTGTATTATATATATATATATATATATATATATATATATATATATATATATATATAAGAAATAAACATCGTCTCATTTTAAATTTAAACTCATTTACTATTAGGTCTACGATTATATAATTTTAGGCTATGAAAAAAAACGCCGGACTTTTTTTTTTGGGGGGGGGAGAAATTTCCCCTACTGCCCCACCCCCCTTGGGGCCGCCATTGATTTGATTTAACACGAATTCAAAAAAATATTTCATTCTCTTTTTACGCAAGTCATTTTGATTTAACACGAGCGGTCCAATCCAATTTCTCAATTTTTATTTATTTATTTATTTATTTTATTTTATTTATTTATTTTTTTTTTGGGGGGGGGGGGGTCGTCTAAATTCTAAGAAAACAAAATTTTATTTGTGGCTTATAATTTTCGACGATAGTGTATCCAGTTCTGCTTTGATTCACGAATTCAGTCCGCAAAAAAACATTTTCTTCTTTTATTCTATCAAAAATTAAAGGAAATGATCCTGTCATAAATGCAGATTTAATAAAAGAATATCTGGAACTGGCGACGGAATGGGGTAACCATTTTGTCAAACATGAGACCCTAATGTAATGAGGAACGCGCTGGGAAGTTTCAACGTGGACTGGAGTTGTTGACTTAGCCTCTTACAGAGAATCGTGTAACGGCCTAATCAAAGCATGAATACGACGTTTAATAACTGAATTCGTCCGTAAAACCGGTGAATCATCAGCACCAGAGGAGACTCTTTTGCTCAAGGGATCAAGGAAAGAATTTCATTAATAGAGGAAGAATACGATGTCCGCAACATTTCTAAACACATTTAAAAACTAAATTACCTTAAAATAATGACGGGAAGGAATAAATAAACTGTCAGTGGCTTTGCATGAAAATGTATAAACAAATTATATTTTGAACCGTGATAAGAAATGAGTTAATTTCTGCTGTGAGTAATTCCATTCTCAAGAGTGAAAATTTTTAGATTAATCACCGTAAACTACCCCGATTTCGATAGTTTTTCGAGGAGCTGAATAGGCTCACCCATACATTTACTCTCACTTTTCCCTTTTGTCATCACTTTGCTATCTAAATTTTGCACCGTGAAAAGAAATGAGTTGATTTCTGTTGTGAGAAATTCCATTCTCAAGAGTTAAAATTTTTAGATTAATCACCGTAAACTACCCCGATTTCGATAGTTTTTCGAGGAGCTGAATAGGCTCACCCATACATTTACTCTCACTTTTCCCTTTTGTCATCACTTTGCTATCTAAATTTTGCACCGTGAAAAGAAATGAGTTGATTTCTGTTGTAAGTAATTCCATTTTCAACAGTGAAAAATTTCAGATTAATTGCTGTAAACTACCCCGATTTCGATAGTTTTTCGAGGAGCTGAAGAGGCTCACCCATATATTTACTCTCCCTTTTGTCATCGCTTTGCTATCTAAATTTTGCACCGTGAAAAGAAATGAGTTGATTTCTGTTGTAAGTAATTCCAATTTCAACAGTGAAAAATTTCAGATTAATTGCTGTAAACTACCCCGATTTCGATAGTTTTTCGAGGAGCTGAATAGGCTCACCCATACATTTACTCTCACTTTTCCCTTTTGTCATCACTTTGCTATCTAAATTTTGCACCGTGTAAAAAAATGAGTTGATTTCTGTTGTAAGTAATTTCCACTTTCAACAGTGAAAAATTTCAGATTAATTGCTGTAAACTACCCCGATTTCGATAGTTTTTCGAGGAGCTGAAGAGGCTCACCCATATATTTACTCTCACTTTTGTCATCGCTTTGCTATCTAAATTTTGAACCATGATAAGAAATGAGATAATTTTTGTTGTCAGTAATTTATTCATTTATAACTCTATAATATTACAAGAAGGCCTAAGCTTAGCTGAAAATCTTGAATCATTTTTCCCGAATGCAGACCCTTCCGCCGAAAGAAGCCGAAACTTCAAAAGGGAGCTGCCAAATTGTCTCTCTCCCTACCGTGAAATCTACAACGACCTTGTAACCAAAATTACGGATTTTTTGAAGAGGATAGAAGGTGCAAAAAATCTAAATGAAGAAAAAGGTTCTGAAAGTGAAGGTGATATCGTTCAACCCAAATAAACGTTCCCGTTTTATTGTTCTTAGCAGTGATGAGGAATAAATTTATTAAATAAAGGTCGCATTAAATGAAAATAATATTTTTTGTTCCTTTTCGTTTTGTGTTAAACATACTTTTTTATTTTTAATAAAAATTAAGTTGCTTATATGGAATTTTTAAAAAAAATGTTTGTTTTAAATAAGTTTTCCGAACGTTTTTGTACTGGCTTTGGGTCTCATATAACACGGTTTCACACAACACGGCATTTTCTAGGAACCTATCTACCGTGTTATAGGAGGGTTACCTGTATACAGAGGCTGTTCACACATTTTTTAGACGATGTATATTGTATTCACAAAACTAAATTACATAACATTCTTGTGTTTTAAATTTTCTATTTGACATCCCTTATTCTGAACTATCTTTCGACACCGCAATTTCCAGGATAATAATGCCTTTTGAAGTGTCAGAAGAGGTATTCTATCCCATTCCTCCTCAACGGCTTTCCGGAGTCCTGTAAGGGTTTTGGGACGATGTTTGGATAATGCACATTTTAAAAGTCCGAAAGCACAAAAATCCATAGGTGATACATTGGGAGATTTAATAGGGATATCAGTGAAGGGTATGGCCTTGATACCAGTTTTTTGTTCCATTTCTTTTAGGAAATTTACAGTGGATTTTGATGTGTGACTGCTAGCTTTGTCGTGATGGAGTCTCACAGATTGATGGCACTGTGGGTAAAGCGATGGTATTTCATTCAGAAAAAATTGGCGATAAAATATGTTCCTGATAGTATTTGGAGTTAATCTTGACATTTTTTTTCGACTCTCTTTATTTTTAACTTGCCATTATAAGAAAAACCAGCAACAATCATGAATCCCTTAGAAAAACCTTCTTTCGATTCTTTGAACCATGTACTTAAATTTTTTTTCTCCCCTTTTATGATAATAAATGGCTCTTTTTTTGTTGCAGTCATTTAAATACACCCATGATTCATCTATTGTGACAATTGTTTTCCATTTTTCTTTGGATAAGTGTTTCTCATATAGAATTCTGCAGCGTGTCCTGCGTTCAGCGATAGGATTTGGAAGAAGACGATGCACATTGCGTTTTTTCGCTTTCTTAAGATTTAAATCAACGTTTATCATTTTGTTTACAGTGGACACCGAGCATTTTAATGATTTTGCAACTGTCCTTTGACTAGTGGGATTTTCTTTTAACATTAAACAACGTACCTTTGCAATAGTCGAAGATGTCCGTTTTTTCCTTGGATACTTGTTTGGAATTTTTGTCCCACTTGAGGCTCCAATTTGACGTTTTTTTCCTTTCTTGGTGACGATATTACCTATCGACACTTTAGATATCACAAAACCATGACTCTCACATCGTTTTTGGATAACGGAGTATGCATATTTCTCTTCGGAAAGAGCATAAATGTAGCCTTCGAGCCACTGCTTTGTTAAAAACGCCATTTTGAATAAAAGCAAAACTTTCAAGCCGCAGACGATAATTTTGACTTTTAAAAACATAGTACAATTGCAATTATTTCTTTTGCAGCAAACGAATTTTTATTACCGCTTACCAAAATCGTCTAAAATATGTGCGAACAGCCTCTGTGTATATATATATGTGTGTGTGTGCGTGTGTATTTGTTGTAATTCAGGAATAAAGCGTGAGTGTTACCGGGAGAGTAAATGCAGCACAATCTTTCGAGAGACACTAAGGCTCGTTGCACACACGGCGTAGGCGGAAATTTTCCATCGGACGTCGTTCTAAAAGTAGAGCTTACACACACGGCGAAAAACTCCGTCGAAGGGGAGAAAGGCCCACCCCTCCTTTTCGAATCCTGCACGTGTCCAAGAAACCAGAGGGGTCGCACCAACGCCCCCCTCCTCCCGGCCGGGATCGGAGGAGCCCTCCTTTTCAAATCCCCTTTACGATTCCAAGAAAACCAGCGCGCCCCCCCCCACCAAACCCCCAACCACACCCTCGAAAAAGACCCTACGACGGTAGAATGCGCTGTGTGTGTAAGCGTGCATAGGGTCACATGGATAACTACTTCAATCTGGCGTCAACGAAGCCGCCAGCGCACAGTGGCACTCGACAGCTGCACAAGCGACCGTCGAAGAAAAATTTCATTTTCCGCTGTGTGTGCAAGCTCCAATTGACTTCTGTGGTCTACTGTTGGAACGACGTCCGATAGAAAATTTCCGCTAGAGATAAAAACGCTGTGTGTGCAACGGCCTTAGGCCCGTTGCACACAAAAACGCTGTGTTCTCCCCTTCGACGGAGTTTTTCGCCGTGTGTGTAAGCTCTACATTTAGAACGACGTCCGATGGAAAATTTCCGCCTACGCCGTGTGTGCAACGGGCCAAAGACACACAGTCTAAATTCACAGAATTGAAAAATTTCCACTCTCTCCATTTGCCACCCTGTGATTTATTCCCCATCGCTTCCAATCATTTTCAAATAAGACCCGATTCATCAACATCTGACTCCCGCCACCTTCGACTTTGCCCCAACAATCGATTGATCTATGGCCCTGGGAAGTTTGTTCGGCACAGATAATTGTTTCCTCGTTCTTCTCTTCTTCTATTCCCACCTCACCCTTTGACCGGCGGCAGGGGGGGGGGTTGCTCCGTAACTATTCGGAGACACCGAGCATTCATCACTTCCCAAGGAATTTCTAGTTCTTCCAGGAAAGCGATGTCCCCCCCCACAATTAACCGCTTTATTAATGACATCGCGGCCGACTGCTGGCAGGTGTGAATAGAAATTTCGAACAACAGAAGGATAAATGTTTCCGAATCGAAACTTTCCAGAAACAAAATCGTTAAAAAGTTTCGACCCAGGTTTCCATCTTTGTGCAGTTAAGGGAACGCTGGACATTAAAATTTACTTTTTTTACTTTTCATCATAGAGATACGAAATTTTGTACATATGCACATTTCACTATAAATAAATAGAATACCTTAAAAGAAATTTCCAATCTCATTATAATTTTAAGATTTTATAAAAAATTTGAAATTTATAGACACAATTTTAAAATGCTCCTTGATACCTAATTTTTGAGATATTTCCTCGATTTTGCATTTTAATCTCTTTTAACTATATAACAAACAAATCTGGGTTTCAATTATTTAATCCCTTGAATAGTTAATTTTTGAGAGATTTTTTTCTAAATTCCATCCCGATTTTCATCAAAATTTTGCCTTTTGAAAAGTTATAAATCAAATTTAATTACCTCAATGAAGTCGAATTGTAAAATGCATACCCAGTTTTTTTGTAAACAGCATCAGAATTCTTCCTTATTAATTTAATGAATTTCGAAGAAAAATTAAGTAGCATGGAGCATTTAAAAAATCTAAAAACCTTGAAAAATCTGGTTTGGGAAATACAGATTTAAAATTTATTACTACACTTACCCATTATAAATTACTTTGTAGAAGCTTCATAAATGATTTTTTACTTGAAAAAAAAATATTTTGGAACTAATAATCTACAGAAATATATATATTATTTACAATAACACAATCAGTATTACAATGACGAGATTTGCTGAAATAAAGGTCCACCGTTCCCTTAAACTATTATAATTTTTTTTCGTTCATTTTAATATTGGCGAATTAAGTGTGATTTGTCAAACAACCCCAATTTTGATTGTTTCTCAAAACAGTTGAATCGGCTTACCTCCTATTTTCACATCCACTTTCCCTTATAAGCGTAACACCGCAAAACTACTTTTCGTCTTCTCTTTGCTATCGAAAATTTGTATCATGTTAAAAAATGAGTTAACTGAGTAAAAATGAGTTTCCACCCTCAGCAGTGGAAAATTTTGCAGCTGGGGGAATTTCGGGTTAGATTAACACATTTCGGCATTTTACAACATTTCGGGTTGGATTAATAGCAGTAAATTAACCCGATTTCGATAGTTTTTCGAGGAATTCGGGGGTGTTCCAAATTATTGATAAAGAGAGGTACCTAAAGAGAGGTGCCGGAACGTATATTAACATTCCTTACATGAATTCACGCCATTACATCGCTTGGCGACTTCTGATTGGTCAATTGAGTTTGCATCGGTAATTGCCATAATATTTGATCCTAAGCGCATTTTAAATGAGACAAAAGCTAAAATATATGTTGCTTTCATTTCGATAATTGCATAATATTTGATCCTAAGCGTATTTTAAATGAGATAAAATCTATTTCTTAGTTGCTTTCGTTTATATATATATATATATTTTTACGCCATATTTTACAAGGAACGTGAATTTTTTTTAAGTGGCGCCACCTATTAATGTAAAAGTAATTTAAAGTGACAAGCTATTTGTAGAAGAAATTTTCGCCATAAAAGCGTTCATATTTCTTTTTTGTGCATGGAAAATTTTAAGAAATGACCAATTTCCGTAGTAATTTCACTGTAAAATTTTAGGAGTAGAATAAAATAGAGTAAATATTACGGGAGTACTGTAGATTTGTCCACTTCTTCGTTTTATAGGTATGTAACTACCAGCTGTGTGCAGAAAAGTTTCCCAGCTTCCTGTCGACTTAACATTTTAAATTCTTTTTTAAAAAAGTGTTTAGCCCATTTGTAGAAGATTTATAAAGTCCATTTTTAAGAGTAAGGTTAAAAAACTAAAGTGTGCAAAACAGCAAAAAATATATAATTTGCATCTTACAATTAAGATTTTTAAAAAAATAAACAATTTTTTTTAAAAAATTCAACATTTAAATTTAAAAATAAATAAATAAAGCTTTTATTTTTTTAAAATTCAGCATTTAAATTTAAAAAAAAAGAAAATATCTTTCCGTTTTTTAAATTCAACATTTAAATTTAAGAAAAAAAATCAATTTTGAGTAATATTTACTCTATTTTATTCTACTCCTAAAATTTTATTGAGAGTGAAATTACTACGGAAATTGGTAATTTCTTAAAATATTCCATGCACAAAAAAGAAATATGAAGGCATTTATGACGAAAATTTCTTTTACAAATAGCTTGTCACTTTAAGTTACTTTTAAATTAATAGGTGGCGCCACTTAAAAAAATTCACGTTCCTTGTAAAATATGGCGGAAAAAAAATATACGAAAATGAAAGCAACTAAGAAATATATTTTATCTCATTTAAAATACGCTTATGATCAAATATTATGCAATTATCGAAATGAAAGCAACTAAGAAATATATTTTAGCTTTTATCTCGCTTAAAATGCGCTTAGGATCGAATATTATGGCAATTACCGATGCAAACTCAATTGACCAATCAGAAGTCGCCAAACGATGTAATGGCGTGAATTCATGTAAGGAATGGTAATATGCTACCGGAACGCCGTTCCGGCGCGTTCCGCCACAAATCTAGCCCTGTATATATATATATATATGTAATAGCACGGGCGCGGGCCGACGAAGGAAGGCCCGAGTGGTATTTCTTTTTAGGTAAAGATGGATGACTTGTCGCCCGGCCGTGCATCACATGTTTAATTTCCTTTCCCGCTTTTCATCTCACCCTCGGACACATAAAACACCACAACGTTAATATAACTACATCTTTATTAGACGGCGAATACGTCTTCTCAAGGCAATTACAAAATCAAAAAAGCGTACATGTTTCCGTTCCTGTTGTTTATATAAACATTGTCATGTGATCATCATCGCGATTAGGGATTTGCTGTTGTCGATAAGTCACATGTGGTTTTATATAATCTGCGCAGAGCTTATCTAAAATATTGGGGACGCCGCGCCTATTTGAAAAAGGAAGCCATTTAATATTTTCTCTCGAGGTTATTAGAGTTTAGAATCAAAAGCGAAATTTAGCTCGTACGCCCAAGGGAATTTAGAATAATGTTAGATTTTAAAATGGTATGGGGTTTTTAATGTTATAGAATATCCCCCCCGTCCGAGAAGAGGCTGACCAACAATGCCTGCATTGGAGGACAGACTCACCCGACCATGTGAGGAAAATGGGCGTCGACCACAAATTTGGAAAAGTTTGAAAAGGAACATATGTTTTAAGTTAATTTAGTATGATGATCACATGGCAAGACATTGCACATTTCAATATCGAATACACAAAAATACACTAATGATTTACTAATTTATGAACACAATAAAAACAAAAAAAATTATAGAAATTAATGATCAATTATAGAAAATTGTAAATTATATAAATTTCTTATATTGTTGCTGTGAAAAACAATTAAATTTAAATATGCACTTATCATCAAATGAAGACAATGCTGAGCAGGGCGGCCGTCCCCACACAACAAAATCTCAAAAAAAAATCAATTAAATTTAATTAAAAAAAATTATCAAATTTTCACTCTACATCAGTTTTAATTTTGTGTCGACTCACACAAATAATAGAATATAACAATGAAAATATCAACAAACAAACATGTTAAGTAAATGGAATTGAACATGACAATAATAATTTGAAGTTATTGTACTTTCCTCCTCAACTCTCACAACATTGGGGTGAGTCCAAAAAGTTTGTAAGGTACACATGGTAGCTTATAGTTCACGTTCCTTGTAATGTTATCTACAGTATGTTGCTTGAGAAAAGTACAAAAAAAAAATCACAGTTCGGTAGGTTCTGTGTCCTATCATCTCGCAAGTGCAGAATACCCCAAAAAGATCACAATGTATTGGCTTAAATAGAAAAAAAATAGTCCTTTGTATTTGGGTACAAAAAAAAATCACAGTCTTTTTAGTGCTGTGTTATTTCTGCTTCACAAACGTAGAATACATAAACATCACATTATCTCGACTTGTTTACATATAAAGAAAATTAGTTCTTTAGTTATATAATAAAAATCACACTTTCAATACAAATCACAAGATTTAATAAAATCACACTTCAAATATATCAATTGTACATAAAAATTACAAAACATATCACTCATTATCTAGTTTTCGTATCTTTATTTATCTCATTATTTTTTCTTAATATCCATTATCTCCTTTATTTCAATATTACTTATTATCAACAAAAATCTCTTTTTAATATCTTTTATTTCTTATTATTCTCATTTCATCATTTCTTATATTCATTTTATTTCGACAACATTTATTCATTCCAAAATTCTATTCAATATTCTTTAATTATTCTTATTCATATTTATTCTAACTTTATTTATTTATTTATAACTTTATTTATTTATTCTCAATACTTTTCACTTTATTTTCAAATTATTTATTTACTATTCATTTTTGTACATTTATTATAAGTTTATGTGGATCCATTTCCTTGTTTTGAAGGTACCTTGTTGTATGTGTGTTCCCCAACTCTTAGTCTCAAATTCTTTAATTCTACCTCTAAGCAGTGAGGGTTGTGTTTATGTTTGTGTAACAAGTGGGTTTTCTTTCTCCATATTGTTCTCTGACTAATAAGGAGGAAGAGTCTTTTAGCCGTACAGTGGACTAACCGTAAATCTCCGACAGAATATGACTGCGTTGGAAAACAGCATCTTGCATAGTACACAGATGGAGAAAAAGGAAAAGGTGCAGTTGTCATACCTGTGGGAGTATAATATATAGAAATGGGAGGACAAAAGGAGTGGCCATCCCAGCCCTGTTTTAGTCATTACTCAAGCAAATAGTCTTCAGCACTTTAAGTGACTGAGTTGTTGAATTAAAAACAAATAGTAAAAAAAAATTAAAAACGATCTTAAACAGTTGGGACGACATCCAACGCGCTTGTAGAGTTGGGTGATAGGAAAGTGTTTTTCAAGAAATAGGAAATTTACTGAAAGGTTAAAGAAGTAGAGTTGTCATAGCCGGTGTTTAAATTGAGATCCAAAAAAATTCACATATAATAGTATTCTTAAGAAGAAAGTTTAAGTTAGACAGTTTTTTTTTTTTTTTTTTTTTTTTTTAATATATCTTTAGTAGGACAACACATAATTAATTATATCAATTTAAAAAATATATAATGATGTTAAGCATCACATAGAAAAGAAAGAAAAATGGATCTAATGTTTGTCATTATTCGTGGTGTAGTTTTAAGCTCTCTGGTGCATTATAATATCTCAATCTGCAAGCATGGACAATCTCAGAATCTCGTTTAGTGTGAAAGTTTGGTCCATCAATTTGATATTCAATAGAATCCAAAATACACAACATATGAAAGTATTAAACACACACTAATAAAATACTTCTAATACCAATAATAATAATAAAAATACCTTAATATTCTCTATCAATTGCCATAATTTAATGTTAATGTTCAAATTTCAAACTATTATTCTATTAATTGACACAAATAATCAAAATTCTTTTACCAATACCCATCTCAGTTTTATTAAGTTAATCATGAAATCGATAAACCAAAATTAATTTTTCTTTTCTTATATCACATTTTGGTATGAATCCTCGCTGTAAAGTTCCCAAATATTCATCGTTCGTATTTAATATCTTAAAACATATTTCTCATTATAATATTCTCTCTTCTATTTATTTATTTTTCTTCATTATTTCTATTTCGAGAATTTTCTGGGGCGGATGAACCAAATATAACATACAATGGTTTTTTAATTCTCCAATTGTGGTTTTTTGGCACCCTAAGTCATGTTATAAAGACGTTCCGTTTATGAAATTCGTGAAACGAATTTTAACTGTCGAACTGAACCTCCAGAAATCTCCTTTACTTAAATTCGTAGAACAATTTACGAGGTCTCAACATCAAATGTAATATGTCAAAGTACTTAAATTATAAAATTTTCTTGCTATCTGAAAATTACTATGTTATCCCTGCAGATATTTTCCAAAATCAAAACCACAGGCATCAGATGTCTAAATTTAAAAAGTGGCAAAAATTCTAGGTCAAATGAATCAAAACAAGTTTGGGTCTTTTCGTGATCGTGTTTACAAAACTAATGCTGAGCATTCAAATTTATTGCGGAGGCGACCTTCGAAATGCAATACAACGCGCTCGAAAACGGAAATGATTTACGTTATTTTTTTTTCTTTTTCTCCGCGACGATTCAGAACTGCGTGCTAAATTAGATACTTGTAACATTACTTTACTCATTTAATATTTCAGTTTAACGTAACCAAGGATCATTAATTATTTTAAAACACTAAAATATTCATTATCAGAAAAAGAACATGGAAATATTATAAAATTACACTAAAAACACACACTTATAATAAATTTATCACATATAAGTCTCAAAAATTTCTTTAAATTCAAATATCTTATAATATGAAACAATATACTCTTAAAATTCTATCAAAATGCAAATCAAAATGAAACATTTTAAAATCAAAAACAAAATACACGTTTTAAACCAATGATTTTTACTTTCGTTTTACTCTTTATCGATTTATTTTTTATCATAGGTACTTAATTAAATCAACAATTTGAAAATACTTTCACCGAAACACATTTATAATAAATTTTTATCAGTATCTATTAATATTAAAATTTTTCACCCTTAACAATAATTCGTAAATTTTAGCTTACCAATTGAAGCGGTTATTCACACTCTTTACCATTATCCTTATTAATTTTCACCATTAGTATTTCCAAATTAATTATACACATTTTTCATATATTTAACATCTGCAGCTCGGTTCTGAATTTATCTTGGTGAAGTTCTTAGCTTAGCTAGTCCCAAGGTGACAGTTTTTATTTCGAAATAGTCCTAGAACTCAGTAGCCCAATAGGAGATGACACTAGATGACAGTCTCTCATAAAAGTGAATTTTCAGTCAATTAAATTCAAAACTTCGCACGTTGTATCCAACAGATTATTCCACTGCACACAGCATATGTTTTCGCAGAATTTCTCGGGATATTTTTATCCCCAGGTCAACGATTAGTGAAAATCGACGTTTCACATAATCTGAAAATATTTTTTCACGAAATCTCTGCCACGAAACTTCGGAAGTTCACACATGATTCGACGACTGAAAAATATTCAAAACTAACACTGGTGGTTGACAACTCGTCGTTGAAAATCTTTAATAGCAGGTAATCCACACTCCGAAGTAAGCGACATCATCTTGACTTAATGTAATCCGGAAATGAAACTCCTTTTTGACACAAAATTTAAATTTCAGATTCAATCAAAGTTCACTTCGTGGAAATCCATTGGGATCTTCCCGCGTAGGTTCGAATCCTACCGACTTTTGTAATAGCACGGGCGCGGGCCGACGAAGGAAGGCCCGAGTGGTATTTCTTTTTAGGTAAAGATGGATGACTTGTCGCCCGGCCGTGCATCACATGTTTAATTTCCTTTCCCGCTTTTCATCTCACCCTCGGACACATAAAACACCACAACGTTAATATAACTACATCTTTATTAGACGGCGAATACGTCTTCTCAAGGCAATTACAAAATCAAAAAAGCGTACATGTTTCCGTTCCTGTTGTTTATATAAACATTGTCATGTGATCATCATCGCGATTAGGGATTTGCTGTTGTCGATAAGTCACATGTGGTTTTATATAATCTGCGCAGAGCTTATCTAAAATATTGGGGACGCCGCGCCTATTTGAAAAAGGAAGCCATTTAATATTTTCTCTCGAGGTTATTAGAGTTTAGAATCAAAAGCGAAATTTAGCTCGTACGCCCAAGGGAATTTAGAATAATGTTAGATTTTAAAATGGTATGGGGTTTTTAATGTTATATATATATATATATATATATATATATATATATATATATATATATATATATATATATATATATATATATATATATATACACTGCTGTCCACTGTAAATGCAACACGCTTAAGGAAACATGCAAATAACGTGAAATTTACAATATACATTAGCGGAGGTGAGATATGCAAATGATTAGAATTTCAGCGCAGACGCACATCACGCGCGCCTGTGGCGCCACTTCAAAGCGCTATTTAAGGCTTGGAGATTTCGACGATTTCAAGTTCGGCAATTGTGTTTTTCTTGTGGTTTT
>OU015499.1:151143445-151150945 GCA_907164885.2 Dolomedes plantarius
TTTTCCCACCATAATCGCATCTTGTCATTAATAATTAAATCAATTATGGTTAACTTCATGTTTTCGACACCATGTTCCACAAAATGGTTAATTTCTATAGATACTTCGACCTGAGATTGTCGTTTGGCATTATAAACCTGACTTCGATGTAAATTTATCCGTTTATTTAAGGTATTTTTAGTTTGACCTATATATCCCAATCCACATATTTTACAACCTATTAGGTAAATGCAATTATAAACCTTGCAAAATTTTTTTAAACTACGAGAATTATCTATTTGTTTTTCATTTGCATTAGGACATGATTTACATCTACCATCTTTACACTTATTATATTTAAAACAATCCATACCATTATAATGACTGTTATAATTTCCTATCTCTAAGTTATATATATTATTACTATATACTTCATTTGAAGAACATACATTACGCTGACAAACACTTACAATTTTTTTGTATTCTCTCCCCGTTGAATTAGTAGGTTTGAAATAACTTGTAATAAGCTTAGGGTAACAGTTTGACGAACGACTGCATACCCTATTAGCAGCCGTCCGAGCAATTGCTGCTGTAGCTGCAATTTTGCCAGTCGCTAATTTCGTAGAGTTGTACATATCCATAAATTTTAAAAGGGGTTTATAAGGGGTTTTAAAAAAAAACACTATAATAAATGCACTATAATCTACGTAGACAAGCATTACTGCTTGTTTAATTACCTTTAGGTAACAACTCTTTTGCAAATCTCATCCAAAATGCTCAACAGTATCACAACAGCCCTACTATTAAACCTGTTGTTACGTACTACACCACCATTAAATCACGGAGAGAGAAAATTTTATCACACTTTTTAAAAATTTTTGTATTTTATTTTGTGTGTTTTTTTGAATGGCAGAATAAGTAAAGTTGAACTAAGTCTACCTAAATCCCAAACTCCGTGTGTCGCCGCAACACCCAGGATTCTCAGTGTCCTCCCCAGATACACATCCAAACATACTAACTTAATAAAAAGCCTTATTTTGTAATGACGAGCGCAATGCTGCTCACTTCTATTACAAATTTTATAAATACATATACAAAAGTTAGAAATGATATATTAAATAACTGTACACAATTAAAATACCATCAGGCGCTATGCTGCACTACATTAGTATTTCAAATATTTCTATCCTTAAAAAAAGTGTGAATCAGAAAACTAGTGGAATGCCAATCCAGGGAAACTACATCCAAATCCTGAAACTGAAGTTTCGAATGGCTGGGGGGAGTTGTGACCCCCCTGCTCCGGTTAAACTAGCTTTATGCCGCGGCAACACTCCCGGAAGCCCGAAACCTCAGTGCGACCTAGACTTTCGTCAAATATTATTAAAAGGTAAATCAAAAATCAAAACAACATTTAAAACATCAAATCTCATATAACCCATTTAAACACATTGTGTAAATTTCAACTATTATATTCATGTAAAATTATAACCAACCAACTGTGTTTCTCACATACCTGTATATTGCTACAATGTCAGAATGTTCCTTATTCAAATATCTTTTATACTATATCCCAATCTCAAATAATTAACATACCGTTACGGTTAAAGAAAACGGTGTGAATATTCGGTTTTACTGATATTTAAAAATTTCTTTATATTAGACATTAAAAAAGACTTAGGGAAACCCATCTCTAAAGCAAAATTTAAAAACTGTTTAATTTTAAAATCCATATCTATATTATTAGTATTGAGACGTTTACATCTTGTTAAAAAATTAGTGATTACATTTCTTTTGATGTTTAGGTGTATGCATGTTGTCCATGACATTATACGATTTGGTTTAAAACTATAGTCATCTCGTTTATCATACATTTTTGTAATTATTGTGCCATTGCTAACTATAATACTTAAATCTAAAAAGTTCAAAAAACCTTCCTTATTGCACGAAGTTTCAATTAAATTTAAATTATTAGGGTAAAAACTAAAGTCCATTCTTGTGTTATTTACGAAGCAAACCAAAATGTCATCAACATACCTAAAAAACTTAACTTCATTTAATAAACTTGTACCTGTTTCGTAATAATGTAAATAGATATCTGCAAGAATTGAAGAGCATCCCCCTCCCATAGGGATACCATGTATCTGCTTATATATAGCTCTTCCATTGTGTAAATAAGTTTCTTTTAAAACAAGTTGTAACAAAGATTTATATCGGTTATAAGTAATAAACTCTTGTATATCGTATCGTTCATATAGATTTAAAATGATATTATGTAAGTCATCTAAGTTAATCGAGTTAAATAAATCCGAAAAGTCATAACTAGAAATTCCCACAATATTCTCCAAGTAACTAATACTTTTTACCACTTCATAACTATTATTAACAATATATGTGCCTTCTTTTTTAATTTTTATCATAACGTTTTTGAGTAATTGTAAAAGACGGTTATTTGCAATAGTAAGATAAGTGTTACAGCCTATTGTTACGGCTCTAAATTTTATAGGTACCTTATGAAACTTGGGGATTAGTACTATGTATGGAAATTTAATTTTATTAATGCCTATTTTGAAACCTATACGTAGATATAACGCGTTTATTTTATTCTTAATTTCGTCAGTGGTTATTTCTATATTTTGATATACTGATGTATCTCTGTAAATAGCAATTAATTTATTACAGTAAAAACTTTTACATAATAATGCATAGTTGCTGGCCATTTTATCGACATAAGTTATAACATAACTATGCCTTAAATTAATGATACTGTTTTTTAAACTGTTTAAAGAAACACTTGGGTCGTTATGATTATATTTTTGTAAATATTTATTAATAGATAATTGAAATAACTTTTTAATGTTGAAAACCCATTCTGCAAAAGTGGTTGTAGGGTGGCTATATTTTATTGCTAATCTATACACAAAAACATCTATATCTCTGTCAAAAGTATTTACTACTCCGAATCTGGATCCTTCTACACGATAACCAGTGCCCTTATACATTATAAACTTCAACTTCTCATCTTTTACTATTTCGATGTTACCAGTGATGACATGTCCATAATTTTCGTTGTAATAAGGGGATGACGTGCTGCAATCACAAGATTCTGGCATATGTTTATATATATTTTTAGATATTTCGTTATAATTAAAAATCTTTCTACCTATAGGTAGTGAATATTTGAAACACGGGCTAATATACAAATCTTTTATGGGTAATAAACTACTGCAAGAATTAAGGATTTTGGAAAAAGTTATCTTGTCTACAATACTATTGTTATATGTCACAACACAATATTCCTTAGTCAATTTTTGGTATGTTACAAGACCAGACAAATTAAAACCAAGATAAATACTACGTGATTTAATGTTATCTATAAATGCATAAGGGGTAAGCGAGTCCTTTCCAAATCTGGTTAAAAAATCAGAACTATTACACAATTTCCAAAAATTACCCAGCCATTTTCGCTTTACACCATAAACAAAGTTCTTTATCCAGTTAAATGGAATATAGGATAACTGTTTAATCTTTACGCATAAAGTATTAAGTTTTTTCAAAAGATCTTTATATATTCGTGTACCACCACCACCACCACGTTGTTTCCTTTTTAACGTTTTATTCACTGTCATGCTATTGTATGGATTAACTCCCGGCGAAGACACATTGGAAATATAGCTTGGTCCTATATTTTGGCCGAATAAAAGCGTATTTAGACCGTAAGGGTAAACAGTGTTAAACATTTGTATATGGTAATTTTCCCACCATAATCGCATCTTGTCATTAATAATTAAATCAATTATGGTTAACTTCATGTTTTCGACACCATGTTCCACAAAATGGTTAATTTCTATAGATACTTCGACCTGAGATTGTCGTTTGGCATTATAAACCTGACTTCGATGTAAATTTATCCGTTTATTTAAGGTATTTTTAGTTTGACCTATATATCCCAATCCACATATTTTACAACCTATTAGGTAAATGCAATTATAAACCTTGCAAAATTTTTTTAAACTACGAGAATTATCTATTTGTTTTTCATTTGCATTAGGACATGATTTACATCTACCATCTTTACACTTATTATATTTAAAACAATCCATACCATTATAATGACTGTTATAATTTCATATATTTAACATCTGCAGCTCGGTTCTGAATTTATCTTGGTGAAGTTCTTAGCTTAGCTAGTCCCAAGGTGACAGTTTTTATTTCGAAATAGTCCTAGAACTCAGTATCCCAATAGGAGATGACACTAGATGACAGTCTCTCATAAAAGTGAATTTTCAGTCAATTAAATTCAAAACTTCGCACGTTGTATCCAACAGATTATTCCACTGCACACAGCATATGTTTTCGCAGAATTTCTCGGGATATTTTTATCCCCAGGTCAACGATTAGTGAAAATCGACGTTTCACATAATCTGAAAATATTTTTTCACGAAATCTCTGCCACGAAACTTCGGAAGTTCACACATGATTCGACGACTGAAAAATATTCAAAACTAACACTGGTGGTTGACAACTCGTCGTTGAAAATCTTTAATAGCAGGTAATCCACACTCCGAAGTAAGCGACATCATCTTGACTTAATGTAATCCGGAAATGAAACTCCTTTTTGACACAAAAATTTAAATTTCAGATTCAATCAAAGTTCACTTCGTGGAAATCCATTGGGATCTTCCCGCGTAGGTTCGAATCCTACCGACTTTTGTAATAGCACGGGCGCGGGCCGACGAAGGAAGGCCCGAGTGGTATTTCTTTTTAGGTAAAGATGGATGACTTGTCGCCCGGCCGTGCATCACATGTTTAATTTCCTTTCCCGCTTTTCATCTCACCCTCGGACACATAAAACACCACAACGTTAATATAACTACATCTTTATTAGACGGCGAATACGTCTTCTCAAGGCAATTACAAAATCAAAAAAGCGTACATGTTTCCGTTCCTGTTGTTTATATAAACATTGTCATGTGATCATCATCGCGATTAGGGATTTGCTGTTGTCGATAAGTCACATGTGGTTTTATATAATCTGCGCAGAGCTTATCTAAAATATTGGGGACGCCGCGCCTATTTGAAAAAGGAAGCCATTTAATATTTTCTCTCGAGGTTATTAGAGTTTAGAATCAAAAGCGAAATTTAGCTCGTACGCCCAAGGGAATTTAGAATAATGTTAGATTTTAAAATGGTATGGGGTTTTTAATGTTATATATATATATATATATATATATATATATATATATATATATATATATATATATATATATACACTGCTGTCCACTGTAAATGCAACACGCTTAAGGAAACATGCAAATAACGTGAAATTTACAATATACATTAGCGGAGGTGAGATATGCAAATGATTAGAATTTCAGCGCAGATGCACATCACGCGCGCCTGTGGCGCCACTTCAAAGCGCTATTTAAGGCTTGGAGATTTCGACGATTTCAAGTTCGGCAATTGTGTTTTTCTTGTGGTTTTTTCAAAAAAACGATCAATTATGCCTCGTCGAAAACAGCGATCATCTTTTGATCAAGTATCCGAGTTCGACAGAGGAAGGATAGTGGCCTACCGAGATTGTGGATTATCTTTCAGGGAAATCGGTAGTCGTGTTGGACGAAACCAAACAACTGTAATGCGGATATGTGATCGTTGGATGCGATCGAGAGGCTCCATCTTGTAATGCGGATATGTGAGGTGGATGCGATCGAACACTACGGACCGGCGTGTTCGATCGCATCCACCTCAGCGCACCACTTCACGTGATGACAGGCAAATTGTGCGCATGGCAGTGACGGATCGCTCAGTCACATCACGAACCATAGCACAGCACATGCAGTCTGTAACGCATCATCCAGTGTCTGCGCGTACCATTCGACGCCGTTTACAGCAGAGTGGTCTGTCCGCAAGACGTCCATTGCTTTGTCTACCCTTGACGCAGAACCACAGACGTCTCCGCCGCCAATGGTGCGATGACAGAAGGATGTGGACGGCAGAATGGAATGAAATTGTCTTTACTGACGAGTCACGCTTCTGTCTGCAACACCACGATGGTCGCATTCGAGTCTGGAGACACCGTGAAGAGAGGATGCTGAACAGCTGCGTTATGCACCACCACACTGGTCCTGCACCGGGTATTATGGTATGGGGCGGTATTGGATATCACTCTCGCACACCTCTAGTACGCATTGCCGGTACTTTAAACAGCCAGCGCTACATCTCCGAGGTGTTGGAGCCAGTTGTTCTTCCTTACCTTCAGGGATTGCCCACAGCCATATTTCAACAGGATAATGCGCGACCACACGTGGCACGCATTGTCCAACGGTTCTTCGTCAATCGCCAGATTGAATTGCTTCCCTGGCCGCCTCGCTCTCCGGATCTTTCGCCGATAGAAAACATGTGGTCCGTGGTTGCTCTACGATTGACCCAGATTCCATCCCCAGCTGCCACAGCAGATCAACTTTGGCAACGTGTGGAAGCTGCTTGGTCTGCTGTACCCCAAGAACTCATCCAAAGTCTCTTGAATGCGTGTGGCAGCGGTGATCTCCAACGATGGCGGCTACTCTGGCTACTGATTTTGGCAGGAACCACACTTCACAGAAGTCTATAAATTTAATCATTTGATACTTGGTCAACATGTTATCTACAAAATTAATTTTGTTGTGATATCTCTTGTCTTTCTTGGTGTTGCAATTTGGGTGGCCAGCAGTATATATATATATATATATATATATATATATATATATATATATATATATATATATATATATATATATATATATATATATATATATGTATGTATATATATATATATATATATATATATATATATATATATATATATATATATATATATATATATATATATATGTATGTATATATATATATATATATATATATATATATATATATATATATATATATATATATATATATATATATATATATATATATATATATATATATATATATATTATTTCATTCTTGGGCCCGTATTCTTTGGATACATGCTATCCCACCCCGTAAGGAAAAGGCTAAATCATATTTTAAAAAATGCCAAATCTAAATCTTCCGAAGCTATCTGACTGCTGACGTTGCCTGCAATTTTATCTACCCAGTGACGTAATAAAACTGAGGAACAGATAAGCTCTCTTGTCGATGGCCATGCCGATCAAGCATCCATTTCCATCTTCCTTATCGTTATCATTTCAGTCTCGTTCATAACTCGTGCATCGGACATATATTGGCAGCCACGAATACCGGCGTCTCGTTCCAGGCGGTGCAGACTTCGAACCTCGTAGAAAGATCTTGCGTGGCATGGGAAACAGAGCTACCGCATAACTGCATACAATGGAGTCCGGCTTTTTCTCTTCAGAGAAACCAACGGCATCTGAAGGTAAGTCCGTCCGTGTTCCGAAAGCAATATTTATCGATTAACTCTACATGTTGATGCTCCGAGATATATATATATATATATATATATATATATATATATATATATATATATATATATATATATAT
>OU015499.1:151155945-151158445 GCA_907164885.2 Dolomedes plantarius
ATTAGGAAATTAAGTACCAGAACTTAATAAGCTTGGATATTTGATATCACACCATTTTTTAGTCATATCTTTTGTTTTGAAGCTTGGCGTTTTTTTTTTACTTTTTAAAAGTTTTTTTAGTGGATATCAGTTATTTTTTTGAAATAGGTAAATAACCATTCACAAACTGGACTTTTGTAAGCAAACAATTGCCTGATACCTGGAGTCTCATCATCAGTTACAAATGTATCACTTTTTGAACTTAATTGGAGAACTTTTTGTTTTTTCGAATCTCTGTAATAGTGTTTAGTACGATATTTCCCATTGTGTTTATAAAGATTGACTAGAATAGAAAAATGCCATCCGAATTACAATTAAAACGAAAAAACAACCGGGCCGGTTGTTTTTTCGTTTTAATTGTAATTCGGATGGCATTTTTCTATTCTAGTCAATCTTTATAAACACAATGGGAAATATCGTACTAAACACTATTTATAGATAACTAGCTGTTTGTCCGGCGTTGCCTGGGTATTTATTTATCTCAATTTTTTTTATTGCACAGGAAAAGGAATGGATTCTACAAATAGCATAAAATTTAAGTAATTTAATTTACAGGTATTTAAAAGTAAATACAGTATACAAATGATAAAGTAAAATTACAAATTCACTCTATTATTAATTTAACTCAAAACTTGACTATAAACAACATTTTTAATTTCCTATATTCCCCTCAGTGACTCCGAAATTATGGATTCGACACTTCTCTCGGTCATTTTTACATTTTATATTCACCCTTTCTCCCCCCCCTCCCCCTCCCCCAATACTGAGGAGGGCTGAACTCTCACTTAAACGGCATCGGAAGTGTCCCTATTCATCTCAGCGACCCCGAAAACTATGGATTCGACACTATTCTCGGTCATTTTGGACATTTTATATTCACCCTTTCTTATCCCCCGCCTCCCCCCCAATGCTGAGGGGGGCTGAACTCTCACTTAAATGGCATCGGGAGTGTCCGTATTCATCTCAGCGACCCCGAAAACTACGGATTCGACACTAGTCTCGATCATTTTGAACATTTTATACTCACCCTTTCTTCCCCCCCCCCGCCTCCCCCACCAATGCTGAGGGGGGGCTGATCTTGCACTTAAGCGGTGTCGGAAGTATCACTATTAATCTCAGCGACCCCGAAAACTCTGGATTCGACACTAATATTAGTCGTTTTCGATTATTTTTATATGTGCCCCCCGCCACCCCTAGGGGTACTAGGAGTGTCTTCCCCCAGTGTTTTTTGCGGGAGTGAGAACAACATCTGTACAAAATTTCATCTCAATCGGATGGACCATTCGGGAACGCATAAAGGACACACACACAAACATTCTCTTTTATATATATAGACTAGTTGTTTACCCGGCGTTGCCCAGGTATTTATTAATCTCAATTTTTTACTACACAGAAAAGCAATGAATTCTACCTATAGTGTAAAATCTAAGTAATTTTATTTACGGGTATTTAAAAGTATATGTACAGTATACAAATGATAAAATAAAATTTCAAATTCACTCTATTATTTAACTCAAAACTTCATTATAAACAACACTTTTAGTTTCCTATATTCATCTCAGTGACTCCGAAAACAATGGATTTGACACTACTCTCGGACATTTTGGACATTTCATTTTTCCCCTTTCTCCCTCCTCCCCAATGCTGATGGGGGGGGCTGAACTTGCACTAAACGACATCAGTTGTGTCACTATTCGTCTCAGTGACCCCGAAAACTATGGATTCGACACTATTCTCGGTCATTTTGAACATTTTTTCTTCTCCCCCGCCCCCCCCCTCCAACTTTGATGAGGGGGGTGCTAAACTCTCACTTAAACAGCATTGTGATTACCACTGTTCATCTCAGCGACCCCGAAAACTATGGATTCGACACTACGGTTATTTTGGAGATTTTATATTCCCCCTTCTTCCCCCCTCACACCCCTATGGTAATGGGGGAGGGGCTGAACTTGCACTTAAACGACATCAGGAGTGTCACTATTGATCTTAGCAACCCCGAAAACTATGGATTCGACAGTGATATCAGCCGTTTTCAATTATTTTTACATGTGTCCCCTGCCCCCCCCCCCGGGTGCTAGGGGGTGTCTTATTGGGAATCTAAACCATTCTCGAATCATCTTAATCGGACACACAAAATTTCAGAAAATTCAGTCCAGCCGTTTAGGAGGAGTTCTTTGACATACAAACGGACAGAAGAAATACAGTCGGACCTCTATTTAACGAACCTCTATTTTGCGAACTTTTCCTTGGAACCAAGAACATTTTGCGAATTTCTTCGTAAAATAACCTCCAAATAGCGAAGTGCATTCTCTATTTAACGAACCTTTTCTTGTGATCCAATATTTTTTTCCTCCATATTTCTCAAAATATTTCTGAACATTTCCAACTAATTTTTTCTTTTAACACATCTAACGCATTGACTCTCTTTTAACACCTTCCGACGTGAATTACAGTTTGAAGA
>OU015499.1:151163445-151591958 GCA_907164885.2 Dolomedes plantarius
GACTGGTGCAGCCATCTATCGGCCGGGACGGGAACGAAAAGTTAAACGCAAGTTCCAATTGACTTCATTTTCTTTCAAGTTGATGGGATAATTCATCAAAAAAATTTTAAAAAAGTATTTATTAATACATAGAATTGCCAAGTTTATATGATTCAACAGAAAATTTAAAAACATGGTATATAAAAAGTTCTTTTTATCTTGTAATTAAATGACAATTTTTGCGTGTCTAAATGCTATTGCGTGCTTATTTTTCACTGCAAGAAAGTGAAAAGAACAACCAATTCTGTCTTCAAATTATTTTTTACTGCAGGAAAGTGAAAAAAAACAACCAATTCTGTATTCAAATTAGTTTTTACTGCAAGAAAGTGAAAAAAAAACAACCAATTCTGTCTTCAAATTATTTTTTACTGCAGGAAAGTGAAAAAAAGCAACCAATTCTGTCTTCAAATTATTTTTCACTGCAAGAAAGTGAAAAGAACAACCAATTCTGTCTTCAAATTATTTTTTACTACAGGAAAGTTAAAAAAACAACCAATTCTGTCTTCAAATTATTTTTTACTGCAGGAAAGTGAAAAAAAGCAACCAATTCTGTATTCAAATTAGTTTTTACTGCAAGAAAGTGAAAAAAACAACCAATTCTGTCTTCAAATTATTTTTTACTGCAGGAAAGGGAAAAAAAGCAACCAATTCTGTCTTCAAATTATTTTTCACTGCAAGAAAGTGAAAGGAACAACCAATTCTGTCTTCAAATTATTTTTTACTGCAGGAAAGTGAAAAAAAGCAACCAATTCTGTATTCAAATTAGTTTTTACTGCAAGAAAGTGAAAAAAAGCAACCAATTCTGTCTTCAAATTAATTTTCACTGCAAGAAAGTGAAAAGAACAACCAATTCTGTCTTCAAATTATTTTTTACTGCAGGAAAGTGAAAAAAAGCAACCAATTCTGTATTCAAATTAGTTTTTACTGCAAGAAAGTGAAAAAAACAACCAATTCTGTCTTCAAATTATTTTTTACTGCAGGAAAGTGAAAAAAAGCAACCAATTCTGTCTTCAAATTATTTTTTACTATAGGAAAGTTAAAAAAAAAAAAAAATTCTGTCTTCAAATTATTTTTTACTGCAGGAAAGTGAAAAAAAGCAGAGTTGTCAAGTTCATATGAAACGGAAAATTCAAAAACATGGTATATAAAAAGTTATTTTTATCTTGCAATTATTTATTTATAATTTATCTAGCGGGAGCAAATTTTCCGCAAATCGGAAGAGAGGCGCGTTCAAAAAAAAAAAAATGTTTTCTATCTGAAGCACCTTCACTTTTTTATATTGTTGCAAGTACATTCCTCCTCTCCAGCATTTTACCTTGCGTTGTGTTTGGGCAGGAAGAGAAGCCCGCGCTGCAGTACAAACGGGACTCCGGGAGCACATAAAAATACCACGTGGAATTCGTTTTCAAGACTTTATTAGCACATACACGTACAGCGAACTTACCCCGCCAGTTAAAATCTAGACAACTCACCGCTTATTAACAACTCTCTCGGCTGTGTTCCGCCCTTCTCAAGTAGGGGTTACCAGAAAATGTGTGCTTCCCGAAAACCGCCGACAAAACAAAGCCTGCCAAGAAAAGACCCAAACCCTTAGTGACTGGGACATAAAGATCAGAAGTGCTGACCCAGCCAAGATAGAAGCCCATCCCCCAAAACCTCCACCCACTAGAGGGAGACGGTCTGAAAGATGAATGGCGCCCCAAGACGACAGCAGATGTTCCTGATCGGCGGCGATTGCACATCCGGCCGACACCCGCAACAAAGACATTCCCGGAACGAAAGATAGGGTGGGAGTGAAGAGGGACACCTAAAAAGTCTTCACGACAATATCCCTTGAGTGAATAAATAATCACTCATGTTTCTTAATGCATCCGAGCTCGACAAAATGAGGATCTTTCGTCGGTAATCCGAAATCATTTCGACTTTCAAGCTCTAAAGATCATATATTTACTCTATAATAAATATAAATAATTATAAATATAAATATATATATATATATATATATATATATATATATATATATATATATATATATATATATATATATATATGTATGTATATATATATGTATATATATGTATATATATATATGTATATTTGTATACACACACACACACACACACACACATATATATATATATATATATGCATATATATATGTATATATATACATATATATATGTATATATATGCATATATATACATATATATATATGCATGTATATATATATATATATATATATATATATATATATATATATATATATATATATATCCATATATATACATAAATATATATATATGCATGTATATATATATATATATATATATATAGATATATATATATATATATATATATGCATATATATACATATATATATATATATATATATATATATATATATATATATATATATATATATATATATATATATATATGCAATTTTTTAATTGCCTCAACATTGCAATTCACATCCTAAACGACTTATTCAGAGAATTTACAACGATTTCTAGACCACAAGTAGCATAATGGTAGAGGGTTGGCTTTCGGTACTGAGGGTGCTCGGATCGAGCGCGATTAAATACCTTCGTGTCTAGGCCGGATATGGGCAAGTTCCATTCGTAGACCGAATAGTCCCTCTTTAAGGTCAGAGAGGCTGGGAGAGGGCACGACCCCCTGATGTTACCCCTGGGGGGTGCTCGGTCAAAATTGAGGTGACGCCGGGCTAAGTTGGACTGCGACCTTTGTGGTTCCATTCTAATCCGGAGCCGCAAGCCTATATGGCCCGCAAGCCTATATGGACCTGGTCCGGAATGCATCCCGGCCAGGGGACGTAAGCTACACTGGTGTAAGAAATTAAGAGAATTTGCAGACTTGGTCTATTATCTCTAGAACTACTGTACCGATTTTAATGAAATTTGATATGTACATATATTGATACAATACAAAACAAATAACCATTCAATAATTGTAATACACACGCATGATCGTGCGTAACACTCGTTGGAGTCGGAAGGTATCAAACAGCGGTTGCAGAATAAACAAAAAAATAGGTTAATAGATGGGTTAATAGGGGGTATGGTCCCCTCTTACAGATATATAGGTCTCGCAGCGTGATTATATACTTGAAATAAGGCAGTTTATCATTTCCTGTGGCAATTGGTCCCACTCGTTCAGCAACGCTGTTTTCATTCCCTGGATGGTTCTCGGAGGGGGGGGGGTTGCGAGTTGCAATTTCCCTCCCCAGAGCGTCCTAGACATGCTCTATAGGGTTAAGGTCTGGAGATCTGGCTGGCCAATCCATCCGGCGAATATCCTCACTCTCTAGAAATTCGTCGACCAGAAGAGCTCTGTGTGGCCTCGCGTTATCGTCCATTAAAATGAACTCAGGGCCAACTGCACCCCTGAAAAGGCGAACATAGGGTTCCAAGACCTCATCCCTATACCTCACACCAGTCACAGTGCCTCTTTCAAAGACATGGAGAGGTGTGCGGCCATCCAACATGATGCCTGCCCAGACCATTAAACCTCCTCCGCCGTAATGGCCGATTTCGCGGACATTGGAGGATAGGTAGCGGGTCCCTGGTTCTCTCCATATGAACGTACGGCGAGAATCGGTGTTTAGGCTGAACCGGGACTCATCAGTGAAGAGAACGGTCGCCCATTGATCCATACTCCAATCTCTATGCTCTCTGCACCATGATAAACGGATTCTCCTGTTCGTAGAAGTGAGCGGGACGGAAACAGCAGGTCTACTTGCAAACAACCCTCTCCCATGAAGTCTTTTGGAAACAGCCACCCTTGATACACGAGTTCCTGTGGCTGCATACAAGTTACGAGAGAGCTGAGAAGCTGTAGCACTCCTGTTACGCCTCGCTATAATCGACAAATGGCGATCTTCTCTGGCCGTCGTGGCTCTTGGACGACCTTTCCCAGGCTTTCTCTCTATGGATCCGGTATCCTGGAACTGTTACCATAAGTTACACACGACGCTGGGCGTTAAATTGAACTCTCTACAAATTTGGACTTGAGATTGGCCTGTTTTGTTAGCGGATCTTTAAGTTATGAAAGGTAAACGACTCACCTTTCTTCCGCTTCTTCTGGGCGTCTGTATCTATAAAAAGTAATATTCCTTTGGATTGATGGAGAGGGCAATCTCTGCAAGATACTAAATTTTAATTTTTACTATTATTTACACCACAAAAACATATTATTTACAATTGCTTTATGAGCATAGTTTCCCAAGTTGGGTGATATAACCGCGCTTATCCGCGACCTTCGAAATTCTAAATCTGAGTGTTCTGTTTATAGTATGTTTCTCTCTTCACTTCAGTTCGGAGAGAAGCTCGGAAACTCATGGGGGATGGAGGGAAAGGCCGCTCGGCAGCAACATGGCCTGCTTCTAGCCTCCCCACAATTCGCCACCTCATTCCATCATCTAAACATTGGTGGTTACTCATTTTTACTGTTACAATTTGAAATTAACCGATTGCTGCAAAAATAACACCAAGAAATTCGCCGAGGTGTGCTAGCGAACGAAATGCGTCTCAACTTACGCGCGCTTATAAAGCCTGTTTCTCTACTGGCTCCGCCTACACACACGTGTACGCTTACGTATTTGACGTACAATATTTGCATTTTTGTCTAGAAGCAGTGGTTTTACATTCAGTTCAGTTCTTTTCATGAAATTCGATAAAATATGCAAATTCTCTTAATTTATTTCACCAGTGTATAACAACAAGAAGGATTGCTACAGCATCTTAATTCATCGTGAGCATTATATACATACTTACGTGTATATAACAACGAAACACTTTTTGTTGAATAGTTTTAAGTTTGAATAGTTTTTTTTGAAATTCGTTATAAAGAAATAATTCCCCCTTTTTTTTTTCTATGCAATCAATTTTTTTTTCTTTTCTAATTCGGAGGCACTTTGTAGTGAGACATTCGCCTTTTGTTATTCACCGCTGTTTGCTGGCTACTTTATCTTATGTCCTTTTGCTGACACCTTTATCTGTTACTTATATTGTGCGGTAAACGTAATGATGCCCAGAATGTCCGCCCAGCATTGAAGGATTTCTTTCATGTATTTTGATGCTCCTCGATTGTTCGATCTAAAATGGCAAAATCTTAGCTCGGATGCATTTTTGTGTTTCATCAGTAGATTCTGACGCTTTCTTCTCCTTTTCAGTCGATTCAATCTCCCAATTCGGAAATCTCCGGCTCGATTCTCAATCTCCGGCTTCTGTCGACATCCCTCCCGATCTGGAGAGCCTGTCCCGAGACTTGTGCAGCCTCCTTGAACGACAAGATATTCCGGACGTGGAGTTGAAATGCGGAGGGCGCACCATTTCTGCCCACAGATCCGTGTTGGCCGCCCGATCCGAAGTATTCGCCGCCATGTTCCGAAACAAAATGGCGGAGAGCGAGACCGGCGTCATCGACGTCACAGACGTGAACGCCGAAGTCTTCGAGTTGTTCCTGAAGTACGTGTATTCGGGGAAAACCCCGAGCCTGCCTGAAAGCCTCCTCCCCAGTCTGTACGAGGCCGCCGACAAGTACGCCGTGCAGTCCCTCAAGAAGGGGTGTTCGGAACGGATGATTGCAAGTCTCACGGAAGATAACTGCGTCCTTTACTTGACGATCGCCGATGCACACGGCGACCTCGCCTTTAAGGAAGCGGTGGTTTCGTTCATTTGTGGCCACGAGGCCATACTCCAGAGTGAGAATTGGTTGAGATTTTCTGAGAAGTTCTTAAAGCTAGCGATCGAGGTGTATCAGAGTTTTGTGAAATGGAAGAGCAGAATCCGCGAAAATGCTACTGCGAAGGATGTTTTTCAATTCAAACGTGATGTTTCTAGTTCGCTGTTTGGTCCGCCTCCACAAATTCAATTTGGAGGTATCGGATCGCAGTTATGTTTTGGATCCTAATAGTTAGAGCTGCGTCAATAATTTCTCATTATACAAAAAAAAAAGTTATTAGAGTACACAAAATAACCAATAAAGGGTGGCACAATCGCACCCCCCTCAAGTGAACTTATTTTAATGATAATGTGATAACATGATACCCCCAAAAAAGGTAGTGTAACGAAACTCACTTCAGGTAGGAGATGTAGACAGATTAAAGAATTTAAGTAAACTTTTGTGTAATTTATACATTTGTGTGTGTTTAATTATTTGAATTAATAGATTTATATTTTTTAAACTTTTTATTATTGCATTCTTTTAGGGGTTTATAGTGTTGCGTGTGAGTGGAACACTGGTGTGTGGTTTTCAAATGATTTTAGCTTTTACTGGAAATTAGCAGAACATTAGCTTCCAAAACAGTAATCGTTTGGAAAGTTTTGAATTTAATTTATTAAATGCTGATCACGAGATTTCTTTTTCTTTTTGTGATCCTTTAAATTAATTTTGCGTCACGTGCATAACAACGAAATTAATTGACAAAGAAAATATTAAAATACAGTAAAAGATAAAATTTAACCACTAGACAAATTGAGATGGAAATTTTAAAAAATTTTGTTCAAATTAGTACGTTTTATGGATATTAAATCAAATCTATATATATAAAACAGTTCCGTAACTGACTCATTCATTCATTCATTCATTCACTGACTGACTGACATACAACGCACAGACCAAACCGCTGGACCTAAAGGGCTGAAATTTTGCATGGCGATTCTTCTTATAGTGTAGGGGTGCACTAAGAGAGATTTTTGAAAAATTCTTCTTAGATTTTTTTTAATTAAATTTTTAAGCTGTTTTTAGTAACTTTTTTTTAAGTTTTCATTTAAAATAATAAATTGAGGTTTATAAAATTTATATCACGAGAAAGATCATAAAAATTCCTTTAAAATGAAATCTTTTTCGAACCTTTACCTCGATTTTTTGAATTTTAGTGAATTTTTAAAGATTCTTTTTTATAGAATTCAATTTATTAAATGCGATCACGTGATTTCTTTTTCTGGTACTTTAAATAAATTTATCGTCACGTGCATAACAACTAAATAGACAAAAAAAATATTCCTTTTCTTTCTAATGCAGCAGACGATTGGATATTACATTTAATTTGAATATTTTCTTCTACATTATTTTGTCTATAAAAATATCCCTTACGATTTATATATATATATATATATTTACTTGATCAATTGTATACATTGATCGTCGTATTCATAAGATCGTCGTATTTTTACTTTTTTTAAGTTTGCATTTAAAATAATAATTTGAGGGTTATAAAATTTATATCACGAGAAAGATCCTAAAAATTCCTTTAAAGTGAGATCTTTTTCGAATCTGTACCTCCATTTCCTGATTTTTGGTGAATTTTTAAAGATTAATTTTTAGAATTTAATTTATTAAATGCTGATCACGTGATTTCTTTTTCTGGTACTTTAAATAAATTTATCGTCACGTGCATAACAACTAAATAGACAAAAACATATTTTTTTTCTTGCTAAGGCGGCAGACGATTGGACATTATCCGAAAAAATATTAAAATACAATAAAAGATATTATAATCCTAAAACTTTATTATACTAACTGTACTATATTCTTCAGTATGTCCTATTACATTTAATTTGAATATTTTCTTCTACATTATTTTGTCTATAAAAATATCCCTTACGATTTATATATATATATATATATTTACTTGATCAATTGTATACATTGATCGTCGTATTCATAAGATCGTCGTATTTTTACTTTTTTTAAGTTTGCATTTCAAATAATAATTTGAGGGTTATAAAATTTATATCACGAGAAAGATCATAAAAATTCCTTTAAAATGAAGTCTTTTTCGAATCTTTACCTTCATTTCCTGATTTTTGGTGAATTTTTAAAGATTAATTTTTAGAATTTAATTTATTAAATGCCGATCACGTGACTTCTTTTTCTGGTACTTTAAATAAATTTATCGTGACGTGCATAGAAACTAAATAGACAAAAAATAATTTTTTTTCTTGCTAATGCGGCAGACGATTGGACATTATCCAAAAAAATATTAAAATACAGTAAAAGAAATGTTCTAGAAACTGTACTATATTAACTGTACTATATTCTTTAGTATTCTTTATATTAGATTTAATTTGAATATCTTCTTCTACATTATTTTGTCTATAAAAATATCCCTTACGATTTTTTTATAAATATATATATATTTTACATCAATTATATACATTGATCGTCGTATTTATTATATATATATTGGCATTAATTGCATACATTCACCGATGTTTTTACTTTGAATGTACTCCGTAGCGAAGTGCGGGTTTTCAGCTAGTCTATATATAAAACTGTAATTTCCTCTCAAAATATGCTTCGCCATGACGATAAATAAGTCCCAAGGCGAAACTTTAAAATATGCTGGCGTACATTTACGAGAAAATTGTTTCTCGCACGGTCAGTTTTACGTAGCTTGCTGACGCGTAAGTTCGCAGACGAGCCTGGTAATATTAGTTCCTCCCAATGAAGAAACAAAATATATTGCTTATAAGAAAATCCTCTAAAAAGCAATTTCACTGCTTTTTCATTGTAATTATCCTAAAATGTACCCCGTAGCGAAGCACGGGTATTCAGCTAGTATATATATATATTATTCTCTGTAGGTTAACACTGAACTGAGAAAGTCCAATAGAGCCTTTTGAACAAATAAAGAATCGTTAGAGCCAAACGCACTGACAAACGGAAGTTAACTTCCGGAAGTGTCTGTCGCACCGGGATTCATAGGAAGTGACAAGCACTCGTTCCGAGTGCACGGTATCCTAAACCGAGGTTGCACTCTAGACGCCCCTTCGCGGGACTTACATCGCTCTCCACTATCACGAGCCTCGCGCTGTAGATGGAGCAGATGCCGGACGTCGAGACGAGATTCTGCGTGGCGTGGACAACCAAGGCACCTCCCTTCGACAGCCCCGTGAGGAGCCCTCCCTTCCATTTCCAAAACAGCCAGTGGTACCTGCAGCTGAGGGAGTGCGGCCGGCACCTCTCCGGCAACTACGAGCTGACCCGTCCGGGCACGGACTTCCGGATCACGACCCTGCTCGAGAGGGGTCCGCCAAGTCCGTCCGCAGCGCGAGGCAGACGCTGTGGAAATTCAAGATCAACGTTTTCCAGTCCGATCCGAATTTATGCCACGTGCCAGGAATGACACGCGGCTAGTGATGCGACATCGATAACAAAACATCGATGTTTTGAAACATCGATATTCAATTTTAAAACATCGATGCTAATAAAACATCGCCCAAAAACCATCGATGTTTTGAAACATCGATATTCAATATTAAAACATCGATGCTAATAAAACATCGCCCAAAAACCATCGATGTTTTGAAACATCGATGTTTTAGAACATCCATGTTTTAAAACTGGTTTAGTAATCTCTAACATTAATGTTACTTCCGTTAGTCGTGGGCAGAGCCTGACTAAGGCAGGGGCATACGGGGCATTTGCCCCGGGCCCCCACATCAGAGGGGGGGCCCCCAAATCGAATTGAAAGTTTAGTATTAAGTATTAAGTTCTTCATTACTGAAGTAGTGAAGCAGAGGGGGGCCCCAAAGAAGTTTTTGCCCCGGGCCCCAATTAGGCTAAGTCGGGCCCTGGTCGTGGGGAGAGGGGGTGATTTAATTTTACTCTCTGATTGGGCAGGCACAAATGACAAAAACTTGGTTGCTTTGGGCTACATTGATGACTCAAAATTCTCGTTGTAAATATCGCCATGTTTTGCCTTCAAACGTCCAGATAAATTCGTGGTATTGCCAGAAGTTTCGAGGGACTTAAGGCAAATATTGCATTTCGCCAATTTGTCAGAGGTTTTGTAAAAATATTTCCAAACGGTACTTTTGGGAGGCATCTTACTAATAATATTAACGTCAACTTATATAAAACCAGCACAAAACAAAGACTTAAATGGATGCACTCGTGTATATACTATTTGTAAAATAAAACCCCGTGGAAGGTTCTGGAGTGTCGGGAACATTCCAAGCGCTCTGATTGGTTCATTGGTTGTTAATTGCCATTTGTCTATTTGCAAAGGAATCGTTCCCCCTTTTGTATTCGTCTTCTTCAGAATTCAGACTTATTACTGAGTGTGAAAATTATGCTACGTGGTAAATTTTTTTAATTACGGTACTTTTTCATTAAAAAAACATCGAGACAACGTAAAACATCGAGCACAAAACATCGATGTTAAAAAAACATCGGCTTCAATAAATCGATGTTTTTATCAAAACATCGATGTTTTGAAAACATCGACATCGATGTCGCATCCCTACACGCGGCGCTCATTTCAGGATCGTCTGCCTCCTCCAGTGTCGGCTGACGTGGACGCCCCCCCCCCCCCCACACACACACACACACCAGCGAACGACCGAGTAAGTTTAGATTTACATGAAAATAAATAAATTTAACTTGATTTTAAGGCACTTTTATCGGGAATTTTTTATTAATCAGTTAATTTAAGCTTTCTAAATAAACTATGAGACTATAGAATATACAGTCGGACCTCTATTTAACGAAGTCGCTAAATCCCGAAAAAAAGTTTGTTATATGGAAAATTCATTAAACAGAGATTCACCTTTTAAAATACTTTAAACTACACAAAACAGAATTTAAATTCATAAACGCTAAATATTATTAATAAAAAAATCAATCACGCCTTTATTTTGTCTATTATTTGTGTCTATTTCTATCATTCGTGCAATTCTATAATTCGTGTCTATTTCTATAATTCGGTGTAATAGACACAAATTTCTATAATTTGTGTCTATTTCTTTTAATTAATATCTATTTCTTTTGTATACCTTACCCATCAAACAGAAATCTGCAAGGAAAACAAGAATAAAACAAAGCATTGTCTGGAAATACACTGTATTTTCGATTTAAAAAAATTATATTGAAATTAATAAATGTTAATGACATTATCGCATTTATTATAACAAGAAAATTATAAGCATAAATTACCTCGTATGTCCTTAAATTTAATTACTGATAAAGTCTCTTAATTTTGTCTAAGTTATTTGTTTGAAAAAATGTTTTCTCTCATAATACGTATCGCATCTTTGCAATGTACTAAAAAGCCCTTCAGGCGTATTTTCTTCAAACTGTAATTCACGTCGGAAGGTGTTAAAAGAGAGTTAATGCATTAAATGTGTTAAAAGAAAAAATTAGTTGGAAATGTTCAGAAATATTTTGAGAAATATCGAGGAAAAAAATATTGGATCGCAAGAAAAAGTTCGTTAAATAGAGAATGCACTTCGCTATTTGGAGGTTATTTTACGAAGTAATTCGCAAAATGTTTTTGGTTCCAAGGAAAAAGTCGCAAAATAGAGGTTCGTTAAATAGAGGTCCGACTATATATATATATACACTGCTGGCCACCCAAATTGCAACACCAAGAAAGACAAGAGATATCACAACAAAATTTATTTTGTAGATAACATGTTGACCAAGTATCAAATGATTAAATTTATAGACTTCTGTGAAGTGTGGTTCCTGCCAAAATCAGTAGCCTGAGTAGCCGCCATTGTTGGAGATCACCAATGCCACACGCCTCGGCATTGATTCAAAGAGACTTTGGATGAGTTCTTGGGGTACAGCAGACCAAGCAGCTTCCACACGTTGCCAAAGTTGATCTGCTGTGGCAGCTGGGGATGGAATCTGGGTCAACCGTAGAGCAACCATGGACCACATGTTTTCTATCGGCGAAAGATCCGGAGAGCGAGGCGGCCAGGGAAGCAATTCAATCTGGCGGTTGACGAAGAACCATTGGACAATGCGTGCCACGTGTGGTCGCGCATTATCCTGTTGAAATATGGCTGTGGGCAAGCCCTGAAGGTAAGGAAGGACAACTGGCTCCAACACCTCGGAGATGTAGCGCTGGCTGTTTAAAGTACCGGCAATACGTATTAGAGGTGTGCGAGAGTGATATCCAATTCCGCCCCATACCATAATACCCGGTGCAGGACCAGTGTGGCGGTACATAACGCAGCTGTTCAGCATCCTCTCTTCACAGTGTCTCCAGATTCGAATGCGACCATCGTGGTGTTGCAGACAGAATAAGCGTGACTCGTCAGTAAAGACAATTTCATTCCATTCTGCCGTCCACATCCTTCTGTCATTGCACCATTGGCGGCGGACACGTCTGTGGTTCTGCGTCAAGGGTAGACAAAGCAATGGACGTTTTGCGGACAGACCACTCTGCTGTAAACGGCGTCGAATGGTACGCGCAGACACTGGATGATGCGTTACAGACTGCATGTGCTGTGCTATGGTTCGTGATGTGACTGAGCGATCCGTCACTGCCATGCGCACAATTTGCCTGTCATCACGTGAAGTAGTGCTCTGAGATGGATGCGATCGAACACGCCGGTCCGTCGTACCCTCCTGCATCCAACGATCACATATCCGCATTACAATTGTTTGGTTTCGTCCAACACGACTACCGATTTCCCTGAAAGATAATCCACAATCTCGGTATGCCACTATCCTTCCTCTGTGGAACTCGGATACTTGATCAAAAGATGATCGCTGTTTTCGACGAGGCATAATTTATCTTTTTTTTGAAAAAACCACAAGAAAAACACAATTGCCGAACTTGAAATCGTCGAAATCTCCAAGCCTTAAATAACGCTTTGAAGTGGCGCCACTGGCGCGCGTGATGTGCGTCTGCGCTGAAATTCTAATCATTTGCATATCTCACCTCCGCTAATGCATGTTGTAAATTTCATGTTATTTGCATGTTTCCTTCAGAGTGTTGCATTTACAGTGGCCAGCAGTGTATATATATATATATATATATATATATATATATATATGTTGTTGTTGTTGTTGTTGTATTTTGCCCCATGGCCGGTAGATGACAAACGAGGTCCATATAGGCTAGCGGGCTCAGGAATGCGGCACCGATTTATAATGGCGCCACAAGAGACCAACAGCCTATATATAGTATATATACAGAGGCTGTTCGCACATTTTTTAGACGATTTTGGTAAGCGGTAATAAAAAATCGTTTGCTGCAAAAGAAATAATTGCAATTGTACTATGTTTTTAAAAGTCAAAATTATCGTCTGCGGCTTGAAAGTTTTGTTTTTATTCAAAATGGCGCTTTTAACAAAGCAGTGGTTCGAAGGCTACATTTATGCTCTTCCCGAAGAGAAATATGCATACTCCGTTATCCAAAAACGATGTGAGAGTCATGGTTTTGTGATATCTAAAGCGTCGATAGGTAATATCGTCAACAAGAAAGGAAAAAAAAAGTCAAATTGGAGCCTCAAGTGGGACAAAAATTCCAAACAAGTATCCAAGGAAAAAACGGACATCTTCGACTATTGCAAAGGTACGTTGTTTAATGTTAAAAGAAAATCCCCCTAGTCAAAGGACAGTTGCAAAATCATTAAAATGCTCGGTGTCCACTGTAAACAAAATGATAAACGTTGATTTAAATCTTAAGAAAGCGAAAAAACGCAATGTGCATCGTCTTCTTCCAAATCATCGCTGAACGGAGGACACGCTGCAGAATTCTATATGAGAAACACTTATCCAAAGAAAAATGGAAAACAATTGTCACAATAGATGAATCATGGGTGTATTTAAATGATTGCAACAAAAAAAAAGAGCCATTTATTATCATAAAAGGGGAGAAAAAAATTTAAGTACATGGTTCAAAGAATCGAAAGAAAGTTTTTCTAAGGGATTCATGATTGTTTCTGGTTTTTCTTATAATTGCAAGTTAAAAATAAAGAGAGTGGGAAAAAATGTCAAGATTAACTCCAAATACTATCAGGAACATATTTTATCGCCAATTTTTCTGAATGAAATACCATCGCTTTACCCACAGTGCCATGAATCTGTGAGACTCCATCAGGACAAAGCTAGCAGTCACACATCAAAATCCACTGTAAATTTCCTAAAAGAAATGGAACAAAAAACTGGTATCAAGGCCATACCCTTCACTGATATCCCTACTAAATCTCCCGATGTATCACCTATGGATTTTTGTGCTTTCGGACTTTTAAAATCTGCATTATCCAAACGTCGTCCCAAAACCCTTACAGGACTCTGGAAAGCTGTTCAGGAGGAATGGGATAGAATACCTCTTCTGACACTTTAAAAGGCATTATTATCCTGGAAATTGCGGTGTCGAAAGATAGTTCATTCCTGGCTGCAAGTAGCTTTAAAGCTATTACTGGTTTTCTCTATCATCTTTTTCTTTTATATATATATATATATATATATATATATATATATACATGCATATATATGCATATATATATGTGTGTGTATGTGTTAAAGCTATTTTGCTCGCCAAGAGATGGCGCTGTGAGCACGGAAAATCTAAAACAGAGAGATGAAGTAAGATCTCAAAAGCTTAGCGGTCATGTTCTAACGTTATCGGAATGAAGTGTTATTTTATTAACAAATGAGTCTCCTATTAGTTTAAAGGTCGCACGTTCAAGCGACAAGAAAGGTCAAGGTTCAAAAGGAAATGAACATTTCAGACTTGAAGTTATTAAATAAGGGTAGACAACATACATATATATATATATATATATATATATATATATATATATATATATATATATATATATATATATAGTGAAATCTCGATCGATCGTTCCCCGATCGATCGTTTTCCCGTATGTATCGTTTATTTCACCCAGTCCCGAATAAATTCCATAGAAAACAAGGAAAAAAGACCGCATGGATCGTTCCTCGGTCCATCGTTTTCCCGCAATATACGTTCAGAATATCGCAGCTTTACATTAATTTATCGGATCGATCGTTTTTTCATAATAACTGAACCTGAAATATAAATGTCTGGATTGAGCTAGAATGACGCTCTAATTAAACAAGGAGCAGAACATTTGAGATGCACGGTCTCGTATTTTTGTTTTCTCTCGTTTAGCCTTGTTTCGCTTTATTGTACCACTCCCATTATTTGTTCGTCGTTGGTGTTCCTTAATTCTTTAGCTCCTGGAGTACCCTATTTTCCGCAACTCATTCCAAATTCACCGACTATTAAACATTTCTGTTCTTATCAGCAATGGCTAACAGTAAGCTTTTTTGTTGGCCTTGGGATGGAGGCGCCCTGGTGTTTGGTCTAATGTGTGAGAAGTTTCTGATTACTGCAGTTCTACACTGGCCGATGCGTGTTTCACTCGGAAGTAGAACCTCCTGGTGGTCTCGTGTCGGACCCCATCCAGTGCAATGGAATGGTTCTAGTTACAAACGATTCACGGCTGCCGCTTCTTTATACTCTCACACAATAACCGATACCGAAAAGAATGCAATTTGCAACACAAAAAAAAATATCGTTTTCTTGTGGAGAGGAAAACCGCCAAAAAACAAACGACGATTAAGTACTTTTATTTGAATCAAAATTCCTGTGTATCTACGTGGATTTCTTTTTTATTTTATTATTATTATCTTGGATTTCAGTACAACTTTGTAATTTTATCTTCAGTTACACTACGGGTATGTATGCATTTATGTATGTGAGTAAATATATTTTAGGGATATAAAACTGTAAGGTATGTTAATACTTTTTTGTATGTTCCCGCATCTATCGTTTTCCCGCATCCATCGTTTAGTTCAGTCGGTCCCTTCGAAAACGACAGATCGAGATTCCACTGTATATATATATATATATATATATATATATATATATATATATATATATATATATATAGAGAGAGAGAGAGAGAGAGAGAGAGAGAGAGAGAGAATTAGATAGATATACAGTAAGTCCTCAAGTTTCGCGGATTCGTAAATACGCGTTTGTAATTTTCATTTTTTTTTAACTCGTAGACGTTAGTCGTTTCACGCTTTTACACTTTTGCGGCGTTGTCTGAACGAATAAATGGCAGCCTTGCAGGTGTGTTTGGCGCCAATAGACTATTAGCTGTTTGCTGTCAATGGGCAGCAAACGGTCGTGTGTGTTTTGCGGTACACTCAAATTAGTTTTCGATACGAATTGCAACACAAAACCCATGAAAAGCATGTCCGAAACAAGTAAAAAGGAACACACCATAAGTAGATGTAAGAAGAGACGCGTAATTACTGTGGAAGCTAAAGTTCAAATTATTAAACGACATGTAAAAGGTAATAAGGTTGTAAACATCGAGTGTGTATGAACGAGTCCGCCGTCATAACTGTGATAACCTTTAGAACTATGCAACACGTAAAGAATCCCATTGCATGCAGTGGACCATAACTTCAGAAAAAGAGGTCTTTAACCCTTTAGCAGGCGCGTCCGTGTACAGAGTGCAACATTTTCGTAATTTTGAATGGTTAGTTTTGACATGTAAGGTTTGAATGTTCTCAGCAGTTTCTATTGAAAGCTACACACCTTGCAAATGCAGGTATGATTTTCTGGCCCTTGTATTCCTATCCATTCATTGTTAGTCGTGATTGAACCGTGGTAAACCAACGATTATACTGGATTACAATGCGACGAAAGCAGGAGTCGATGTACTCGATCTAGTGTGCAGCTATGACACGGTCTCCCGCATATCACGAAGATGGACGATCTCGTTGTTTTAAAGTTTTTGGACATAATAAGAATCCATTCGCGAGTTGTCCTGAGAGCCAATAAAACCGGACAATTTTGAAATAAGGCGATTGTATCTGCATTCTTTTGCATTTAATTAGAAATATACCTCAGTATTTTCAACATTTTATATCTTGTCATAAAACGCAGAATTATTATTTTCAGTTTGAAAAAAAAAGTTCATTACAAAAGGAATAATCAAGGTCGAAAGAGACGTTGCACTTTGTGCCGCGCGCGCCTGCTGATGTTACAAAAATTGGCGCGCCCGCTGCAAGGGTTAATAGAAACGACGGAGAAATTATTCATAATTTGAATTGAAGATCTCCAACATAAACGTTATACCGATATGTTAGCGTACATGTTAAAAACATGCACGTCAACAATTCTTATAATTCTTTTAATATTTATATTTAAATAGCAGAGTTTAAAATGTGCAGTAAAAGCTATGTTAAAAAAAGGTATACGTTAAAACCATTAAAGTTGTTCAAAATAATATATAGACGACAAGACTTTTTAACAATAACTAAAAGTTTATTCATTTGAAAAACTAGTTAAGAATTAGATAAAAACAACAATATCAACATCTTTCTTCTTACTAATAATACTGGGGTTTTCTTTAGATCAATTTTAAAACAAACATTATATTTTATCATACTGTGATGGACTATCACAAGAATTAATACATAACTAATGCAAAACGTCTTACTCTAGACAGGCTTGATACTTCATCCCAATATTTCATCAGCTCAAGAACAAGCTTACGATAATGTGTGTATCCTTGATGCCGTGATGTGTTTTCTCTAAAGTGTTCGCCGCTTATTTACACTTAACAAATGCCGATATTCAAATATCGGGTTGATGTACATCACTTCACTTGAAAAATGCTATCGGCTGGTAACTGAAGATTTTTGTGTTTAATTATATGACGTAAGGCAGTTTGCCAGACATGACGTAATCTAAACGAAACTTACGTCATTGATTCGGTTTAGTTATTAATTGAATCGCCTTAACTTGAATCGGCTTAAAATGGGAATGCAGAATATGACGTCAAACTTCGGAAAGGCAAATAATTAATGAATCTTCAAACTAACTATTGGTTCATATTGCTAACACGATAAGTCTTGCGCCGGTACAAGCGAAAGCATTACATGGTACATTTCGACTTAAGCGCTTTCTACATACGCAAAATGTTCTGGAACGAAATAACCGCTTATGTCGAGGACTTACTGTACAAGCACACATATACATACATTTACATGCGCTACAAATACATGCATATAACACAAAACAAAATACAGTGAAGTCCCGATAGTCCTCACGTCGGTAATCCGAAAGTCCGCTTAATCCGAAACCAAGAGTCAAAAAGAACTAAGGTTACAATAAAACCACAGTGATTCTAAGTAATATAAAGTATATTTCTGAAAATTACAAGAAAAATCAAAGATATACAATGTACTGAACTAATTATTACTGAACTACATTGGTTTGAAAAGAATATGTTACATTTTTTTGTCGAAGAGAAGAATACTTCTCCCTTGAAGCCAAATTACGCCAGAGCGATACCCTCTGCTCCCTGTCACCGTCCGCTTCACCTTCACTGTCGCCTGAGACGTTGAAAGGTCCTTTCAAAACCATTTCAACAATTTGCTGATCGTCTAAAATCTTACACTCTACCGTACTGTACTAGGCAGCGTTCTGCTCCCTTATCACTAATTTCGTCCCGAGATTCGGCAATGTTTAGACAGACCTTGTAAAATAAACTGTGTAATCACACGTAATATGTAATATTTATGTAATCAAATGATATTAAGTTTATTTTAAGAATGATTTCGCTTAGTCCGAAAATTTTTTTAATTCGAAAAGGGTCTGGTACCAATCGTTTCGAATTATCCAGACTCCACTGTATTATCAATGCTTATTATACTTTTGCACAAAAGTGTCCCTATAGCACGTCGAGAAAAAAAATATCTCTCATTTGAACTTTCGTAGATAAAAAGATATCTAAAAGTGCCATAGATGAAAAGATAGATAAAAAATAAACATCTTTCAACTGATGAACGAAATGGTGTTTCCTTTTAGACACGTAATTTGAAGTTGTCAGGTTTTTAGCTTATTTAACTGCCACGATTTAACTGCGAGATTTTCTGAGAAGTTCTTAAAGCTAGCGATCGAGGTGTATCAGAGTTTTGTGAAATCGAAGAGCAGAATCCGCGAAAATGCTAATGTGGGAATGTCAGTTCCGAATTTGGTGTCTCCAAAACACGGCGAGTTCCAAAACTGTCCGGTTAGTAGTACCCCAACCATACTCAGTTGGCCGGCGGTTTCAATATATGACCCCCCACTAGGGTGTATCAAGTCGCCCTGGCTTCCCTATCCAAAGAAATAGAAAATACGTTATGAACATTGATTTTGCATTATAAATATTTTTATTCGTTCATCTCGCCCTCCCCCCCCCCCCCAAGGAAAAATTCTGGGTGCTCCACTGTCCTCAATGGTTCTCCAATGTCCGTCTGCGTTGTGGCATCACGACAAGGCTGATTACTCTCTGAGGCATTTTTAACAATTTTCACTACTATTGATCCATACTAAAGAAAGACAGAGTTCTAATTTACAAAACGAAGGCCAATTTTTAAAACAAAAACTCAACAATTTATTAACAAAAAAAAGTTAAATAAAATTAATCATTAGACACTTTCAGACATATTCACGTACATTTACGTGCAGGTTCACATTGCGCGCTCCTGGGCCCATTCCCAGCCCAAATACACAGGAGCCTAGAAAAAACACGTCTACACTGTGCGGAATCTATGAAGCGTCTTCCTCAATGTCTGGATTTTCAGAAGGGGTGGAGGAGGCGGCCGATGCCGGCAGATTATCGGCTGACAGCTCTTTTTCTAGACGCCGAACTTTATCACATTCCGAATCGTTAAGTTGACAGCTTTAGTGGCCGCGTCTTGTGAGGGAAACGGTCTTTAATCCCCCCCACGGGTTCCGAAACTGGTGGAACCGAACAACACATTCCTTGAAAACACGCAGCTGTGTTTTCCAAGCGCTTGTGGGGTTTCGGGAAAAAATAAGACCCTATTTCCAGTACGCTACAGCGTCTACAATGACAGTTAGGAAGTATCGGGAAAATATCGCAAGAGTGGAAAAGTTAGTTTGTGATAAAAAAATTAACGTCATCAAACTGCCATAGGATTCGGCGTATGCACAACTTGTAGTTATTGACGCGAGGAAAAGATACTGTCAGTATTTCACTGAAGAGGCCTCTTAGACCTTTTCTTGGCGATCGTATCTGGAAATGTTAAACAAAACCCTCATACCTACATGTATTGTGAATAAATATGACCCTATTTTTCAAATTTGATATCTTTTGAATCTTTTTTTAGTTTCAATTTTTTTAAATTTTGATAGTATTAAAATTTATAAATACTATAATTAAAACAATGTACACATAAAAAAAAGTTGGTTGGCAAAAACACTTCTCCGAGTTCAAATTCACTCCATAGGGGAACTCGCTTTGGGGAGTCGTACAACCCATGTAGGAAAGTGGGTTCTAGGACCCAGATCCCCAAGCGGGGTTCGTTTACTCGCCAGTGAGTGCTTACCAACTCACTAAATGGGTTTTACGACTCACTTTAAAGTGTGTTTAAAAACACGCTAACATGAGTAGACGAACTCTTCTTTCGAGTTCAGTATCTCTTTATTTTGGGTTATAAAACCCACGACTAATGAGTTCTTTTAAGTAAATTAGTTTACGCTATAGTACTCGAAAGGTAGCCTATTTTCCCACGTCGTTAGATTAACCGATTCTATGCTAGTAGTTCATTATTCATTGCTTTGTATATTTATTATCTCAATTCCCTCATATCCTTTCTCGTGAAAAAATAAAATAAAATAAAATAAACTTGCGCTATACACCCATATTTAGAATATAATTGGAATTAAAACTTCAGGACATTTTCTTGAAAGTTTAAGTCTCATAAATACAGAGCCAAATATCTATCTATACTTATATATAAAGAGAGAGCGATTTTGTACGTGGAGGGTAATCTTCAGAACCACTGTACCTATTTGAAAAATTCTTTCACTGTTTGAAAGGTATATTATTCCAGATGGACATAGGTTATATATTATGTATATCTGATCAGTAGAAATAAAGTTAGGGGCTTAATCCTAACAATCTCCCTTGTTTCCGCTACTGTCTTCTACCGCTTTTTGTTCCGAAGATTTCAACGATCCTTTTCGTGGTGCTATCGCGGTGGGCTTCTGTTCTGACGCTAGCTGTTCGAACCTAGCCGTTCTCCGGCACGCCTATTTCTTTTTAAAAAATTTATTTTAATTATTAACTAACATAAAATTAATTTAAGGTATTATTTAGGTTATTATTAAGGCAAAAAAAGATTTACAATTTATTGGCTATCTACTGGAAATTTATTGGTATAATATTTTGTTCAACCCGGACAAAGTCGGGACGGGCCGCTAGTACTAATATATAAAGAGATAGCGGATTTTGTATGTGGAGGGTAATCTCCGGAACCACTGCACCTATTTGAAAAATTCTTTCACTATTTGAAAGGTACATTATTCCAGATGGACATAGGCTATATATTATGTATATATGATCAGTAGAAAGAATGTTAGGGGCCTAAATGTTGAGCTGGTGCTTCACCTTTACAACTTTCCTTTGTCAAACATAGTCAAGTAACCATAGCAACACATGAAACGATATTTTCCTTTATTATCAGTAAAACATTTAACATTTGAATTTTCTTTGTCAACCATAGTCAAGTAACCATAGCAACGCATCAAACTACATTTTCATTTATTATGAGTAAAACATTTAATATTTTAAAGATTCAAGTGGAGGAGGTATTGATAAATACAAAAAAGATTTTTGAAATTGGCAACTTTAATGGGTTTATTGAAGAAAATTACATTTGGAACTACGCTTTTTATTGGACATTTAAGGTAAAATGATTTACAATTTATTGGCTATCAACTGGAAATTTATTGGTATAATATTACAGAACTTTATTTAACTTATAAACTTTATGTTTTTGAATTTATGTACAATTTAATGCACAATTTGCGTAAATCGAACTTGAATTATTGAACTTTAGATAATTGTTCAACCCGGACAAATTCGGGACGGGACGCTAGTTTGTTATAAAATCATGCAAACTTACATCATAAGTGATGAAAGGTAGTCTAAAAATTGTAAGGATATCAGATATTTAAAATGTTAATCAAGCATCCATTATTTCTTGTACATCAGTTTCATTCACAGGAATAACAGAAAGGGAAAAAAAAAAAGCTTTAAATAAATAAATAAATAAATAAAATTATAACTGAATTTTATGCTGAAATTTGGTGGTGCTTCTTTAAACCAGTAAAATACAATTTACAGGAAACTTGTGAATATTATAATGTATAAAACCTTAAAATTTCGTAGGTCAAAAAGTTTTCGATTTACAACTTTTAGTTTGATTAAACTGAGTTACAAATATTTTATCAAGAAAGATTCGGATCTTAGCTTTAATATACGAAAGATATTAACAATATATTTTTTTAATTAAATGCAAATTCAATTACACTAATTTCAGTAATAAATATTTCTAATCGGTAGAGATACCACGATCCCACACAACTAGTTCAGAAACACTTACAATATCTCGAATTGCAACAATTATGATTTTTAGGAAATATGGATAGTCATTTTCTAGGACACAAGGTTTTCACAAGTATAAACCAGTTCTATTCGATCAAATCATCTATTAATACTTGCATTGTTTGTGAACTTCCTAATGTTCAAATATACTTACCCAGTTGCTCTAAACAAAATAGCTCCAGGCGCATGGTCCAAGAATTTTATAATGTACTAGCTGAAAACCCGTACTTCGCTACGGAGTACATTCAAATTAAATACAACGGTCAATGTATGCAATTCATGCCAAACATATATATTTATTATATGATAAATACGACGATCAATGTATACAATTGATGTAATATATATATATATATATATATATATATATATATATATATATATATATATATATATATATATATATATATATATATATATATATATATATATATATATATATAAGAAAATCGTAAAGGATAATTTTATAGATAAAATAATGTAGAAGAAAATATTCAAATTAAATGTAATATAAAGAATACTAAAGAATATAGTACAGTTAATGTAGTACAGTTTGTAGAACATTTCTTTTACTGTATTTTAATATTTTTTGGATAATGTCCAATCGTCTGCCGCATTAGCAAGGAAAAAAATATTTTTTGTTTATTTAGTTGTTATGCACGTGACGATAAATTTATTTAAAGTACCAGAAAAAGAAATAACGTGATCAGCATTTAATAAATTAAATTCTAAAAATTAATCTTTAAAAATTCACCAAAAATCAGGAAATGGAGGTAAAAATTCGAAAAAAATTTCATTTTGAAGGAATTTTTATGATCTTTCTCGTGATATAAATTTTATAACCCTCAATGTATTATTTTAAATGCAAACGTAAAAAAAGTTTAAAAACAGCTTAAAAATTTAATTTAAAAAAATCTAAGAAGAATTTTTGAAAAATCTTTCTTAGTGCACCCCTACACTATTAGAGGAATCGCCATGCAAAATGTCAGCCCTTTAGGTCCAGCGGTTTGGTCTGTGCGTTGTATGTCAGTCAGTCAGTCAGTCAGTGAATGAATGAGTCAGTTACGGAACTGTTTTATATATATAGACTAATATACAGGGTGGTTATAATTAAAGTTCCACTTTGAAATGGTCATAAAAGGAAAACTAAAGCACCAAATGTTATCAAACTTGGTATTAGTTTAAAGGAGGTCATGGGAATTTCTTTTCCGCCAAAAAAAAAGTTCAAAAACTCGCCACTAGGGGAAAATGGCGCTGTATGCATTATTGTTAAACGAAATAAGGGTCGGAATCTAACTTAACCTTTTGTTACACGGGTTTAACATTTTGTATACCCTTAAAAAACATTGGCCTAAACAAAATTACCATTTAAAGTATGCGCCATACCATTTAAAGTATTTAAGACAGGCAACACGACACGTAGATTACTCGGTTTTGTGACCCCAACCGAATCACAACAGGGCAGACAGTTCGAGAGTTCTCTATTTCATTCGCTCTGCAGTCTATTAGGAATTAAACGCATTCGGTCTTCACCTTACCATCCACGGGCCAATGGGCTAATTGAAGGATTTCACAGGCCCTTAAAAGCAGCCATTAAAGCGTATAACACGGGCCGCTGGTCTGACATCTTACCGACCGTACTCCTCAGTCTTCGCTCTTGCTTCAAAGAGAACATTCAAGCCACAACAGCTGAGCGGGACGTATACGGGACTTCCCTCCGTCTTCCTGGAGAACTGTTTGAACCTGTGACTAGCAATGTTCCCATGCAAGACCTACTACATTAACTCCAACAGCCTTTTGCGACTCTCAGACCACGTCCGTCAGTGTTTTATCACTTTTGATTTTTGGATATATTGTAAAACTTTTAGTTTAGAGCACAGGAAAGTGTCACAGTAGTATATAGTATAAAGGACATTAAAATATACTGAGTCGAGTGGAGTGTAGGGTCTCTGACGTAAGCACTCAATTGTACTAAAAATTGATCAAAAAATTCCCTCTATTTTAAAATGTTATGAAATGTTTACCAAAATCATATTTGTTTTCATGATTATATATCCTATTTGAACTAAAAATATATGTATTTAATCAGTACTGTATATTTTTGAAAAAAAAAAGTGCTCTGAACTTAGATACTTTAATAAAGGACAATGTTTTTTGTAAGACTTTGTCACATGTTCATTCATTGGCCACCAAACTTTAACATTTTGCATTTTCCGTTGAAACCTGTATGCATATCAATTTGTGTCCAATTCACACTACCCCTTCTTGGTACATCCTTTTTTTTTTGTCTAAGAGTGTAATTTGGCTTTATACACACAAAAAAAGAGTTATTAGACTCATTTCTTCCTGTAAGAATAATTTTTTTTTTAATATAGTCTAAATTTTTTTTTTAAATTCATTTTACTAACTAGAATAAAGGTGACAAAAGATAATCATAAAGTGACTCTAATTATGCTTTAATTATCTAATTTCAATTTCATTATCATTAACAAGTTTGAAGAGTAATAAGTCCCCAACTCACATTCATGGCCCCCAGTGTAACACTGTTATGGGAATGTATATTTATAGTGCTTTTATTTATTCAGTACCCTTTCTACTTACTCAGCTTGCTAGGTGGGTGTATGCAAATCAGAACTGGAAAACTTGTGACAGTTCACTAATCTCTTAATTTTGAAGATGCTCATAAATCACTGGCATTTCCCTTTAGTTTGTTACCCCCCCCCCCAAAAAAAAAAAAATAAATAAATAAATAAATAAATAAATTGCATATGTGTGTGTGTATGGGAACAATAGAAAAGATCCAAATGACTCAGAAATCTTGATAAAAAAAACATGAACACTGAAAGAACACATAAAGCATCTTGAAGCCACAAGCTGACCCATGAATGTCAGGGGCATAACAATTCGAAATATTCCAACTCTACTCACAGACTTTGTTGGGAGCTCTTTGGCACCAAATCTTCAGTGAATGTAATAGAAATTAAGAATAAGAATATGATAGGAAAAGAAAATTTAACCCATGGAAATGCATAAAGCATTTGTAACAATAAACTTAAAGCTTAAGTAAGTTAAAAGCTTAAGTAACCTTGAACATCGCCCCTCCCCCCTTAAAAAAGGGAAAAAATTTCAAAACTTTATGAAAAATGGTGAAGCACTTGAGGAATAACATGACCAGAAAAAACTTGGGACTATATAAACCTGTTTGCAAAGTTTTGTAGAAATGCTAAAATGTAGAAATACCATTTTTTAGAAAACTTGAACTTTAATTACAGATTCTACTTAAATTTGAACACAACTAGCCCCCAATTTTTATTTTATCAGTTGTTGATAAAATTACCAGTTATTTTTAATACAAAAATAGCAAGAAATACTAATTTTTTTCATCAAAATTCAACTTGAATTACATTGAACCCTGATAATTTATTACAACATATTATTTTACTTTTTGTCGTACATTAACACATTTTTTTTTTTTAAATTTGTACTATGATTCTTTTTCCCTAATAATTATGTGTTACAGTAAAAATATTTACACAGCATTGTTATGATTAACCCTCTTTTAATAATTATGTTATACATCAGTGCTCCCAGTTCTAATAACAAGTTAGTGAACTAGACAAACTGGGATATTCCATGGCCTCTCATTGAACAAAATTTCATTTTTTCATGTCTCCTTTCATCATCTACTATGATCCCTTTCTCAACTTTCTAAATTCGATCAGGTGATCTGTTTTAGAGAATGTACAAGTACAAGAGTATTTTATAATGTTTTTATAATGATGATTCCTACAAGAAGAATATAGGTTTTGAATGACCAGCTTAATGTTAACTATTCCAGATCCAAAGCACTTTAATGTTAATTACATTTGTCCTAAATTTTTGTTATAATAGAAGTAGATTTCCAAATATTTATCTCTTAATACTTTCTCTTCTGTTTATTGTTAATTTCCTTCACTTATTAAAATCTGTTGAAGTAAATAATCATGACTTGTAATTAAATTTTTAAGTACAAAAGTTTTCTATTAAGTAATAAACAATCCTGAATTTCATTCCCTTTCTGACTGCACTATTTTAATTTAGGTCCCTACCTTTTCCATATATTTTTTATTTTGCTGTAGATAGACAACTTTCTGATTGGTTATGGCAGACAGTAGTTAGTCTCCAAAACTAGTGCCTGCAGGTTCATATCCTGCAACAGGCATGAGTGTTTGTAGCTGCTTGGCTTTAAGCTGTATATTCAATGGCAGATTTGGAAGTTTCGTGGTCCCTGGCCCAATATCTTTTGGGGTCCTCTCCTTTGATTCATTTGAAGGGAAAAGAGACGTACAAACTTGTACCATCTATGTGATATCCCATTAAGGGGATGCCTCACTTGAAAAAAAAATTTTTGCATGGAAAACATACTCCCGTGTTACCAGGAGAGGGGAGGTTACCCTGCACGAATATTCCTCCAATCAGAAGACCTTAAGAGCCACCCCTGACCATGGGTCGAGCGTGATGGATATTCTGTATCATGTCAACACATGTTGGAGTGGGAAAGAACTATTGTGAAGAACTTAACAGTAGAGGTTAGTTGGAACGCTACGGGGGAGGGGGGGTAGAGATAATTGTAATGAGATACGTGGACTGAAGAAGTACGAGTTTTTGCAAAGCTAGAATACCACTCTTATAATCAAGTTTTGAAACATGGCTAAGTAAGGCAGCCTCATCTCCAAATAGGTAGTGAAATTTCTATGATGGTTCGCACATAATTTTTTTTCTTCTAAACCTTTTCTCCAATATTAAAAGATTAAAAAATTGCCATTTTACATAACATAAATTTATACTTTTATCGGAAAATTTCTCAATAATGACGAAAATATAATACTACTAAGATTATTTTTAAATATTTCGATTATACATATAAACAAAATATATTTTAAAGTAAAATTACATCTAAAAACCTAAGGGGAGTTTTTAGAAGAAGAGTTCTTCAGATTTTCAAATTAGATTTCAACTAAACAAACACACATACACCAGTGGCGCAGCAAGAGGGTATTTTAGGGTTCAATCCCAATTTGGGTAGATCTGTCAAAAAGGTTTTCAAAAGACAAAACAAATGCATTTTCTATGGTTAAAAAAAATCAGGATTTTGTTATATATCCAAATAAAATGACTTTTATAACTCACAACAAAAACAAAACACAGTGCTCATTCGCTACAACTAGGGTTGCCAAAATATCCCTTTTAAAGAGAACATGACCTCTTTTATTGGTCCCGATCTTTTTTTCCCTCATGTCTTATCTTTTTATCAACAAAACCAACATGATTCTGTTAGTGTGTCTTAGATAGACACATGCCTCAGTACAAGACAACAAAATCTTCTAAAAATTATAGTAAAAATGACCTCGAAAGCAAAAGTATTTATTATGGTTCAGACTGACTATTATGAGTCTGTACATGTTTCAACTCAATTCTAAAAGGTTAGTACACTGGGCATTACAAGCTTCATTTAATCGATTAACTTGCAATAATTTCAAACAAAACAGATCTATGTTCAAATCAGATGGAGAATTAAAAACATTTTCTTTTCACAATTTCTTTTTTTTTTCTCACTACATTGGGTAACATGAGAGATTCATAGAAGAGACTCGGGTTAAACATTTAGACATTTAAGTTAGTAAAAAATGAAGATGTACATAAACACAAATTAAAATTGAAAAATTTTATTGAAAATCTAAAAGAATAAACGTCCCTGTATCTTTTTTTATTTATGGAACGTTAAGTAGACTTAAAACCAAAGCGATAAATACCTACTGTTAACAGAATTGAAGAGATTACAAAACTTTTTTTTTCTTTAGTAAATATTCTAAACAGCATAAAGACACTTACATAAGAAAAAACTATGCTCACAGAAATACAAATGCAAAGTGAAAGATGTTTAAAAAATACAATAATGATAATGATAATAATAATAATATTATTAATATTAATAATAATAGTGATAATAATAATAATGATGATGATAATAATAATAACTTACAATTACATTACATGAATCTATGAATAATTATTAAAATGTTGAATTAATTTCCAGCTGCTTTTATTGCTCTCATTTTCATAGCTTCAATTATATATTGCGGGTTTCTTATGGGTAGTGATCGAGGGAAACATGGGTCCAATAGTTCCAGCAGCACACAGTCAAAATAAAATTGTCTCAATTTGTCCTTCATATTGTTTTCCCAAAAAGAATCATCTCTTGCGATTTTTTCAATTTTTTAGCCCTTAGGTGTCCAAAGCACAAAAATACAAAATTCTCTTTGTGTAATGTGCAATTGTCCTTGAACTTGGAAATAATATACATTTTTTTAATTTAAATCCACAGTTTTTTTATTAATTGACCAAAAAGTCACTTTTCGTGAACAGATGGCTTCATCAGGAGTAAGTTCTACGCAAGAAGATGGACATTTTATTTCAACGATACCAGTTTCTTCGATCAAACCATCTGGTGAAGCAGCTAAAAATGGATCTTGTTCATCTAAAATAAGCCCACATGGCCTAACATTAATTTTTAAAGATTTCAGGTGATCAATTGCATCTTTCTCATGCATACGACCATACCTGCATGCACTTGAATCAAAGTTGCTATATAGTATTTCTTTTACTAAGCTGTCACATTTTGTATGCGGCAACTTATTGCATACGTAGCCAAAATTAGAAGCAGTTAGTCTTTTGCGGCACTCCTCCATCCAGACAGGACATAAACTTTGAAGAGTCGTTTCCTGCATGATTTTTAAACGTTCAGTCTGGATAGGAAAATCTCCTTTTTGGCTACATAGGTTTTGGGATCAAGGTCTGGCTTTTGTGCATATTTCCCATAAGAATTATCGAAATTATCTGCGAATAGCCGTCATCAGCGATAATTTTTCCTCATAGCTGTATTGCACATTCTAAGGAAATTTTTTCATTTTTCTGAAAGCTTGCTGTATATCCCAGGGCTGCTCAGAAACATTTTCTTATGAAGACTATAAAATGGCATCCTGCTGTTATGTGCAACTACGGCTGCACTACACCTTGTTTGATATGATCTTCTTAAGCAAAAATTAATTTGTTTTCCTCCAATGAATTTCGCTATAATACTGTTGAATTCTTCAACGTTATTATTTGCTTCAAAAAGCAAGCTTTTTGAGTGATCAATAAGATTATTGACGAAATTGATGATTTTAAATAATAATGCAAACTCTTTTAAGAGGAGCACGTAATTTTATTAAAACTTTCATTTATTACAAAATTATGGGGCACATTTATCATGTTGCCCATACACATGGAAGGGAATATTTAAAAGATCATTTCTGAGACCAATCACATTTTCTTGCAAGGATTTTTCAGATTCATTTTTTCTGAATCGTACAGCCATAGTAATAGCAGTGCAGATGCACAAAATTCGGCTCCCAATGATCTTCCGGAGAGCCACATGCCCGTATTTGCTGTTTGTAGCCAAGTCTTTCAGTTAAATGCATGTTTTAAGCAATAAATGATTTCTACACTCAATTTGTTTTCAACAGTGATGTTGTTGTACGGCCTAGAATCCCGTATTTTTTTATAAACATTACTGTCTCCATTACCGATAAATTGAGTGTATTTTATGCCGTACATTTCGACGCTTTGGCAAAAACCATCGACTAAAATGTCTGTTTCCATTCCAGTAGAGCTACCAGACCAGTTTATAAAGCACTGGTGCGATTCGGCAGGGCGATTTTTATTAGCTGCTTGTGCACATATGCAGCAGTATTTGTTCCGCACTCCCATAAACAGAACTTTTCTCATGTGAAAACCATACATTGGTATTCAAAATTAAGATAATTTGCCCATTTTGTCCAATTTCTAAAAAACTAATATACAGATTTGAATGAAATTTGGTATGGATACAAAGTTATAAAAGAGAAAAAAAAATTGTACCATACACCAGTCATGGCATACACTAATGATCATCAGTTAAGCTCATCATTATAGGAATGTCCAAAGCCCACATTCCAAAATCAAACATAAAATGACTCTAATATGGAATATGGCCCCTCTCACAGTACAATGCCCTACTGGAAATGAGGCAGTTTGATGAGCACCTGTGGCAGTAAGTCCCATTCCTGCAACAATGCAGTTTTCATATCCTGAATGGTTCTCAGGAGATGGCAAGCTGCAACTGCCCTCCCAAGACAGTCTCAGAGATGTTAAATAGGGTTTAGGTCTGGTTAGGTTGGGGTTTAGGCTGGCCAATCCATTTGGCGAATATCCTCACTTTCAAGATAATCATCAACTAGGTGAGCTTTATGTGGACGAGCACTGTCATCCACAAAAATGAACTAACGACTATCTGTGCCCCTGAACATAGACCTATAAGATGTCATCCCTATACCTCTCACCAGTTAGGGACAAACACATGAAGAGGTGTGTGGCTTCCCAACACAATGCCTGCCCAGACCATGAACATGCGCTGCCAAAGCAGTCCCTTTCGTGTCAAGTGAATGTGAAAAGAGTCTCCTGTATGGAAACGGAGGTGCATTTTAAAATTCCTCAGCTCAGAAAATCTTTTCTCGCTTACAGTTCAGATGAAAGGTTTCTCTACTGTATAGGTACGGAGATATCTATTGAAATTATCCAGGTTTGAAAACTCTTTTATCACATACAGTGCCGGCGAAAGGTTTCTATCTCGTATGGGTAAGGAGATGTCTTTTTAAAACACCCAATTGAGAAAAACTTTTCTGGCATACATTGCAAGCAAACGGTCTCTCTCCTGTATGAATACGCATATGCCTTTTTAAACCACACATCTGCGAAAATCTTTTCTCACATGCAGTGCAGGCATAAGGTTTCTCTCCTGCATGCATACGGAGATGAATTTTTAAATAACCCTTTGTAGAAAATTTTTTCTCGCATTCAGTGCAGGGGAAAGGTTTTTCATCTGTATGGGTACGTAGATGCCCTTTCAATTCACACAGCTGAGAAAATCTTTTCTCACATACAGTGCAGGCAAAAGGTTTCTCTCCTGTATGGGTAGGAAGATGTCTTTTTAATTCACCCATCTGAGAAAATCTTTTCTCACACATATTGCAGGCAAAAGGTTTCTCTCCTGTATGGGTACGGAGATGGGATTTTAAAGTACTTGGCTCAGAAAATCTTTTGTCACATACAGTGCAGGTAAAAGGTTTCTCTCCTGTATGCGTACGGAGATGTCTTTTTAAATGATCCTTCGTAGAAAATTTTTTCTCGCATTCAGTGCAGGCAAAAGGTTTCTCTCCTGTATGAATACGACGATGTCTTTTTAAAGGACCTAACTCAGAAAATCCTTTCCCACACACAGTACAGACAAAGTTTCTCTCTCCTGTATGAATACGGAGGTGTCTTATTAAATTACTCTGAGCAAAAAATCTTTTCTCACACACAGTGCAGGTGAAAGGTTTCTGTTCTGAATGGTAACAGAGATGTTTTTCTAAAGTGCTCTGTAGAGAAAAATTTTTCCCACATACAGTGCAGGTGAAAGTTTTCTCTCCTGTATGGGTACGGAGATGTCTTTTCAAAACCTCCAGCTGAGAAAATCTTTTCTGGCATACATTGCAAGCAAACGGTCTCTCTCCTGTATGCATACGCATATGCCTTTTTAAACCACACATCTGCGAAAATCTTTTCTCACATGCAGTGCAGGCATAAGGTTTCTCTCCTGCATGCATACGGAGATGAATTTTTAAATAACCCTTTGTAGAAAAATTTTTCTCGCATTCAGTGCAGGGGAAAGGTTTTTCATCTGTATGGGTACGTAGATGCCCTTTCAATTCACACAGCTGAGAAAATCTTTTCTCACATACAGTGCAGGCAAAAGGTTTCTCTCCTGTATGGGTAGGAAGATGTCTTTTTAATTCACCCATCTGAGAAAATCTTTTCTCACACATATTGCAGGCAAAAGGTTTCTCTCCTGTATGGGTACGGAGATGGGATTTTAAAGTACTTGGCTCAGAAAATCTTTTGTCACATACAGTGCAGGTAAAAGGTTTCTCTCTTGTATGTGTACGGAGATGTCTTTTTAAATGATCCTTCGTAGAAAATTTTTTCTCGCATTCAGTGCAGGCAAAAGGTTTTTCTCCTGTATGAATACGACGATGTCTTTTTAAAGGACCTAACTCAGAAAATCCTTTCCCACACACAGTACAGACAAAGTTTCTCTCTCCTGTATGAATACGGAGGTGTCTTATTAAATTACTCTGAGCAAAAAATCTTTTCTCACACACAGTGCAGGTGAAAGGTTTCTGTTCTGAATGGTAACAGAGATGTTTTTCTAAAGTGCTCTGTAGAGAAAAATTTTTCCCACATACAGTGCAGGTGAAAGTTTTCTCTCCTGTATGGTTACAGAGATTACTATCAGCAGTGTGGTGTAAAAGATGTGCATTTAAGACAGCCAAATGTGAAAATGTACCTTTGTATAAATTCTTTGTGAAAATTTGCTCATCAAAGCGAGAAAGAAGCTGTTCATTGGAACTTTTTACATTTAGACTAATTCTGCCCATACCGCATGGAGTGCATTCATATTCAGCTTCAGTAAGATTCTGCTTGCAGGAATGGCTTCCATTTGAAGGTCCTTTTACACTGGAAATATATGATATTTGCTCCACTGCCATGCTAATGTTACACAATGACCAAAGCACTCTAACTGCCAGTAATATGTTTAACTTCTTAATTTGTGGAGTCCTTAAACATTTTAGCTTTGCATCAAATGATCTGTAGTGAAAGAAAAAAGAAATTTAGTGAGATGTATTAACAGTATATCATCATATTATGAATCACACTCCAAAGTCTACATTTAAAATGCTAACACTGTTTTCCAAAACCTTGGTTACGCTTTGCATTTGTCACTTTAAATTAACAGCAAAAATATAAGTTTGTTAGTGCTAGAAAATGGGATATATATAAACTAAAATGTTACAAATTACGTTTTGGATAAATTAAATTATTGAGCCTATAAATTTATTGCAATTAGGACATGAGATTCCTTAGCTGCCCTTATTCTTTTGTCATATTAGATTGTAAGGATGAACAGACATTTCATTTTTTTTTTGCAAAGATAGCCACTGGTATTGATTTCAACCCAATCAATAATGCATACAGAATATTTACATTTTTTTTCCCTTATATTCATTTTAGTTGTCTAAAATTCAAAATTATTTCCTTATTGATTATTAAGCTTTGTACTTCAAGAAATTTGAAATATCGAAATCTGAGAAAAAAGCTCAATTCCCATTAGATTAAAAAGTTCATAAATTTAATAAAATTTATAAAACTATTAAAAAAAAATAAGAAAGGATATATGGCTTATAGGTGTGTTTAGGCATATTTTTTTTGGATAGTATTTTGGTGGCTACAGATATTTTTCACCTAAACTGCAAGCAGGGGGTAATTTGGAGCGACATTGCATGACTTTTATGTGGATACCTACATTGCATCTTCTCCCGACTGCTCCCTCTGTTCTCCTGGGGAAATCATGGATTTCAAACACATTTTATCAGGTTCTTTTCAGTCACAAATTTTTTTAATAAAGCTTACTACTACTGGGCTGTCCCTTAGGAATTATGGTCATTGGACTTTCCCCCAAAATAGGGGAAATAAGAAAAAAAAGCTATTTTTCACCACACTTTGTCAATACTTTAATCTAAATTTTGTAAATAAAATACATTATGATATCAAAATAATTGTGATAGTGATATAAATTATTCCCAATTCCTTTATTCTACTATATAATAGTGCTTTTATGTGATTTTCCAAATAATCTGATTCAAACATTTCACAATAATTTTCTTTGGACCTCTCTTAGTCCATGATATATGTCAGAAATACACAGATGATGAGATATATTTGACACCAACACATTTTAAATGTTGTATTATAAGGTTATAAACACATAATAAAAATTTCAGACAAAACAAATCTACACAGCTATCATGCAATGCTTCTTAAAAATTACTTGTAAAAAATATTTAAAGTTTCATATTTAGAAATATTTATTCAGAATTACTCAGAGGTTTACCCCTCTTATCTCTTATGCAGTTAATTTGGAACAGATGTAGTATACGCAACGGGCCATCGCCAATTTGGTGCCAAAATCCCGTTCGGAGACCTGTTAAGCCTAAACTGCGAAATGTAAACAATAAATTGGAAAACAAACTTACTGCTGGCTTTATGAAACTCGTAGGTGCACACGGTATCTTCACTTCGCTCAGATACCCTTGCTTCACTCCGCTACGCATCCGTCCAAAAGCATTACAGAAAATCCCCAGCCGCTGGCTTCGCTACATACCGCTGGCTGTTGTACAGTAAAAAAAAAGCTTCCGCTGGCTGTAGCGGTCAGTAAAACAAAGCTTATCACAAAAAAATACCATCCGATCTTAAAATCCTCTCTGCCATAATATAAAAACCGCCAAACAACCATCTGATTTGGCGAAAAATCGCCCCTTGGCGTTCGTTGCGTATACTACATCTGTACCAAAAAAATTACATACACACAGTTCAGTAGAAAAAGTATTACATTACATACCTCTTTAATTATATTCTTTACCAGCAGACTTGGTTAATCAAATATTGTATTCAGAGTATAAAGAAAAATTGAAGCTAAGACACAAACTTTCATCAGACTAAAATTTTATTTCTCACTGTTGCAACAAGTTGCTACAATGTGCACTGAATACCAGAAGATGAAAATAGAAGTTCTACCACAAAGATTCTCTTGTGAGAAAAGGTATGCAAAGTTTGAAAGTTTATCAAAAACTACTCTCTAAATAATTGAGCAGGATTCAATATTTGAGAATATATAAATGAGAAATAAAGAGGATATGTGATGTAACAGCCTTTTTCAAACTGGTTATATTAGGTATTTAATGACATGTAATCAGAATAAGGGTATTATAAAGATAAATACCTATAACAACTTGACTTACTAAATAATGCTTCAATGAGATAACTTGCAATATTAGTGACAGAAAAAAAAACCAATTTCCTGCACCTACTAGATTTACCTGTCTATATCGAGACAATAAATGTTGGTTACTAGTCAGTGTTCTCTTTACAAAACTTTCAAATAGTCTATGAAACCAAATGCATCAGAGGTTTCCCAGTTAGAATGTTATGAATAATTGTAGAATAATTTTAAGTTGTGCGAACTTACCAAGTTTGGCGCCAGCACATTATGTATGTAAAAAATATACATGATTATTTATTTACTTTTATTTCTAAGTTTCTGACTAAATTAAGTGTATTTGAATTTCATCGAAATTAAAAAATTTACTGCACATAAATGATGGTTCGTAAACTGTGATAAGCATTAGATGTTATAACAGTTTTAATATACTTTAAGCAGGAAATTAAATTAAAAAATTCTAAACACATGAATGCTGAGAAAAATACTCGATTTTTTTATGGTCTTAAATCCAGTGAATATAATGTACAAGAGGCTACTTTGCGTATACCCTGCTGCTCTTCGATTGTAATTTTTTAATAAATAATTTCATTATTCAGTTTAAGGGTTTAATAGGCTGAAAACTTGATCCATCTAAGCTTCGCACTTACGTCACCAGATATATGTCATTCAATACAGAAAAAAATACCTGTTAATTAAATTTGAACAGCTGTTATTTTTCCTGGCACCATGATCAATGTTATTTCAATCCATGATTCACTTTAAAAACTGTGAAAATTTGACGCCAAGGCTCCGATTTTTTGCATTAAATTACAGAGTATTAAATTCTACTCAATAAACAATACCCACTTAAACAACGCGCTGACGCAATACCGTTGCCACTATGATCCTATAAGAAGGAGCTCAAGAAATTCCGTAGAAAATGCAATACGCCATCGGAGTGTGACGTAACGCTTTTTTACTGTTTGGAGACCAGAACTAATTGTTCCCGTGTTAACGTCCATAGAAGAAAATTTCAACGATTTTTTATTTCAAGGCCAATATTTTTAAACCCGTGAAACCTGTTGAAATGTATACCGAAGAATGTCAACTTAAATTTAAAAATACAATTAACTTTGTTCCAAACGCAATATTTAAAGAAAACTGAAAAGTTTCTTTGGAAATCGGTTGTTTTACGCTTTGTGCGCAAACATTTGGCACAAAGTTGTCTGTTTGTCGCCAAGTGCGAATGCTTTTGTACATCTCAAATTTATCTCTGTATTGGTGATCAATATCTTGCTAGGCAATGAACAGGCGGAAGCTATAATTTTCATAGGTTATTTATTTTTCTGGCTTACAATTCTCCCATCGTGATTATCGAAAATATTTCATTTTAATATTGTACTTATCATTTTTTTATTATTTTTTATGCAACGTATAACTAGAAGTACTATCGTACAATCAAAATATTTGTTTCAAAAGTATTTTATATTTCCACAAAAACTAAATACAATTTATCGTAAAACTAGTTCACGTTCAGTATAAAACTGAATTTGTTATCTCATACTTTATTTAAATAAGCTCTGTTTCGTTGTTGACTGAAGTCATCAGAATTAGAAGCAAAGTTACTAATTTTTCGATTTCCCATTAAAAGTGTTCCATTCTGATATAACTTCACAAGTTTTATTTTACGTCATATTCTACAAGCCAGCGACTTTACATTATTGACTCTTTATTTCATGTATTATCGTTCTTTTAGCATAATATCTTTATTTATGTATGGCAACATTATATGTTCGTTTTCAGTTTTTTTGGATTTAGATATAATAAATAGAAATGGTATACACTACTTCACGTATCTTGTGATGAATATTGTTGTCGAATTGAGTTTTCTATTAAAAGGTAAAATTTAAGGCGTGAGCACGCAACATCTGGCGTCCTCGGACAGGACATTTAAATACGGATGAACTACTTCGACATTTAAACATGGATGAATCTAAAGCTGAAAGATCTGAACGAACTGTTCTTAGATCTGCATTTACAAAACAGAGTAATGTGTTAGAAGCTCTGCTGATAAAGAAGGATATGACGATTCAGGGGTAAATGCTAAATTTCTAATTATTCAGTCTAAAATTGAGAAAACAAGAGAATTAGATAAAAGTATTTTCTATATAATGTTGAAAGAAATGAGTGAAGCAGATTTAGAAAAAGAAATTTCAGTACGCCATGAATATGAAGAGAGATTTTTAAAATTAAAATTGTCTATTGAAAAGAATAATCGCAATAAAGCTGATAAATTGTTGAATGTTGTTAATGAAACCCCAAGATACAAACTACCTAAAATTGAACTGAAGAAGTATAACGGGGAATTGATGGAATGGCTTGGGTTCTGGAGCCAATTTTCAAAAATACACGAAGATACAAGCTTGGCTCCAGAGGACAAATTTCAATATTTGATACAATCGACTCAAGAAGGTTCGAAGGCAAGGGAAGTTGTGCAAAGTTTCCCACCGACAGCTCAAAATTATCCAAAAGTGATCGAGAGTATGAAAGAACGTGACGGTCAGGAGGATATGTTGGTCGAGGTGTATATTAGAGAACTTTTGAAATTAGTTATCAAAAATGTAGCGAAGCCTTTACCAATTCATGATATATATGACAAATTAGAATCTGCTATGCGAGCGCTTGAATCACTAGGTATAACAGCGGAAAAATGTGCTCCATTATTGTATCCATTGGTGGAAAGTAGTTTATCTGAAGATATTTTGCGAACTTAAAGAAGAAATGTGAATGCAGATCCTACTCCTACTGGTCGCTTAGAAAAACTTATGAAATTCATCAAAACTGAAGTCGACGCCGAGCAGAGTATTTCCATGGCAATGGATGGCTTCGGGCTTGCCAAAAAGGACTTCAGGACTCGAACCAATAGATCATCAAAAAATGAAGAGATGGCTACTGCTTCGGAGCTCTTGGTTCACAGTGAAACAAGGTTAGTCTGCATTTTTTGTTCAAAAGCCCATCTTAGTTCTGACTGTTTCATTGCTCAAAAAATGTCGTTTGATGATAAACAACAGACATTCAGAGCTAAACGGGCATGTTTTTCATGTTTAAAGGTCGGTCATAATGCAAAACGGTGCCGAACTAGGCTCAAATGTATAATATGTAGTAAGCATCATGTCCCACTTATGTGTCCGGTACTATCTGAAAAGAAGGGAGAAACTAAAGAAACTAGTTTTAATGAGATAAAACCGGAGCAAAATCTTTCCTCGTTGGCTTGTTTTGCCAAGGGTCCCGTTGTGTTTTTACAAACTTTGAAGATCATTGCTGGGGGACCATTCCGGAGGAGACCTGTTCGAGCTCTCGTTGATACAGGAGCCCAAAGGTCATATATTCTTAAAGAAACGGCCACGGAATTGGGTTGTACATCATTAAGACAAGAAGTTATAACTCATTTCCTTTTCGGTGGACTTAAGACTTCACAGAGACAGAGAAACCATTCCTGTTATAATGTTAAATTGGGATATCTTGATAGCAATTATATTGAAAATTTTGAAATTTTGGATCAGCCCATAATTTGCGGAAATGTCAGTTCCGTAAAAAGAGGTCCCTGGATGGAAGAAACTAGATGTCTTAATATTCATATCACTGATACTGATGATCCACCAGGACCTATTGAGATCTTGATCGGAGCTGATCTCGCAGCCAAACTGTTCACAGGAAGACAAATAAATTTATCTTGCGGACTTCTTGCGATCGAAACTCGATTAGGTTGGACATTAATGGGTCAGGTTCCTTTTAACGGTGAAGCTGAGAACTTGGCAATGACTGTGACTTCATTATTTATCCAAGAAGCTTCTATTACGGATCTATGGAACCTTGATGTTATCGGAATTACAGATTCCGCTAAGGTAAAATCTAAAAAAGAAGATTTTCAAACGAAAATGAATTTTTTAAATTCTATATCAGTAACTGAAGAGGGTCGTTATGAAGTTACGCTTCCATGGAAAGAAGAACATCTGCCTTTACCCTCTTATAAAGAATTAGCTCTGAAAAGATTAGAAAAGATAACAAAAAGGCTTCATTCCGAAAACCTTTACGATGCATATAATACGTTGACAGAATGGCAAAAATTAGGCTTTATTGAAGAAGTACCACCTGCAGATAAAGAACCAACAGTACATTATCTCCCGCACAGACCGGTAATAAAACATTACGGAACCACAAGGATAAGACCAGTGTTTGATGCCTCAGCGAGGGAAAAAGGCACACCATCATTAAACCAATGTTTAAATTGTGGACCCAACCTCATTGAACTAATCCCCTCTCTAATTTTGAGGTTTCGAGAGAGAAAATATGGAGTGTATGCAGATATAGAAAAGGCATTTTTGCAGATTAGCATACGAGATAAAGACAGAAATTATCTGCGATTTTTCTGGTGGACGATCAGGAATTAAAAATTTTCCGTCATAGGACAGTTGTTTTCGGTGTGAAGAGTAGTCCGTACTTGCTTGGTGCGGTCATATACTTCCATTTAAGCAAATATTGTGAAGATTCCAGATATGATATAGAATTGATAAAGAAATTGAAGGATAGTTTCTACGTGGACAATGTTGTTACGAGTGTCGAAACAAAAGAGATACTATTCCAATTTAAAGAAGAAGCCCGAGATATTATGGAAAAAGGAAAATTTAATTTAAGAGACTGGCAAAGTACTGGAGAAAAGGGCACTTCCTTAATATTGGGTGTATCTTGGGAGCGAGATCAGGACAAACTACGCTTAAATATAGATTGGCTAGATCAATTTGAACTAGCTGATATTACCAAAAGGAAGATTTTGTCCATATCGCATAAAATATTCGATCCGATAGGATTTGTTTGCCCTGCTTTACTTTTCCCGAAGTTACTACTGCAGAGACTTTGGAAGGAAAATATACCTTGGGACTCAGAAATTGATATTGAAAGTTAAAAAGAATTTTCAAATTGGTTCAAAGATCTGCATTTATTGAAAAACATAAGTATACACCGTTGGCTTCACATTTCTTCTACTGAGCAACAAAAGATTAGTATTCACACTTTTTGCGATGCGAGCCAAAATGCTTATGCAACCGTTATTTTTATCCGAGTGGAAGTGAACCAAATTGCAAAAGTTTATCTTTTAGCCGCCAAGTCTCGAGTTGCTCCTCCTAAAGTACCCACTATTCCTCGTTTGGAGTTGATAGCAGCGCTCATTGGAGCAAGATTGTGTTCCACTGTGGTGGAAGGACTTCACTACTCGGAGAGGAATGGCATAGACTTTTATTTTTGGACCGATTCCACCACAATTTTGGCTTGGATCCAGAATGATGAGATTTGGTCGGTATTTGTAAGTAACCGTGTAAGAGAGATCAAGAGCCTTACTAGACCAGAACTTTGGAGACATGTGCCTGGGGATGTTAATCCTGCAGATCTCCCATCCAGGGGTTGTTCTATTGGATATCTTATGGCCTCTCGGTGGTGGGAGGGTCCCGCATGGCTGAGAAGTTCTCCTGGAGATTGGCCGTTGGGCGAATCGACTCCTGATCTGGAATCAGCATTGCAAGAGAGGAGAGGAACGCATTCAACCGAAGGCACCTGTCTATTGACTCGGGGTTCGGTTTGTGTTTGGTGTGATACCTCTAGAAAACAAGATAATGAACTTAGCAAGTACCGTGGACTAATGTGGTATTATAGGTTTTTCTCAGATTATGACAAAATTGTCCGAATGGTTGGCTGGATAAAAAGATTCCTTTTTAATTGCAGACAGCCAACTATTAAAAAGATTGGGGAGCTATCTTGGCAAGAATTCAAAGAAGCCGAAGAAAACGTTATAAAGTTAATACAAGACGAAACATTAACAAGTGATGCAGTTAAAAAACTAAAATCCTTGAATACTTTCAGAGATCCCATGGAGTTATCCGTGTGAGAACAAAATTAATTCACCGTGAAGATAGCGAAAATTTTAAGATTCCTGCAGTTTTACCTTCCTTTCATCCTGTTGTTGAAAGACTCATTATGACTTTTCACAAGAAAAATCTACATGCTGGTACGCAAATATTGTTAAACATATTGATAGAGCAATATTGGATATTGAATTCCAGGAAAACCATTGGACGAGTGATTTCAAGGTGTGTCATTTGTAAACGTCAGAAGGAAAAACGTCTGAATGCTGTATTAGCACTTCTCCCACCAGAAAGAGTAAATGATTCTGCTTTGTTTCAGTGCGTGGGAATGGATCTGGCTGGGCCTTTCATTTTGAAAGGAAGTAAAAAAGCTTGGATATGTGTATTCACATGTGCCGTTTACAGAGCGATTCATCTAGAACTTTTAACAGCTATATCTACTGAATCGTTCTTCCAAGCATTCAGAAGATTCGTTGATAGAAGGGGAAGGCCGTCAGGAATATTTTGTGATAACGGAACGAACTTCGTCGGTGCCTCAAATGCACTGAAAGCCATCGACTGGGAGGAAATTGCAAAACGTAGTATTTCCAGAAAACTCGAATGGCGTTTCATACCTCCAGCTGCACCGTGGTGGGGAGGATGGTGGGAGAGGTTGATAGGTATTTTAAAGCAAATACTCAGAAAAGTCTTAGGAAAAGCACACCTATCTTTCGAAGAATTGACCACAGTCGTATGCGATACGGAAGCAATCATCAATTCACGTCCTCTAACTTACATCTCGGAAAATGATGAATTAATTCCACTCTCACCATCATTGTTTCTGCACGATATCAGAGATGCCAATGTTCCGGAATGTGATGAAGTGGACGAGCAATCCTTAAATAGGAGGTTACGCTATCGACAGAAGATTATGAAAGATCTCCGCAAACGTTTCAGGTCTGAGTATCTAGCCCTTTTGGTTCAGCGGAAAGAATCCAAAATAAATCAGTATGAAATATCTATAGGTGACGTAGTGCTTATTGGTTGCGATAATGCTAAACGCATTAATTGGCCCCTTGGACTGGTCATCGAACTTCTTCCAGGACCTGACAATGTTGTTCGATTGGTTCGTTTACGAACAGAAAATCCTTCCGAATTATTAAGGCCTATTCAAAGAATTTTTCCGTTGGAAGTATCTTCTAAAAGTTGGCCAGGTATTGTTCACAATTTTAGGGAAATTCCTAGTGATCAGATTCCCGAAGAATCTCTCCCCAAGGTCATAGATTGTCATCCTAAAAGAGACGAAGAGGATACCGATAAAACCTCTTCTCGTGTGACAAGAAGTGGTCGGACTATTAAACTACCTAAAAAACTGGACTTGTAATATGTGAAATATTAGATTTTGTGAAGATTTTTGTTGAGATGTCATCTAACATCCCAAGGTGGAAGGATGTTTCATTCTGATATAACTTCACAAGTTTTATTTTACGTCATATTCTACAAGACAGCGACTTTACATTATTGACTCTTTGGGCCTGTTCACATAGGAGTCCGTTGCGTTGCGTTAAGGAAAAGATGACGTTGAGACGAAAACAAACCAATCATAGGCGTTAAAAATTTTATTGCTAATCGTTTGGAGGCATATGATTGGTTTACTTTCGTCTCAACGTCATCTTTTTCTTAACGCAACGCAACGGACTCCTATATGAAAAGGCCCTTTATTTCACGTATTGTCGTTCTTTTAGAATAATATCTTTATTTATGTATGGCAACATTATATATTCGTTTTCAGTTTTTTGGATTTAGATATAACATGAAGCTACAGAAGGAGCGTAAGCTTCAATGGGGAATTTTTCGAAAAATGAACCGATTGTTGTCGCTCACCGGTAGAGGGCGTGACATGCAAGCGAAGTGACTATTTTACATTTAGTTATACGGCGTGGTGGTGAAAGTTGTTTTATAAATTTTAAAATTTATTCTGTGTGCAGAAATATGCCAAACACGTGTTTTGCTCCGGGTTGTTCTACTGGCTATAGATCAGCCTTAAAAAGAAATAAAGAAACTGGACAGAGAAATCCTAGTATATTTGCTGCTCCTAAGGTAAGAACATTATTATTGTTTTGTGTTAATATAAGATGTATAATAATGAGAGAAAAGTACAGCTGCTGTGTTTTAAGTGAACGCAAAGTAAAGATATCTTAAGTTCTGCTGGAAATAAGCGTGTTTAATTTTTCAATCATCCCTATATCCCATCAAAAATAATCACCACGTGTTCACAAAGCTCTATTGTATGTAAAAAGATGTAAATAATTACTCATACTATTGCTCTAAAGGAAATCGCTCATCAATAAAAGATGTACGATACTTACGTATATAAATTTATCTATAGTAAATTGTATATCACACATTTAATTTTTATTTTATAATAATGTATTAATAGTGTATGTTGTTAATTTCAGTTTTTTATAGTTATGAAATACTTTTCTTCTATTCAATATATTTTGTGGTTATGGAAAATTGAGCTACACGTCTTAACTAAAGCCATCATTTTTTTTTAAATTGTGCACAGAAATAAAATATTTCCAGTTAACTTTTCTTAATATTGAATTTTATCACTATTAAGTTAGTTGATAAGTAAATAAGTTTTCATTGTATGATAAAGAATGTTGTTACTATAAATGCTTATGCAAAATCTGTTGAGTATAATTTAAAAAAAAATTAATATTTTTCTATCTTTTTACTGTGATTACAATGAAACCCATACTTTGTGAAAATGCGAAAATATAGCTGATTTGTCCATATCAATGTTATTTGGGGTTTTTTCTTTTTAATTTGCTGAAAATATTTGTAATCGATAATTTACCAACTTGAAGGTAATTCCTGACAATGCTGGAACCATAATATTGAATTTAATCACTATTAAGTTAGTTAAATTACGTAAGTTAGTTAAAGTACGTAAAAGTATCATTTTTGGACCTATGCTGGATTGTATGTACTACTCATGATTTTTGCTTGATTTACAAGAAATTCTGTAGCTTCATGATACGCACTAAAATAAAACAACTTGTTTTCGCTAGGAAAAATACGAAAAATCCATATTAAAGCGTATGGTTGTCCGTGTCTAAGCCGCCCGCTAGTGCACGCGAGCGCCCTCTAGTGGCGGCGACAAAAAGGGAGACACATTTTTAACACTGAGCTGCTCCTCCTTCTGTAGCTTCATGAGATATAATAAATAGAAATGGTATACACTGCTTCACGTATCTTGTGATGAATATTGTTGTCGAATTGAGTTTTCTATTAAAAGGTAAAATTTAAGGCGTGAGCACGCAACAAAATGTTTTATTGTAAAGAAAAAAGTGGACTGAATTGTATCGGTATTTCTTCACTATATTCTGATAATTTTGTTTATAAAATTAACTTTTTAAATTTTATGTCGATGATTAATTTATTGATTACTTAAATTATTTAGCTTGATCTGTTTGAATCTGGACAAGCAATTTAAAAGTTAAGAGTTCTCGTATTTTTATTCGTTGTTAACGTTTCTCAGATATTAGTAAACTGAATAGTGTGTCCCATATTTCATGACTAAAATAGATAATTACGTCATTTACTCATTCTGGCATAAGCATCAAAGATCAAATTCTATGTAATAATGCTTCTTGCTCTTTCTGGAAGGTTTAGCCATAATATCAGAATTATGATCCAATTGATATCTTAAAATTTATATTATTTAGAACTTTAATCATTGGTATTAACAGATTATTTGCTATCATTTTATTTCCCTCAAATTCCATCTTACTTATTTCAGACCTCCAATATAAATTTGTAAAAATTAAAATTTATTTTTCGGTGATCAGTAGTAAATTTGATACTTATTCCTGTGTATTAGTACATATCATATTGCAAGGCAGTCTAAAGTAACTCTGTTTTGTGTATAAAATTCCCTTTTTCTGTTTTGTGTTCATAATTAATTTATAAGTGTATTGTAATTCTTTGAAGACAATAGTAACTGGCTCATATTTATAAAAAAAGTGTTCGTTAGAAATCAGCTGTTTTACAGCTGTTGCATAAACATATTGATACTTCTTTTCCTTAGTATTTGTGTTTTTCTTAACAACTTGTTATGGAGGGTCAGATGTGGTATTTGTAAACAGAAGTGGAATTTCGGCACCTATTGTAATTAGGGGGTCGCATCACCTTTGGGACCGGCTCTGATCGCGATACCTCATTGGCTGGAATTATTTTCGCTCGCACAGCGAGGAACATGGGCTTCACCAGTAACTGCTCTATAGCCTTTGCGCTTGTTTATAAACAAACGCTGAAACGAATAAATTTTAACTGAAGTGAATTTTCGTAACTCGAGGCATCTGCCTACGTTGAAATGGCTGTTTTGGTGCAAAATTTCAATTTTTTTTCTTCTTAATTGCTTGATTTCGAAGGGCGATCTTTTAGGATTCTAAAGCTGCTTTACTTTTATTCGTGCGATCATTGCGCGAGAATTTATGGCCCATTTAATAAACCGAAAGATATATTAAAAGACAAGAAGTAGCATCTTTAAACGCATTTTGTAGAAAACCCAAATTTCAGTTACTTTTGTAAACGAGAAAGCTCATCATTTAAAAAGTTTTCAATCAATTTCAAAGAAATTTTGCAGTAGTGTTTTACATATTACTCACTACGTTTTGACCTAAAAACTAAGCTATTGTATTCATCGAATTATTCAACATGCACCTGTATTTATAAAAAGATAATTCATTTTTTTAAAAATCAGTGTTTTTTCACCTTTTTTTTTCGGCATATTTCGGTGATTTTTCGAAATATTGTAAAACTTTTACTTCGAAACACAGATAAATGTCACCGTAGTCTATAGTATAAAGGAAATTAAAACATATTAAGTTGAATGGAGTGTAGAGTCTCTGGCATAAACACTCAATTGTACTAAAAATTGATAAAAAAAACTCCCCCTATTTTAAAATAGCAGCTTATGTCCCGAGTTTCATGTCATTTTATTACCATGTTTTTATTAACTCGCTTCCTTGTTTGTTTGTCCAGTACAAATCTTGCAATCGATTTTTAACTAACTTCCCGACTAACTAGACATTTGAAACTTTTGGAATACCTCAGAACACGATGACAATGCATTATTTTAATACTTTTAGCCATCTGTAAGCAGATTGAATTCATTTTCAGTTAATTTTGTTTTGCAGACTGGTGCAGCCATCTGTCGGCCAGGACGGGAACGAGAAGTTAAACGCAAGTTAACTTCCAATTAACTTCATTTTCTTTCAAGTGGATGGGATAATTCATCAAAAAATTTTTTAAAAGTATTTATTAATACATAGAATTGTCAAGTTTATATGATTCAATAGAAAATTTAAAAACATGGTGTATAAAAAGTTCTTTTTATCTTCTAACTAGCGGCCCGTCCCGACTTTGTCCGTGTTGAACAAAACATTATACCAATAAATTTCTAGTTGATAGCCAATAAATTGTAAATCTTTTTTTACCTTAATAATAACCTAAATAATACATTAAATTGATTTTATGTTAGTTAATAATTAAAATAATTTTTTTTAAGTAAAAGGCGTGCCGGAGAACGGCTAGGTTCGAACCGCTAGCGTCAGAACAGAAGCCCACCGCGAAAGTACCACGATAAGGATCGTTGAACACTTCGGCACAAAAAGCGGTAGAGGACAGTAGCGGTAACAATGGAGATTGTTAGGATTAAGCCCCTAACTTTATTTCTACTGATCAGATATACATAATATATAGCCTATGTCCATCTGGAATAATGTACCTTTCAAACAGTGAAAGAATTTTTCAAATAGGTACAGTGGCTCTGAAGATTACCCTCCACGTACAAAATCCCCTCTCTCTTTATATATTAGTATAGATAGCACCACGCTAAGGATCGTTGAACACTTCGGCACAAAAAGCAGTAGAGGACAGTAGCGGTAACAATGGAGATTGTTAGGATTAAGTCCCTAACTTTATTTCTACTGATCAGATATACATAATATATAGCCTATGTCCATCTGGAATAATGTACCTTTCAAACAGTGAAAGAATTTTTCAAATAGGTACAGTGGTTCTGAAGATTACCCTCCACGTACAAAATCCCCTCTCTCTTTATATATTAGTATAGATTATATTGCTCAACAGTCTTTTTCATGAGGCGCCGAAATCTACAGAACTATAATTTCATATTCTTCTGGCCTCCTTGATTTTCTCTTTCTTTTTATGGTATCAAAATTAACCCTTTTTTTGGTCTTGCCTCGAAGTTGTTTAGCGTCAAACTCTCATGCTGTTGTGACCGCTCAACGTTTGAAACTTTTAGAATAGCTCAGAACACGATGACAATGCATTCTATTAATACTTTTAGCCATCTTTAAGCAGATTGAATTCATTTTCAGTTAATTTTGTTTTGTAGACTGGTGCAGCCATCTGTCGGCCGGGACGTGAACGAAAAATTAAACGCCAGTTAACTTCCAATTAACTTCACAATTAACACACACACGTGTATAATTTTAAGTTATTAGATATTTCAAATAAAATTTTAAATAAATAGGACTGAAATATGTTAGTAAGGGTCTTTCGTTACGTTTTCTTTCTTTTTCAATGCGGATGCATTTGTCATCAGGCATTCGCACAATATACCGAAGAAAATGTCGGCCATTTTATTACGAGAGCGTCATTTCACTGAGCCAATATTGCTCCCTATGAGGGGACAACACGGTAATATCAAAGCCTGAGGACCACTTCACGCTGAATTCGTCAGTGTCATCGTTCAAGATTCCTTTGGCGCTGATTGGTTAAAAAATATTAATTACTCTGACGAATTCTATGTGAACAGGCCCTTAAGGCTGCTATGTACTAACCCCATTGGATCCGCTCACCTCAGTGTTAACCTATGGAGAAAATTTGTCCACGGATTGCCGACTTGGATTCAAATATTTTTTTTTTAAATTGTACTCCGTCATAGAGAAAGAAATTTTACATTTCTGTACATTTTTCGTTTTTTTTTTTTAAATGCAATTAATATTTTAAAATTTAAATTATTTGGGGGGAAAATCTGGTATAGTGTGTTTTAAACGCTCAAAAATTTCTTTCGGTGGACGAAATTTATAAAATGAATCCTGTAGCGCTTTGCAGAAAAGTTCGGGCTGTCAGACAATACCAATTTTATTTGATTATCGGCATTTATGTACCCGTAAATAGTTGACAAAAATATATTTTAAATAAAAATTTAGGGGCAGCGCTTAACCCCCCTATAGAGAAAGAGCCATTACAATCCCTCAAAATGTCAATCCTAAGGGGAGTGGAATTCTCGAACTGTCAACTGGACTCCTCCCACCACAAGAGTCTGCAAGAGGAGGAAAGGGAAATACGATTTTTTTTCTTAGTACATAACAGCCTTAAGCAGATAGCTTAGCGCCACTGTGTGGAGGTTCAAGACGCTAACCGCAATACCATGTGGGCGGCATAATAGTAAGAGTAAAGCCGCGAATATTATATTGCTTTAAGTTATATTGTCATTATTAGCAATTAAAAAATCATTTTCCCAATTGTGTGATAATGCTTCAATCTATACTAATAAAGGGGCAAGTGGAAGTCGAGAGATCACGTGACAGTAACTCATACGGGCGGGCCACTCCTCGAAAAAAAATGGCCGACAAATATACAGGAAAATCGGTGTATTTTTTTTCTCATGAAAGTACATAAATGTTACATATTTGGAAAGAGCTTCGAAAACTGATATTTTTTTCTGCGTACACTTATTCTGTTAATTCAATAGTTTTTGAGATATTTTCATTCTAAAATCACTCACTGCTAAGAAACCAAATCATCTGGTGCAGTGGTGCTGCCATCTGTCTGCAGCGACGGGAATGAAAATTGAAAGGAATTTATTCACTTGAATTTAATACATTTGTAGGCTTTCTTTTTTCTTTTGTGGGGCTCGAAGTACATAAATATGTTACACGGATGGCTTGAGCGTAGCTAGGCGAAGCCCGAGTCTAGCCGGACTTCCCCCGGCTAGTGTGTATATATTTTGGTACTTAAGCTAGGGGGCGACTTTTTCGCAAATCACTTAGACCAGAAGAGTTCCAAGCTATGCGGATATTTTAAATAATTTGGCTTTATACACAAAAGAAAAGGAGTTCTTGGACTCCGTTTTCCTGTAAGAACAAAATGAGTTTTTTGTAAACATAGTCTTAAAAAATATATAAACTTCAGGTAATCTCTTCTAACGAAACTACCGCGAGTTATTAACGTAGGAGAACTTATCGTTGCTTACCCCCCCCCCCCCCTTCTTTTAAACGCATTTTGGTACTTTTCTGTTTAACTATTTACTGCTACTGGGTTTGGCGCGCTGACAAAATTATAACTCGTGACCCCGGACAATTTCTTTCTCTCCGCAGGACCGTTATTAAGGAACGTAATCCTACGTTAAAAAAATATTTTTTAAAATTCATTTTACTAACCAGAATAAAGGTGACTAAAGATAACTATAAAGTGACTCTATGTTTTTTTTTCATCTAATTTCATTATCATTAACAAGTTTGAAGAGTAACAAGTCCCGACTTTGTCCGGGTTGAACAAAATATTATACCAATAAATTTCCAGTTGATAGCCAATAAATTGTAAATCTTTTATTTACCTTAATAATACCTTAAATTAATTTTATGTTAGTTAATAATTAAAATAAATTTTTTAAAAGAAAAAGGCGTGCTGGAGAACGGCTAGGTTTGAACCGCTAGCGTCAGAACAGAAGCCCACCGCGATAGCACCACGCTAAGGATCGTTGAAGACTTCGGCACAAAAAGCGGTAGAGGACAGTAGTGGAAACAATGGAGATTGTTAGGATTAAGCCCCTAACTTTATTTCTACTGATCAGATATACATAATATATAGCCTATGTCCATCTGGAATAATGTACCTTTCAAACAGTGAAAGAATTTTTCAAATAGGTACAGTGGCTCTGAAGTTTACCCTCCACGTACAAAATCGCTCTCTCTTTATATATAAGTATAGACAGGGCCTTTTTATCGCATGGGCAAATCGGGACTTTGCCCAGGGCCCCCTGATGCTAAGGGGCCCCAAAACCCCTTTGGTGTATGCACCTAGTACTTCTAATAGTATGTATTTTTTTAAATGTCCGTAAGGGGGGGGGCCCAAATAGCATCTGCCCAGGGGCCCCCAGCTTTCATAATCGGGCCCTGAGTATAGATAGCACCACGCTAAGAATCGTTGAAGACTTCGGCACAAAAAGTGGTAGAGGACAGTAGCGGTAACAATGGAGATTGTTAGGATTAAGCCCCTAACTTTATTTCTACTGATTAGATATACATAATATATAGCCTATGCCCATCTGGAATACTGTACCTTTCAAACAGTGAAAGAATTTTTCAAATAGGTACAGTGGTTCTGAAGATTACCCTCCACGTACAAAATCTCTCTCTCTTTATATATAAGTATAGATAGCACCACGCTAAGGATCGTTGAAGACTTCGGCACAAAAAGCGGTAGAGGACAGTAGCGGTAACAATGGAGATTGTTAGGATTAAGCCCCTAACTTTATTTCTACTGATTAGATATACATAATATAAAGCCTATGCCCATCTGGAATACTGTACCTTTCAAACAGTGAAAGAATTTTTCAAATAGGTACAGTGGTTCTGAAGATTACCCTCCACGTACAAAATCACTCTCTCTTTATATATAAGTATAGATTTATAAAGTACCCTTTTATACAGTACCCTTTCTGCTTACACAGCTTGCTAGGTGGGTGTATGCAAATCAGAAATGGAAAAATGGTGACAGTTCTCTAATCTCTCAATTTTGAAGATTCTCATAAATCACTAGCATTTCCCTTTAGTTTGCTATCCCCCCCCCCCACAACAACAAAAAAAAAAAAATTTTTTTTTTTTTTTTTTGCTGTATGTGTGTGAACTTGGGAACAAGGGCGAAGTAACAAAGTTCCAAATGGTTAAGAAAACTTAACATGAACACCGAAAGAACAACTAAAATAACTTGCAGCCACACGCCGACCCAAGAATGTTAGGGATGTATGAATTTGAAACAGTCCCACTCTACTGATTGAGGAGTCCCACTCTTTGTTATGGTCCCATTGAGGAGTCCCACTCTTTGTTGATTCCTCAACAGTCCCACTCTTTGTTGAGGTCTCTTTGGCTCCAAATCCTCAGTGAATAGAATAGAAATTTAAAACTGAATAGAAAATAAAAACCAAGACTACGATAGAAAAAGAAAATTTTATCCATGGAAATGCATAAAGAGGCATTTCTGGCAAGCTTACATAATCTTGAAATCCCGAACATCCCCCCTCAAAAAAAAGGGGGGGATTTTAAAACTCTATGAAAAATGGTAAAATACTTCAGGAATAACATGACCAGAAAAAATTTGCAATATATAAAAAAACCTGTTTGCAAAGTTTGTAGAATTGCTAAAATGTAGAAATACCATCTTTTAGAAAACCAAAAACTGTAATTACAGATCCTACTTAAATTTGAACACAACTACGCCCTTCTCTCCAAATTTTTTTTCAATAGTTGATAAAAATACCAATTACAGTGATTTCCGCTTATAAGAATCACGTTTGTTATTACTGTTTTTGATTCTTATATGCGGTTGATTCTTATAGCCGAAATTTAGGTTCTTGGACAGGCAGGCACACACACACACACACACACATATATATACATATATTAGATAATTTACAATAAAATATTCTTTAATTTACGCTTATTATCTTTTATTAAAATTATTTTTTATAATTTTAAAAGTACAACTTAATTTCTAGACCTATAAGTAGATACATATAATTATAGTAAGAGAAAAAAAAATCCAATATTTGTTACAACATACCTGCTTAACAGTTTTAACATTTCAACTACAGGAAGGGAGCAAGAAAAAGTTTTCATGGTAGTTTCACGTAATGAAGTTTTCAGGAGGCTGTTTGTACCTCTTTCAATACCAGTAGTCTCAGACGAAGATTCACCTTCTACCTTACGTTTCACGGTTTGGTAACGTGCTGAATCTACTAATGTCACGTTTGCCTAAGTGATAGTGGAAATTTCGCCGAAGATTTATGTGTTTCAGGGTCCAGGAAGCCGCAACCAGGATGTGGGAGGTTGGGGAAAAAAGAGTCCCTGTCTTTGTTTGCCAGTGGAGAAAAGTGACATCGAACCCGGACGGGTAAACATGCCCCCGGGTCAAGCTAATAGGACAGTGTTGTGCTAGAGCGTTTAAGGGGAAACTATTATGTATGTCTAACAAAGAAAGGGATGCATTTTACGACTGTATTCCATCCCATCTTATCACTCTTTCATTAAAAAACTGAACAAAGAACTTCGGACCTTTTGAGGGTTTAACTGGCTTTTTTTGGAAAAATGAAAGGAAAGCGAAGAGTGTAAACTGATTCTTAAAACCGGTGGATTGATTCTTTAAAGCGAAAATTTTAACATGGAAATAATACATTTGTTTTTGTTTTTGCGATATTGATTCTTATAACCACTGATCACTATAAGCAGTGGTTACTGCATTTTTAAGACAGAAATATATAAAGAAATACTAATTTTTTTGGTAAAAATTCAACTCGAATTACATTGAACTCTTAACACTTTCTCGAATATTTAAGATAACATAACTCACGACGGACCATTGCTAGTATAGCATCACATCACATTTTATTCACAATCTCACACTGTTTATACATCAACTCGCCCAGGGCTTGTGCGACAGATCACTCTCCCTTGTGGCGAAAATTATACAAAACACTTAAGAATTTGCATATTTAATATAAAGTGCTGTCCTCTGGTGAATAAGACGGTGCGTAACACGCTTTAGGGGGCGTCCATTAATTACGTGAGGCTTTTAGGGGGGGGGAGTCGAGCCGAATCTCACGTGGGGGAGAGAGGGGGTCTCGGCAAATATGACGTAATTTTTTTTCCGCAAGAAACACTGTAAAATAGCGAGAAAACTGGGTTATATTAAGTAAAACATGTTTCTACACTAAAATATGGCTAAATCCTACACAATAGTTCCAGTAGTCACTCTTGAGACCACACATGAGTCCCCGTGGACTGAATTAGAACGAATATTCTTTTACGAATTTTAGTAGTTCCTATTTAAGTATTTTACTATTCGATTTTCTCACTGTGATTCTAGACTACGTTCTTAGTAGTCTTAAATACTAGTCTTAACTAAAAATAATTAAACAAATTATGTGTTTTTAAATAAATCCAACGCAATCAAGCACAGATTAACGTATTTACACTAAAACTACGCATTTTGAAAAATCTCACGGGAGGGGTGGTCGAGAGCCAAATCTCACGACATCTCACCAGGGGGGGGAGGGGGTCGAAAAATCGCCAAACGTAATTAATGAACGCCCCCTTATTACAACATATTATTTTACTTTTTGTTCCACGGTAACACTTTTTTTTAAATTTGTAAATTTGTACTATGATTCTTTTTGCCTAGTAATTATACATTACAGCACTACTAATATTTACATAGCATTTTTATGATTAACCCTCTCTCAATAATTATGTTATACATCAGTGCTCCTAGTTCTAATAACAAATCAGTGGGCTGGATAAACCGGGATATTGCATGGCCTCTCCTTGAATAAAATTTCGCTTTTCATGTTTCCTTTCATCATCTACTAAGATCCCTTCCTCAACATTCTAAACGCAATTAGGTGATCTTTCTTAGAGAGTGTACGAGTACTGGAGTATTTTATAATGATGATTCTTACAGGAAGAACGCGGGTTTTGAACGACCAGTTTAACAATAATTATTCCAGAACCAAACCAGTTTAATGCTTGTTTAACCAGTTTAACCATTTGTTCTAAATTTTTGTTATAATAGAAGTAAATTTGTAATATTTACCTCCAAATATTTTCTCTTCTGTTTATTCTCAATTTTCTTCATATATTCGACTATGTTGAAGTAAATAATCATGACTTGTAATTAAATTTCTTAGTAAAAAGTTTTTTAATAAGCAATAAACAGCCCTGAATTTGATTCCCTTTCTGACTGCACTATTTTAATTTAGTTCCCTACCTTATATGCATATCTTTTATATTTTGTTGTAGAAACAGTTTTTTGATTGGTTATGGCGGACAGCAGCTGGTCTCCAAAACTAGTGCCTGCAGGTTCATATCATGCAATACGCATGAGCGTTTGATTGTACCGGGTGTTTCAAAACTCGAGCACATCCCCATGGTAATCCTTGTTGCTTGGTGACTGCCTACGTTCGGAGCCAATTTTTTAAGGATTTTTTGGTCTTTTATGGTAAAACAGCATTTAAAATTAAAAAATAAAAAAAAAACTTTCCTGTAACGACAATACTTTTTTATAAATTGGTCAATTTGAAGTAATTTTTAATGAAATTTAGCTAAAACGCTTATCACTCTGAACGAAATTCTAATGCTACTATTTTAATTTCCTTCTTACATATGATACATATAACAGTTATCTTCAAAATGACCTACAATCTAAGAGATATTTTAAAATGCAAAAATAATACAGACAATTTTATGTTCCAATATGAAAATTTTCCCCAATTCGTCATTTCTTTCCTTATAAAAACAGCCCCAAACAAAAAACTATTTATTATACATCAATTATTGTACGTCATTTCATTAACAATAGCATCTAAAACATTTCCTGAAAATTTTATCAAATTATATGCATTATTATCTGAAATATCATGATAACGCTAGAGATTTGTGCTAAAGAACATAATTCTGGGAATAACGCCTTTAAAGTTGTTTGTCACTTCAATTTTGTATTAGACGATGTTTTTTAAAATAGCTATAACTCTGCTTCTAATTGTTGTAGAATGAAAATCTAAGCTGTTTTGAAAAGAGAAAAGATTGAATTACAAGATTCTTGCAAAAAATAAAATTGACCAAAATGGTCAAAAAATGGACGCATTTAAAGTTGTTTGTCACTTAAATTTTGTATTAGACGATGTTTTTTAAAATAGCTATAACTCTGCTTCTAATTGTTGTAGAATGAAAATCTAAGCTGTTTTGAAAAGAGAAAAGATTGAATTACAAGATTCTTGCAAAAAATAAAATTGACCAAAATGGTCAAAAAATGGACACATTTAAAGTTGTTTGTCACTTAAATTTTGTATTAGACGATGTTTTTTAAAATAGCTATAACTCTGCTTCTAATTGTTGTAGAATGAAAATCTAAGCTGTTTTGAAAAGAGAAAAGATTGAATTACAAGATTCTTGCAAAAAATAAAATTGACCAAAATGGTCAAAAAATGGACACATTTAAAGTTGTTTGTCACTTAAATTTTGTATTAGACGATGTTTTTTAAAATAGCTATAACTCTGCTTCTAATTGTTGTAGAATGAAAATCTAAGCTGTTTTGAAAAGAGAAAAGATTGAATTACAAGATTCTTGCAAAAAATAAAATTGACCAAAATGGTCAAAAAATGGACACATTTAAAGTTGTTTGTCACTTAAATTTTGTATTAGACGATGTTTTTTAAAATAGCTATAACTCTGCTTCTAATTGTTGTAGAATGAAAATCTAAGCTGTTTTGAAAAGAGAAAAGATTGAATTACAAGATTCTTGCAAAAAATAAAATTGACCAAAATGGTCAAAAAATGGACACATTTAAAGTTGTTTGTCACTTAAATTTTGTATTAGACGATGTTTTTTAAAATAGCTATAACTCTGCTTCTAATTGTTGTAGAATGAAAATCTAAGCTGTTTTGAAAAGAGAAAAGATTGAATTACAAGATTCTTGCAAAAAATAAAATTGACCAAAATGGTCAAAAAATGGACACATTTAAAGTTGTTTGTCACTTAAATTTTGTATTAGACGATGTTTTTTAAAATAGCTATAACTCTGCTTCTAATTGTTGTAGAATGAAAATGAAAACTGATTTGAAAAGAGAAAAGATTGAATTACAAGATTCTTGCAAAAGTTTAAATTGATCAAAATAGTCAAAAAATGGCATTTTCAACGTAGGCAGTCAGTCACCTTAAAAACCAAAAGGGGTGCAATGTGTCCCACATCACCGGACAGTATGGAAGTTTTAAATGAATTTTTCGATGATCATGTCATTTCCAAAGGACTTTGGCCACCACGTTCACCGGATTTGTCAATTCCGGAATTTTTCTTTTGGGGATATCTGAAAAAAGTCGCCTTCAGCAATAGTCCCCATACGCTTGATGAACTTAAGAGCAACATCCTTCATGCAATATCGGACATTACTTCTCACACACTTCGTAAAGTGTCGACTAATCTCGTAAAAAGAGTTCGATTGTGTGTCCAGGAAAACGGACATCGTTTTGAACATTTACTGTGATTTGACCATGTCTGACACCTGGCAATAAAGATAATCGTTCAACCTTTGTTTGTCCTTTATTCTGTTTGTTAACATAATTCACCTGTCTTTAAAACTCCACCACAAAGGTCGATGTGCGCGAGTTTTGAAACACCCGGTAGTTAAGCTCATCGGTGTGGCAATGTTCAAAATCAAAAGTTCCGAAGTCGAACATAAAATGACTCTTAATATGGAATATGGCCCCTCTCACAGCACGATGCCATACTGGAAATTTGGAAGTTTGACGAGTCCCCGTGTCAGTCGGTCCCACCCCTGACAATGCAGTTTTCAGATCGTCAATGGATCTCAGAGGGTGATGGCAAGTTGCAACTGCCCTCCGAAGAGAGTCTCGGAGAGATGTTTAACCCCTTAACGATCGCATAATTTTCAATAAAACGGTAATAAAAGTGCCTATTTTTTTCCGGAGGATTCCATTTATTTCTTGATCTGTCATATCTAGTTTAAAATAAACCATCCCCAATTTCATTAAAAATAGTCTGGTGCTGCCATCTGGTATGTAAAATAAGAAATAAAAATTTTTCAGGGTAAATGAAATGTATTGTTTTAATCTTTTTGGTGCGTTACTTTTGGACACTCCAGCCCGGCAATATCACGGGCACGAGAAATAGAAGGCGAAAACTCACCCCGTGATTTTCACGGGAGCGAGAAGGAAGGGGTTAATAGGGTTTAGGTCTGGTTAGGTCAGGGTTTAGGCTGACCAACCCATTCCACGAATATCCTCACTTTCAAGATAATCGTTGACTAGGTGAGCCTTATGTGTGAATGCACTGATGTGCGAAAAAATTAATCGAGGGCAAAATGCAGCACTGAAAAGTCCAACATAGGCCTGTAAGATCTCATTCCTATACCTCACACCAGTCAGGAACCCTGTGTCAAACACACGGAGAGGTGTGTGGCCGTCCACCATGATGCCCGCCCAGACCTTGACACCTGTGCTGCCAAAGCAGTCCCTTTCTCAGATGAAGGTCTCAGGAAGAAAGTTATAGGGTCCAAGGTTCTCTCTAGATGGAAGTTACGTCGAGAATCAGTGCCCAGGTTGAATCACAACTCATCTGTGAAGAAAACTCTGAAACCGGATCAAAGAATGACATTGTCTGCATCATGCTAAATGGCAGAACAAGCATGCGACTGACATCCGGTCCCCGACTGGCAAGAGGTATAGTGAAGAGATCTTACAGCCCTATATGCGACTTTTCAGTGGTGCAGTAAGCCCTTGCTCAATTTTTTTGCACGTCAGTGCTTGTCTACATAAGGCTCACCTAGTCGATGATTATCACTGGATGGATAGGCTATTCACTGGATGGATAGGCCAGCCAGATATCCTGATCTAAACCCTATTAAACATGCCTGTGACTCTCTTGGGTAGGCAATTGTAGCTCACCATCCTCCTTCGAGAACAATCCAGGAGCTGAAAACTGCATTGTCACAGGAGTGGAACAGATTGAATCAAGGATTCATCAGACTGCTTCATTCCCAGTATAGCATTGTGCTGTATGACTGCGAGAGATGCCCATACCCCATATTTGAGTCATTTTATGTTCCACCTTGCAGGGTGGATTTTGGACATTCAAGTGCAGATGAGTCTAGATGACGATTATGAAAGTGTACCATGACTGTTTCATGGTATAATATTTTCTCTTATAGAACCATATATTCATTCCAAATTTCATTGAAATCAGTTCACCAGTTTTCCAGAAATTCAAGAAAATGTGTAAATTCTCTTAATTTTAAACACCACTGTCAAGTTTACTGTGAACATGAAAATGTTCAAGTGTTCACAATACATTATTGTTTTATTTTAAAACAATATACATACATTTAAAAATTGAAAAAAAAATTCCCCATTTTTTTGTTAAATTTAATTTACAAACTAATCTATATATATAAAACAGTTCCGTAACTGACTGACTCACTGACATACAACGCACAGACCAAACCGCTGGACCTAAAGGGCTGACATTTTGGATGGCGATTCTTCTTATGGTGTAGGGGTGCACTAAGATTTTTGAAAAATTCTTAGATTTTTTTAAAATTAAATTTTTAAGCTGTTTTTGTAACTTCTTTTAAGTTTGCATTTAAAATAATAATTTGAGGGTTATAAAATTTATATAACGAGAAAGATCATAAAAATTCCTTTAAAATGAAATCTTTTTCGAATCTTTACCTCGATTTTCTGATTTTTTGTGAATTTTTAAAGATTATTTTTTAGAATTTAATTTATTAAATGCTGATCACGTGATTTCTTTTTCTGGTACTTTCAACTAAATAGACAAAAAAATATATTTTTTCTTTCTAATGCAGCAGACGATTGGATATTATCCAAAAAAAAATATCCCTTACGATTTTTTATAAATATATATATATTTTTTACATCAATTGTATACATTGATCGTCGTATTTATTATAAATATAAATATATATATATATATATATATTTTTGGCATTAATTGCATACATTGACCGTTGTATTTAATTTGAATGTACTCCGTAGCGAAGTGAGGGTTTTCAGCTAGTAAGATTATATGCTGGTAAAAGCTTCATCCTGTTAAGTTGTAAATATATTTATTATAAAAATTAAATTATTTACTAAAACAATTTTTCCTAATTCCATTTTAAAACAAACTAAAATATTTTAAAGAAAAACACACGGAAAAATATTTTTTTATTCACGGACCTGTATAGATCAAGGTCAGTTTAGCCTTTTTAATGCAAAACATTACTGTTATGCTAAATAGTAAACTTTATATTCCTTAGATTTATTATCTAAGTTTAAACAAGCTTAATACTTGTATTTTAAACACACTTAAAACATTCAGTAAAAAATTTTCCCTTCTTTTTCAATCAATCAATCAGTTTTGTATTATACTTGAAGTTGTACTAATATTTATTTATTATAAAGGCTTTCACTTCATTTGCATTTTATTCGCATGTAGAATTTAATGCTTTATTTACAAGTGGAATTTCTGCACCGAAAATCTTGTCTCCCATACAGTGCAGGTGAAAAAGACTCTCCTGTGTGGATACGGAGATGGATTTTTAAATTCCCCAGCCCAGAAAATCTTTTCTCACATAGAGTGCAGGCAAAAGGTTTCTACCCTACGTGAGTACAGAGATGTCCTTTTAAATCATCCTGTACAGAAAACCTTTTCTCACATACAGTGCAGGTGAAAGGTGCGGAGATGTGCATTTAAACTAGACTGTCGACAAAACGTTTTCTCACAAACAGTGCATGCGAAAGGTTTCTGCCCTGTATGGGTATGGAGATGTTCTTTTAAATTACCTTGCTGAGAAAACCTTTTCTCACACACATCGCACAAGAAAGGTTTCTCTCCTGTATGGGTACGGAGATGTCTTTTTAAAATATCAGGCCTAGAAAATCTTTTCTCACATATACCACAGGCAAAAGGTTTCTCTCCTGTATGTGTACGGAGATGACATTTTAAATGATCCGTTGTAGAAAATTTTTTTTCACATTCAGTGCAGGTGAAAGGTTTTTCTCTTGTATGGGTACGGAGGGGCGTTTTTAGTTCACCTGGCTGAGAAAGACTTTTCTGAAATACATTGGAGGCAAAAGGTTTCTTTTCTATATGCGTGAGGAGATGTCTTTTTAAATGATGCTTATTATAAAAAAATTTCTCGCATTCAGAACAGGGAAAAGGTTTCTCTCCTGTATGTGTACGGAGATGACATTTTAAATGATTCTTTGTAGAAAATTTTTTTTCACATTCAGTGCAGGTGAAAGGTTTCTCTCTTGTATGGGTACGGAGAGGCGTTTTTAATTCACCTGGCTGAGAAAGACTTTTCTGAAATACATTGGAGGCAAAAGGTTTCTTTTCTGTATGCGTGAGGAGATGTCTTTTTAAATGATGCTTATTATAAAAAAATTTCTCGCATTCAGAGCAGGGAAAAGGTTTCTCTCCTGTATGGGTACGGAGATGTATTTTCAAATAATCTTTACTAGAATATCTTTTCTCACATACATTGCAGGCGAAAGGTTTCTCTCCTGTATGGGTACGGAGATGTTCTTTTAAATTACCTTGAACAGAATATCTTTTCTCACATATATTGCAGGCAAAAGGTTTCTCTCCTGTATGGGTACGGAGATGTACTCTTAAATTAGTTTGATAACAATATCTTTTCTCACATACAATGCAAGCGAAAGGTTTCTCTCCTGTATGGGTACGGAGATGTTCTTTTAAACTACCTTGAATAGAATATCTTTTCTCACATATATGGCAGGCAAAAGGTTTCTCTCCTGTATGGGTACGGAGATGTACTTTTAAATGACTTTGATTATAAAATCTTTTCTCACATACAGTGCAGGCAAAATTTGTCTCTCCTGTATGGGTACGGAGATGTACTTTTAAATGACTTTGATAAGAATATTTTTTCCCGCATACAGTACAGGAAAAAGGTCTCTCTCCTGTATGAATACGGAGATGTGCTTTTAAAATTTTGGCTACAGGGAAACTTTTTCCGCATACAGTGCAGGCAAAAGGTTTCTCTCCTGTATGGTTACGGAGATGTATCATTAAATTACTTTGATGATAATATCTTTTCTCACACACATCACAGGCGAAAGGTTTCTCTTCTGTATGGGTATGCATTTTCTCCACTGCCATGTTGATATTTCTTTACACGATGATCCAAACACTATGACTGTTAGTAATACGTTTAAACTTCTTAATTTGTGGAATCCTTAAGCGTTTTAGTTTTGCACCTAATGATCTGTAGAGAGAACAGAAATAAATTTAGTGAGATGTGTTAACACTATACTATTCTATTATGAATCACACTCCAAAGTCAAAATTTACAATGCCTACAATGTTTACAAAACCTTGGTTATGCTTTGCGTTTGTCACTTTAAATTAACAGCAAAATAGAAAAGTTTGTTTTCGCTAGAAAATGAGATATGTAAACTAAAATGTTACAAATTATGTTTTGGATAAATTAAATTAATGAGGTTTTAAATTTATTGCTATTAGGACATGAGATTCCTTAGCCACCTTTATTCTTTTGTCATGCTAGACCATAAGGATGTGCACAGATTTTATATACTTTTGTTGTAAAGATAGCCACTGGAAAATAATGCATATAGAATATCATAATTTTTGCCTTTACATTCATATTACTTGTATAAAATTCAAAATTATTTCATTATTGATTATTAAGGTATGATATTAAGCTATTGATTATTAAGCTAATATATAATAGTACTTTTTATGTGATTTTCCAAAAAATCTGAATCAAACATTTCACAACAATTATCTTTCTACCTTTTGTAGTACATGAAATTTATGTCTGAAATACACAGATGATGAGGTATATTTGACATGAACACCTTTTAAATATTGTATTGTGAGGTTATAAACACATAATAAAAATTCCAGACAAAATAAATCTACATAGCTACCATCAATTCTCTTTAAAAATTGCTTGTAAAAACAATTTAAATTTCGATATTAGAAGTATTAATTTAGACCTGCTCAGGTTTATCCCTCTTATCTCTTATATAATTAAATTTTATTAACTATTTTATACTCTCCGTGTTGTAAATAAATCATGCCAAATGAATGTGGGATATTACTTGAGAGTCAACCAGTGACATGCTGATTTGACATACAGTCAAATCCCGTTTTAGCGAGGCTGGTATATAACGAACTCAAGGATATAACAAACAAAAACTTTGGTCCCGCCGTTTTCCTATTGTACTTAATGCTAATTTATCCTTTTATAACGAACCTCAGAAATCTTAAGAAATGGCTATAACCAAGGCCGGATTTAGATGAAAAGAGGCCCTAGGCTATTCCACTTATGAGGCCTTCATTTTTAAATTTGTAAATTACATGAGAGATAATAAAATATATCATTACTGTGATATATATCAATATATTAAATGAAACATGTTGTTATTGGTACCAACCTATATATATTCAATACATTGAAGATTAAACCAAATTTAATTCAGATAAATTTATTTCATAATAATTCGCATTTAAAGTTTAAGTATGAATTATTATGAATTTTAAGTCTTAAACTAAACCAAAACTGGAACTTTATTCAAACAAAATCCAGATCACAAAAAAGAAAATATCAAATTGTATATCATATTAAATTTTATGTTAATAGTTATATTATTTAAGAACTGATTCAATCCATGTATACATTTAAAACGAAATAGTAGATTAGAAGAATTTCTTTCTAAACTTTTTCACACAGAATTCTTCTATGAGTTCATCAAAATCCATTTTTCTGAAGGTCTCATTTTCGATTCAATTTTGCTAACAATTTGAATGTAGGCCCCTCTTGATCTTGAGGCCGTAGGCTGAAGCCTAGTTAGCCTATAGGAAAATCCGGCCCTGGCTATAACGAACCTCTCTTTCGGTCGAATACTGAATTTCTTTTAATTTTTAAACTTTTCCGCAATTGTGAAAACAGGACTTCTACTCTAATTTGGTAAGAAAATGTATGCCAGCCAGTGAAACACGGTGCAATAGGGCAATGTCTCGCAGTATGTCACATCTCAACTCTTGCAGATTTTACTTCTTGTTTGGCGAGGAGTGGCAAAACATTGCATAATTTAACATGGCGTTCAATGAGCATTCTTACAGCTTGTTGAATAAAATGCTCTCAGATTACGCAAAGTCTTTAGATACGGTATTTAAACAAAAGTATATCACTAAATTAAACATTCAGGTACAGCCCGGAAAGATTTATTCGGTATGTGACCCGTATTTATTGATAGAGGAAGACTGGAGTTACGATACAAGACGCTGGCCTGAAGTAACTTATCCCGATATCTATACATATCTCGACATAATAATAATCATTCCCAACGAAAGAATGATTATATTCTCTTAAACCTTGCGAAATATAAAAAAAAGTGTTAAAATACTTGTTACATACAACTAATATGAGGAATTTTATAAATAAACTTAAATTATTTAACTCAAAATGAAGGTATCGTCCAAAAACACATGCAATAGGAACTGCTTCTGTTTTCTGCCACCCGATAATGACGTCATCTATAGCAGACGAAAACTGACGTAGCCAGTGACGTTGCGACGTTTCGCCTTATATCACATCAGCGATAAGTCTGTTTATTCAAGGGTAAAAACAACTGCATTCTTTCTCTTTTATGATAGCCACTCTGCAGGTGTGATCCCGCCAGTAAGTCGGCAAGCGAAACCACAGTAAGATTGGGGAGGGGAGAATGCCACCAAATGCTAGAGGAAAACAAGTAAAAGCATGAACAGTATAGCACAGTGGTTCCCAACCTTGGGTACGCGTACCAATACCGGTACGCGGACAAACAGCTACCGGTATGCGAATGACTTTACAATTTAAAACAAAAATCTATTAAAAATCTGTATTACAAAAAAAAAAAAAAGAAAGAAAAGAAATGACTATAATAACTAATAATCCATACGTTTTAATATTTTAGTTTGGAATTTCTTATCCATTGTTTGTGCTGTAATACTTTATTGGGATTTACCTAATCTCAAAAGATGCCGTCTACACCTGAATGTGTTATCTATGACCGCCCCATAAAAATTTGCCACTCGCCTGCGAATTATAACTGTGTTTGCGAATTATAACCGTGTCTGAGAAGTTTCTTGCCAAGCAGTAAAATTTTTAATGCCATTTGCGACCACATATTTATGTGAAAAAGGATTTTCTGCAATGACTGCGATGAAAACCAAGTATAGAGCTTTGCTGGACATTGAATCGGAACTTCGCCTTAAACCGACAAACATTGAGCTCGATATTACTTCTTCAGTTAATAATAAACAGGTCCAACCTTTCCACTATATATATTTTTAAAGTGATTATTATATTTTATGTATATGTTTAGCAATAAAAATATATCCCAAGTTACTTGTCTTTATTACAAATTTTCTCCATTGCATTTTATTCTCCATTTCAAAATTTTTGGTCTACCGGTACGTCATCAAATTGTTTAAACCGTACAGGTACGGTACTATAAAAAGGTTGGGAACCCCTGGTATGGCACATATGCACCCGAGAACAAGGCGAAAGATCGGCTCAGGGACGCAATTTTATCTCGTTCACCCATTTGAGTGTTTATCACAAGCTAAAAACTCGCTTTTAAGAATTCATTAGGTCAATCATGTCGAGCACGCGTAAAGCTGTCTGAATCAAAGAAAAAGTAAACATCATAAGATAAATACAAAATGGAGGTACTGTCCGACCACAGTACGAAGAACCACGGTTGGCATAGTGCCAAGACGATTCTATTCACGTGTAGGTAAGGCTGCTGAGGAAGGAGGGGGAAAAGTCTCGTATTCTCTGGACATTCTTTAGAATCGGTTACTAATTGCGCTTGCTTGCTTTTTCCTCGTCTGTTATTTTGATTATTATATTAAAATTACTGGATCCTTTACCCAACACAACTGCTCGGAATAAGCCGTTCCGTAATGATTGTAAACGTATAATACACAATGTAATTAAATTGTGCGATAAAGAAGCACTAGAAGGAAATGTTATTGTTCCACTTTCGCAATCCCTAAAGAGAGCTAGTGAAATGACCGGGATATCAATGTCCAGTGTAAAAAGAATACGCAGAGAAGCAAAGGGTGAAGAAACTCCAAAATTTGAATCTCCGAGGAAACGTCAGAAAAAAAGAACCACCGAAAACGTAGCTTTAGATAATTTTGATTGTGATGTAATCCGAAAATATCCACTCCTATTTTTTAAATAGATTTGCTTCTTTCTTTTTATTATTTTGAAATTATTATTCACATATTCGATCAAAAATAAAGTTTTAAAAAATAACTTTAAAATTGCGGACAAAAAGCAGTCTGAAATACATTCCGTATTTCATAAACAAACACATCCGAAAATATGACGTTTTCCCCTATTTTCTAAGTAGACTAGCTTTTCTCGCGCATGCGTAACAGCTTCCAGGGACCTTGCTTCCGTGGTCGGACAGTAATCAAGTTTAAAGTAGCCAAGTAAAAAGGCGGAAGATTCTACTTCTGCTTGACAATTGTAGTGCACACAAAAATGATAAACAGCTACAATTGATTAGAACTGTGCTCTTTATTCCGAATGCAACTTCGTTAGTACAGCCTAAGGACTAGGGTGTCATCAGAAGCCTTAAATGTCATTACAGGAAGCAGCTCATTTTATGAATATTAGAGGGATATCATAAAATTGTAAAGTTTCTCATCTTGATGCACTTATAATGCTCGAAAAATCTTGGCAGCTTGTTACAGATTCTACAATAAGAAAATGTTTTCGACATGCTGGCCTAGCAAAGAATGTTGAAGATGATGATGAAGATTTGCCTATCGCGATATGGATAGAAAAGCACAAAATTTTATCATTCTCAGATTGTGACATGCAATTGTTCGAAACATGAGATGATTAAGTCATTACATGTGAAAAACCAACTGATGAAGATATTTTGGAAGAAATTAAAATGAAACATTCTGAAATCGAAGATTCTACATCTGATGCTGATGAAGAGGTGCACATAAATGACAAAATTCCCACCATCTTAGATGCCGCAGCAGCAATGCATATAATTAATAAGTTTTTGTCTACACAAACAGTGGAAGAAAAAGTGTTGGAGTCATTCGATGAATTGGAGAAAGAAATTCATAAAATGTTTTTGAAATCGGCATCATATCAGCAGAAGATTACCGATTATTTCTGTATCAAAACAGTGAGCAACAATTGGAGGTAAAATGAATTTATTTCCATTTGTCTTCATGTTTAGTTAATTTAATTACTATTGTGTCAGTTTAATGTAATCGATTTTAGTCAATTAATGATTATTAATGATCATTTTTAATAGATTTTATCATTTTTTAATACATCATTACTGAATACACATAGCAACTAATCAGTTATACATTTTGTGAACATTTTTCTTAACGATTCGGATATAGCGAACAAAACCTTTGGTTCCTTGAAGTTCGTTATAATGGGGTTCGACTATATCATATTATTATAGCAAAGAAACAGAATTTCACAGACATACGAAAAAAATAAATAAAAAATATAAATATAAAAATGCATGCATACACACACTTCAGTAGAAAAATTATTATGTTACATATCTCTTTAATTATATTTTTTTTACCAGCAGACTTCGTTAATCGAAAATTATTGTATTCAGAGTATAAAGAAATACAGAAGCTAAGGCACAAACTTTGATCAGACTAAAAAGTTATTTTTCACTCCTGTAACAACTTGCTACAATGTGCATTTAATACCAGAAACTGACAATAGCAGTTCCACACAGATTCTCATGTCAGGAAAGATCTGCAAATTTTGAAAATTTTTAAAAAACTACACTAAATGATTGAGCAGGATTCAATATTTAAGATAATATCCATAAGAAATAAAGATGATATGTGATGCAACAGCCTTTTCCAACTGGTTATCTTATGTATTTAATGACACATAATCACAATAAGGGTGTAATAAAGCTAAATACTTATAACAACTTATCAAACAATGCTTCAATGAGATAAATTGCAATATTAGTGACAGAAAATACAAACAAATTTCCTGCAGTGAGTTGAAATAAATTTTTAAACAGTTTATGAAACCAAACGCACCACAGTTTTCCCAATTAAAATGATATGAATAATCATAAGACAGTCATTGGAGCATTACACATCAACATTAAATATGGATGAAACACATTGTAAACAGTATAAAGATTATAAAGTTGTTAAGTTCTACAAATATTTTGTTTCTTTGTTATGTCGAATGAATACTTTATTTTCTGAAAATATGGTTCATTCCATGTAGGTAGGTGTGGTTCATATTTCTAAAGTAAACAAACACCTATATAATGAAGACTAATATAAAGGACAGAAAATATGCAAAAAATGAATCGTAAAATGAATAAATAGCATGAACTCAGATTTTAGACCTTCCAGTAAAAAGTATTTAATTGTTATACTGTGTTACAATAATATATTAAGTAAATATAGGTAGTTTTGGTAAATAAATCTAAAGTAAACAAATACCTATTTCATAAAGACTAATATAAAGGATAGAAAATATGTAAAAAATGAATCATAAAATGATTGAATAGCCTGAACTCAGATGTTATACTCTCCAGTATAAAGTAATTAACTGTTATACTGTGTTACCTTAATATATTAATTTAATATAGAAGGTTTCAAAATTTTAAAGCTGAAAATATAGAATTCACATAAAATCTTATAATTTTTATTCAGCAGATATCTATAAATTATATTTCAAATAAAGTTACATGTAACTGTTAACTAAATTGACAGTGAGTAGAAAAGTTCAACATGAAATATAAAACTCTCAAAATGTCTGTAAAAGAGGGGGAAATCTTCTGATAAATACATTACTTATATTAAAATTTTTTCTAAAACTTTTCATGAAGGAACTTATACAGAATATTGATGAATATTTCCCCTATGCAAAATGGAAACTTACCAGACTATTATTTCATGTTTTTGGTAAAGTTATCTTTCACATAAATGGTTTTATATAATCCTTTAACAACAGTTTTAACTTTTATTCATGTATAAATGTAATTCATTTGATGCATATTTCTTCACAATATACTTCTGGAGCACTGGGATAAATAAAGAATACGAGAATTTTGCAGAATGGCCTTTTTGACACTTTTACTGCAGTAAATTTCTATTAAATAATTATTTTTTTTTACCCCAAGAGTTAGAATACTTAAATCCTAAAACCACACAAAAATCAATTTGATTAACACTGACCTTCAGGACAGAAGTTATAGATTTAGAGATTACCAAAGACATGAACAGCAAGACACCTCACATGAATTTTTCAAGCACAAAATAATCTATTGAGCATAAAGAATATGCTGGTAAGAAGCAGGCAATTAAACTTTAGTTTGAAACTAATCCGAGTACCATTTTTAAATCTTGTTATAATCCAGTTTTTAAATCTTGAAATGTTTCTAACAAAGAACTCTTTGGAATACATAATGCAGAGAAAATAAAATTTTTATGCATAAAATACTGCAGAGAAAATAAAATTTTTATGCATAAAATACTAATAATTGTATACAGTAAACAATAAGCAAAAATTTGCAGTTTTGAAGTGCTAAATAATTTATTTTTGATTTTAATAAGAACTTCAGTTTTAAACATCAAGTATTATTCTTAAATAATAGTCTTTGAAATACACTGATTTAAAACTTTAAACAAGCATATTATAATGAATCATGTACCTAAAATATGAATATTTTCTAGTATTGCAGTCATTGCTGTTCCTGTTATTTTTCTTGCAATAAGCATAAATGTTATTAACTAAATGTTGCCATCAAAAACTTTAACAATAAATAAATACAGTAACAAATAACATCAACAAAAAATATTTCCGATACAATCATAATTAAAATGGCTCTCTGATAGAAAAATGATTAAAAAAAGCAACGGGCAAACTGCAGATTACTTCTTTGATTCTATTCCTTCTATGATTACTTCTGTGATTCATAAAAATACACTAATTTGAAATATACTATTCAATTTGACAGTATATTTAAAATATGCTGTGATTCATAAATACACTGATTTAAAACTTTAAACAAGCATATTATAATGAATCATGTACCTAAAACAGTGTTTCTCAGCCTGTGTGCCGCAAGGGTTTTTGACAAATAATTAAAATTGCATGGGTTTTGTAACTTTGAAATAGTATTTTTAATTACCTCAATGGTTTCGAACAAAAATCTTTTTAAATTTAGTTTACCCATGTTTTTATTTGATATTGCTTTTTCCCAATTGTAATTGACGTTGATTTAAATTGATTGTTTCTTAAAATCAAATGATTTGTAAAATAAGTCTTTAAATTTCTTTAATATGAGTGTATTGCTGTGAACTAATTAAAAAATGTGTTTTACTCATTTAGCCATTATAGACAAATATTTAGTAAAATCTGGTGCTTGACAAATGGAAGATAAACAAAGAAACAAGCGAAAATATAAAGATAACTACATCGAATTTGAATTCATCGCAATTAAATCGGAAGACCCTCAAATATCATTCTGTCCAGTCTGCAAAAAGAATTTTGCAAATGAAGCTCTCATTCCTACTTAACTGAAAAGACATTTAGAAACTTAACACCCAAAGGTAAAAAACAAACCAAGAGAATATTTTGAAAACCTGGCAGCACAGTAAAATAAAACTGTAAAAAATGTTTTAAACTATATGAAGATGCCAGAAATGGGATTGTTTGCAAGCTAGAAGGTTGCACAATCAATAGCACAACACAAAAAAGCACACACCGATGCCAAGTCCCTCATTGCACCAGCATTAGCTATCATTGTTGAAACAATACAGGGAAAGGAAGCGACAGAGAAGGTGAAGAAAGTACCATTATCCAATGAAACAATTATAGTTAAATTTCTCTCGGACTCGTTTGAAAAGATGAACTCTCTGAATTTAAGTCTTTAAGGTCCATCTGAGAATATTGTCACATCAACATCAAAACTGAAGTCATTTGAAGAAAAATTAACACTGTGGAAATCTGAAATATCGAAAGAAAATTTTGAATGCTTTCCGGTGTCAATGGATCTCACTCAAAAAAAAAATTTGCAGACGAAATTATAAGCACCATTGACGAACTTCAAACCTCACTTAAAAGCTATTTTCCTTCTCATTCAGTTGACGAATATGAATAGTTCATCAATCCATTTGTAATTTGTAAGACACCAAATTTAACAAGAACAGCTCATTGATCTGAGAAATGATAAGTTTACCATTCAACATTCTTTAAGAAAAATTTGGATGAGTTTTGGCTTTCTGTCAAAAATTTGTACCCTGCAATCAGTTAGAAAGATATTAAGATTCATCTGCTTTTTGCATCTTCATGGTTCTGTGAATTTGGATTTTCAGCAATTACAGAAATCAAGTTCAAAAAGCGAGAAAGACATTTAAAAGTTGACGATGAAATGCAAACTTATCTGGCGACTTTGGAACATCGTTTTGATTTAATTTGTTCAAGAAAACAGGCTCAGCCCTCTCATTGAATAAATTTTGTAAATAAATATATATATTTTTATGTATCATACAACTTTTACATTTTTTTATATTCAGGTATGCCACAAATAATTCCAGATATTTCTAGTGGGCCATAAACCAAAAAAGGTTGAGAAACACTGACCTAAAATATGAATATTTTAGAGTATTGCCGTCATTGCTGTTCCTGTATTTTCGTTGCAATAAGCATGAATGTTATTAACTCAATATTGCCATCAAAAACTTTGACAATAAATGAATACAGTAACAAATAACATCAACAAAAAATATTTCTGATACAATCATAAATAAAATGGTTCTCTGATAGAAAAATGATTCAAGAAAGCAACGAGTAATCTGCAGATTACTTCTGATACTACCAAGTTGTACAAACTTACCCAGTTTGGCGCCAATGCATTAGTTCTGTGAAAAGAAAAATATCCTTGGTTATTAATTTACTGTTATTTCTAAGTTCCTCACAAAATTAACAATGCATTTGGATTTCATCGAAATTAAATAACTTAATGCACATAAATGATGGTTTGTAAACGTTGATAACCTCTAGATGTCATAACAGTTTTAATATTTTTAAGCATGACATTAAATAAAAAAATTCTAAACACACGAATGCTGAGAAAAGTGCTCGAATTTTTATGGTCTTACATCTAGTGAATATAATTTACAAGTGGCTACTTTGTTTATATTCTGCTACTGTTGGATTGTAATATTTTTAATAAATAATTTCATTATTCAGTTTAATAGGCTGAAAACTTGATTCGCCTAAGCTTGCCACATACGTCACCAAAGGTTTATTTTATTCAATACAGAAAAAAAAATACCTGTAAAATAAACTTGAATAATTGTTATTTACCCTGGCACCATGATCAATGTTATTTGAATCCGTTTTTTATTTCAAAAGCTACGAAAATTTGTCGCCAAGCTAACATTTTTTTCATTAAATTTCAGAATATTGAAAACTACACACACTTAAACATGGCGATGGGCGACTACTCGAGTGAATTAGGGATGGATCGGAAATACTGGACCTGTTACTTTGTAACAGGTATGTCCTAACTGAACTTTGGACCTGTTACCGATTTTCAAAAGTAACAGGTACGGCGTACGTGTCAAACGATAGAATACTCCCGCCAGGCGGAGAGCGGGGACGAAATAAGTATACGCGTATTTTTTCGTACCTGTTACCAGAAAATACTCCCTTGCCTAAACGAGTATTTCTACACTCGTTTATACTTTATACTTCTACGTACTACGTAGTACGTAGGAAGGGTCGTCGGGCGCATACAAAACAAATAGACGAGTATTTCTACTTGTCTTGTGACCTTAGGAAATATTCGCTTACCTAAACATTTTCACGTTCGTTTATAACCATTATTTTCCAATAAAATTGACAGTTGATCTGAATGTCGTTGGACATATTCTTACTTTCTTCTTCATTTTAATTCATGACTATTATTAAATACTAATACACTCAATCAAGTGAATGAATGACTCAATAGTTGTTTACAGCGATTGAGTCATTCATTTGTTTACAGTTGAAGCTTCCCCCCTCCCGGCGAAATGGATGAATCCCGCCTATGGGTGAAAAATTGGATCTTCTTTCATGTCCTTCTGCAAAGGAAGCGAATGACAAGATTTTTTTGAAGTATTTCTTTAAAATTCAATTAAAAATCGAAATTTTAAGATAGAGACTTGAAATGAAGTTTATATGAATGAGAAAGCTTTCATCTTCCAGTTGATATAAATATTTTCTTTGTAACATAATTCTGAGAGCATCGAATTTATATATCTCGAAACGCACAATTTTTTCCAAAAAGTGGGTTTTCAATTTTAATAAAAATATCAGTCTGTTTTAAATTATTTTTTACACTTGTCAGGATCAAAATATCAGTCTGTTTTAAATTATTTTTAAACAAATGAGGTCTTGTTTAAAGGAGAAATGTCTGTAGTCTTAGATTGTAAAAAAAAAATTCTACGATCCTTTTTTAGCGAGTTATCGTAATCTGAACATGAAAAAGTCAATATTTTCCCACAAAACATAAAATTTAAAAAAAACTTAAAGTCCGACGAATATGAGACATGTCTTACTTTCTTCCCCACATTGTTCTGCATCGATTGGTATCGGTCTCGACCCCATACCCCCAGCGGTTTCGGAGGAGATAGCGTGACAAGCTTTTGACAGCGGCGTTGCCGGCAGTGGCAGCGCCAGTTACTTTTTTTTAGAATAGAGAGATAATAAAAACGTCTTATGAAAAAAAAATTATTTTATAGCAAACAAGATTATCATTAGCCAAACATAAATATTTTTTAGAAAAAACAACTTGGTATATATGTATTTATTGTACAATAGGTATACAGATTTTATAAAATTCACTGATTATTCATTATATTATTGGTAATCATTTTTGTGTTTTATGACAGGTGAAAAAATTGTATCTGCTCGCTTGTCAGGATTTTGTGAATTAAATTGTTGATGATAATAAAAACGTCTTATGAAAAAAAATTATTTTATAGCAAACAAGATTATCATTAGCAAAACATAAATATTTTTTAGAAGAAACAAATTGGTATATATGTATTTATTGTACAATAGGTATACAGATTTTATAAAATTCACTGATTATTCATTATATTATTGGTAATCATTTTTGTGTTTTATGACAGGTGAAAAAATTGTATCTGCTCGCTTGTCAGGATTTTGTGAATTAAATTGTTGATGATAATAAAAACGTCTTATGAAAAAAAATTATTTTATAGCAAACAAGATTATCATTAGCAAAACATAAATATTTTTTAGAAAAAACAACTTGGTATATATGTATTTATTGTACAATAGGTATACAGATTTTATAAAATTCACTGATTATTCATTATATTATTGGTAATCATTTTTGTGTTTTATGACAGGTGAAAAAATTGTATCTGCTCGCTTGTCAGGATTTTGTGAATTAAATTGTTGATGATAATAAAAACGTCTTATGAAAAAAAATTATTTTATAGCAAACAAGATTATCATTAGCAAAACATAAATATTTTTTAGAAGAAACAAATTGGTATATATGTATTTATTGTACAATAGGTATACAGATTTTATAAAATTCACTGATTATTCATTATATTATTGGTAATCATTTTTGTGTTTTATGACAGGTGAAAAAATTGTATCTGCTCGCTTGTCAGGATTTTGTGAATTAAATTGTTGATGATAATAAAAACGTCTTATGAAAAAAAATTATTTTATAGCAAACAAGATTATCATTAGCAAAACATAAATATTTTTTAGAAAAAACAACTTGGTATATATGTATTTATTGTACAATAGGTATACAGATTTTATAAAATTCACTGATTATTCATTATATTATTGGTAATCATTTTTGTGTTTTATGACAGGTGAAAAAATTGTATCTGCTCGCTTGTCAGGATTTTGTGAATTAAATTGTTGATGATAATAAAAACGTCTTATGAAAAAAAATTATTTTATAGCAAACAAGATTATCATTAGCAAAACATAAATATTTTTTAGAAGAAACAAATTGGTATATATGTATTTATTGTACAATAGGTATACAGATTTTATAAAATTCACTGATTATTCATTATATTATTGGTAATCATTTTTGTGTTTTATGACAGGTGAAAAAATTGTATCTGCTCGCTTGTCAGGATTTTGTGAATTAAATTGTTGATGATAATAAAAACGTCTTATGAAAAAAAATTATTTTATAGCAAACAAGATTATCATTAGCAAAACATAAATATTTTTTAGAAAAAACAACTTGGTATATATGTATTTATTGTACAATAGGTATACAGATTTTATAAAATTCACTGATTATTCATTATATTATTGGTAATCATTTTTGTGTTTTATGACAGGTGAAAAAATTGTATCTGCTCGCTTGTCAGGATTTTGTGAATTAAATTGTTGATGATAATAAAAACGTCTTATGAAAAAAAATTATTTTATAGCAAACAAGATTATCATTAGCAAAACATAAATATTTTTTAGAAAAAACAACTTGGTATATATGTATTTATTGTACAATAGGTATACAGATTTTATAAAATTCACTGATTATTCATTATATTATTGGTAATCATTTTTGTGTTTTATGACAGGTGAAAAAATTGTATCTGCTCGCTTGTCAGGATTTTGTGAATTAAATTGTTGATGATAATAAAAACGTCTTATGAAAAAAAAATTATTTTATAGCAAACAAGATTATCATTAGCAAAACATAAATATTTTTTAGAAAAAACAACTTGGTATATATGTATTTATTGTACAATAGGTATACAGATTTTATAAATAATCAACTGAACAATTGTAGTTTGCACATAAATATTAATTATCCCTTTATGTAAATATGAATTAAACTGTACCTAATACAATTATATTAATATTACAGAAAAACTAATTACTAAAATTTTATTGAATAAATAAAAAAAAAGAATATTATTTAATGTTCTAAAAATTAACAGTATTAACAGCTACCTTAATAGTAATACTAACTTTTTGTATCCAAATCAAATAACAAAACTGAATAGGTATTTAAATATAAACGCATTACATTAATTATTACGCATTATTGTTAAAATGTACATGGCATTTGTAAAAATCTTACATTAATCATTAAAAAAGTTGTTACACTTAAATTTTTGTTTTCGTTACTTCTTTGTTTATTTTCTTTATTTATTTTTAGTCTTAAAATAATTGCTCACGATAGACGGTCAATCACCACAGGTCACACATTGGTCTATTAGTTTCTATTTTTTTATCAATACAAAATCGCGAAAATCAAAGAAAGTGAGATGTCGGTATTGCGCTAAAGCTTGTGTCCTCTGATATCCCGTAGAGGTGTCAAGTGGGGAGAAACTGTGTGGGTTGTCCCCCCGCCCCCCCTCTAAGTGCGGGGGGATGACAGCCATTTGGCCGTCGGCTGGTTCAGACTAGGCACTAGACGAATCGGTAACAAGTACGGGGTTCAGACCTCGGTAAATGAGTATGGAGGGTGACGGTATCACGGGAATGAAACTGGAAGACGAGGTTAGAGTAACAGGTATTTTTTTGGAACTGGATCAGTTGTACCTGTTACTAAAAAATACTCGTATTTGGCATCTCTAGAGTGAATCACTCGCATAATTAGATTATAAAATTCATTCGAAAAGTTCGATTATCACAATTTCACTGGAGTTATTCTGAATCGATTATTTCACTGGAGTGAATCACTCGGTCAGAACGAATATTTTGCGCGCGATTATTTCTACAGTATGCGAGTGAATCACTCGGACAGAACGATTAATTTCCAGGAGATTATGGGCCTGTTCACATAGGAGTCCGTTGCGTTGCGTTAAGGAAAAGATGACGTTGAGACGAAAATAAACCAATCATAGGCCTCCAAACGATTAGCAATGAAATTTTTAACGCCTATGATTGGTTTATTTTCGTCTCAACGTCATCTTTTCCTTAACGCTACGCAACGGACTCCTATGTGAACAGGCCCTATTTCTTGGATAAATCGCGTTAAAGTACTCGCGTGAATTTCTCGAAAGAGATGATTATTTTTCAGGCGATTATTTCTCGTTTCCCGTTAGCTCGAGTGATTGCCCAAGACGATTATTTCTTAGATAGCTCGTATCTCCTTTATTCGGTAAGCTCTGCTAAACGTTTTGATCTGGAATTAGGAATACTGGACCGGGTGAGTGGAGGATTTTATAAAACTACAGTTTTTATGTATAGCTGAACTTTAGACTAAATAATTAATTTATACATATGAAAATGGATGGATGTGTGCATGTTCCAGCATCACTCTGGAGCGCCTGGAGCAATATCAACCAAACTTGGAACACATATTACTTACAATCTGGGAGGAAATACTAGAGGGGTAAGGGTAAGCCAACCCTAGCACCCCTAGGGTGAAGGGGGACATGTAAAAGTAATCGAAAAGACTGATAATAGTGTCGAATCTATAGTTTTCGGGGTCACAGAGATTGATAGTGACATTTCCGATGCCGTTTAAGAGCAAGTTCACCCCCCACCCCCTTTCAGCATTGGGGGAGGAGGAGGGAAGGGATGAAAAATAAAATGTCCAAACTGACAGGGTAGTGTCGAACCTATAGTTTTCGGGGTCACAGAGATTGATAGTGACACTCCCGATGCCATTTAAGTGCAAGTTCAGCCCCCTTCAGTATTGGGGGAGGGGGGAAGGGGTGTGAAATAAAATTCCAAAATGACCGAGAGTAGTATCGAATCTATAATTTTCGGGGTCACAGGGATTGATAGTGACACTCCCGATGCCGTTTAAGTGCAAGTTTAGCCCCTTTCAGCATTGGGAGAAGGGGTGAAAAATAAAATGTCCACTTGTTGATGCCCCACCATTGGAATCTGCAGCAATTTGTGGAAGTGTTGCACGTCTATCTGGATTCTCACCAGTCGTCGACAGTCCCGTTCATTCAAGGTCTTTTTCTGGCCGCAACGATGTCGGAAATTTGATGTTTTACCTGATACCTGATATTCACGGTACACTCGTAAAATGGTAGTGCGCGAAAATCCAAAGTGCATCCCTACGTCGCAGATGCTATATCCCATCTCTCGTGCGCCGACTATAAAGCCACGTTCAAAGCCACATAAATCGTGATAACCTGCCATTGTAGCTGTAGGACCGATCGCCAGCTTCGCCAGACACCTGTTGTCTTATACAGGCACTGCCTACCGCATCGCGTTACACTGATTGGTTGCATATCTCCGTTTTTTGCATATGCAGGCCTGTACCAGTTTTTTGGCTCTTCAGTGTATAACTGATACGTAAAATTGCGAAGTGCCTGTACATGAAATCCCATGTGAGGTATGGAATTCTTAATATTGGATAGAATTAGTTCTCTCTTTAATTAAATGTGTAAAATTATGCATGTGCTGAAAAACATCATTTTATTTATACATCGTATATAACATTTATTTCTTCAAATATTTAGTTTGATATAATATATCATGCAATAAAATTTAAAAAATAACTGTTTGATATGTTATAGAGATCTGTTGTAAGTAAAATGATAAACACAATGAAAACCTCTATTCAATATGGCTTATATAAATTATACAGTAAAATTGCCTAAATTATTTAGCCTGCAACATGCAGTTAAATTCAATCTTATTTGAGAAGAAAACGTTTCTGGAATTTGTCAGGGTGAATAACAAATCATCATGTCTCCAGTCCTAGTGCAACCCCCAGCGAAATGGTGATTCCAGCAGATGAACTCAGCGAACCTAAACAAATTGTCACAAGCTCTGGAAGACGCGTTACTTTCAATCGGAAGTACATTTAACTTTTCAGCTTTAAGGTCTGTACCTCCGGAACTCGGAGGGGGGGGGGAGTACTGTAGCGATCATCCCCTGACTTACCTTTTTTCCTCCATGGCGAATGAACTTTTCTGAGCTGCAGTTCAGTTACAAGCGTGTGTAGGAGATCCCTTATAGTAAGCTATTGTAACGGAAAAGGTAATTAGTTGGTATTAGGCACGATAGATGGTAGCACCTATCCACTCAGTAAAGGCAGTAAATCGAATGGCCATATCGATTACAAAGTAATAAGAAATTTACGAAATTAGGGAAGAAATTCTAAAATATTGAGATGTTGGTTAATTTATTATTATGCAGTAGAAAAGAAATATTTAGTGTTTGAAGATGTTTGGTATTTATCATATAATTATAATTTTTGTGTTTTGCATGTGTAAATATTAACTGTAATGTCAGAGGGTAACTGTGCTTACCTGATATAACTGCAACCGGCAGGTTAACTGCAAGAGACATGTTGTTGTTGTCGCAGTCAGTAGTATTATCGTGCTTGTATTGCCGTGCGAGTTAGCTGCTAAAATTTCGTGCTTAGATGTGAATAAAATTGGTGAATTCGTCTCTAGAGTGATGTCGTTGATTGTTTAATCCTGTATACACGCAACCGAAAAAGAACATTATCTACAATTGGTGACGCCGTGACTTTTAACGAGAATAAGAAAAGATGCCCGATTCGGCAGAGACGCACGTGGAAGCGGTCAGCATCAAGATCCCTCCATTTTGGGTGGATAAACCCGAAATGTGGTTTTATCAAGTTGAAGCTCAGTTCCAAATCTGTGGAATAACGTCTGAAGACACGAAATTTAATTATTTGGTCGCTCAATTAGAATCTCGTTTCATAGAAAATATATGGGATATCACGAAAGCGGATTCCAAGACGAAGTACTCCGATGCGAAAGAGAGGCTCTTGAGTACATTGAAGGAGAGCGAGAACCGAAGAATAAAACGCCTTCTCACTGGACTAGAGCTCGGCGATATGATGCCCAGCCAACTGCCTCCGATCTCTCGCAGGCAGCGATATATCCGACAAAGTGCTGCGAACATTGTGGTTAGAAAAAATTCCAGACTCCATTAAAAATGTGTTGATCGTCAGCGACGAATCGACGGAAAAGCTAGCAGCCATAAGGGCTGACAGAATAAGGGAAATGAACCCTCGATGGGAGTTAGCAAGTGTTGGAAAAGCCGCAGGAGCGGCAGCATCATCACCCCTCCAGCCAGCACACTACGAGGCATTGCTGAACAAAATATCGGCGCTGGAACACCAGATTGCCAGCCTCAGTGTCCAGTCCCGCAGTCGCAGCCCAGGTCCTCGCCGTGACAGACGCCGGAGCAGATCCAGATCACGAAAACGCTTTGATCCAAATGGAAACCTGTGCTATTATCACTTTACTTTCGGCGCGAAGTGCTACCCGGAAAAGTGTAAACCCCCATGCAGCTGGAAGCATCCGGGAAACCAGGAGATGCAGTAGAGTCAGCGGCAAGCTCTGCTGCCCAACGAGATTGTCGCGACTTAAGACTTTTTGTGACGGACAAGACGCCCAGAATTAAATTTCTGATCGACAGTGGCGCTGATGTATCCCTCATTCCGGCAGACTCCAGTGCTAAAGTATCATCAACCTATAAACTGTATGCGGCAAATGGAGCAGAAATCCCAACATTTGGTGTGAAAGTTCTCACCTTGGACTTAGGTTTGAGAAGACCATTTCAGTGGCCCTTCATCGTAGCCAAGGTGAGCAAAGGCATCATAGGTGCTGATTTTTTGAATAAGTACCAGTTAATAATTGATATGCATAGAAAAAAATTAATTGATGGGCTAACGAATTTATCGGTACGTAGCGACATAATGTCTATCACTGAGAATTACAGTATAAGTACTCTGACCAATACTGTTAAATTTTCAGAGCTACTCCGTGAATTCCCAAATATAACTAAGCCCTCGTTATTTACCAAAAATGTCAAGCATAATGTACAGCATTTCATATCAACAAAAGGGCAGCCAGTTTATTCTCGTGCCAGACAACTGGATGCCAAAAAGCTTAGTTTGGCCAAACAAGAGTTTCAATTTATGCTAGAAAATGGTATAATTAGACCTTCAAAGTCCCAGTGGGCTAGTCCCTTGCATCTAGTCCCGAAAAAAGATGGCACCCTAAGAGCTTGTGGAGATTATAGACGCCTTAATGAGCAGACGATACCAGACAGGTATCCCATTCCCCGCATTGAAGACTTTCACCTAATCTTAGGTGGAAAAACCATCTTCTCAAAACTGGACCTGTTCAAGGCCTACTATAAGATTCCTATTGCAGAGGTAGACAGACCGAAAACAGCCATCATAACACCATTTGGCCTCTACGAATTTAATGTCATGAGCTTCGGCCTACGGAATGCCCCATCAACATTTCAGAGGTTTGTGCACGAGGTGTTCCAAGGACTGGAATTTTTATTTCCTTTCTTAGACGACGTTTTAATTGCCTCGTCGTCAGAGGAGGAACATAAGATACACCTCAGGCTAGTATTTGAGAGACTCAACCAATATGGCCTATGCATCAATGTAGCCAAGTCGGTTTTTGGAGTCAAGGAAATTGACTTTCTTGGCCATCACATTACATCTGAAGGCTCAAGTCCCCTCCCAGAAAAAGTCGAGGCTATTTTAAATTTCAAGTTGCCAGCAACAATTCATGAGTTGCGAACCTTCTTGGGTATGGTAAATTTTTACCGCCGATATTTAAAGAATGCAGCTGAAACCCAAGCCCTTTTACATGATATGCTGAAAGGAGCGAGAAAGAAGGATAGGCGTAAAGTCCCATGGACAGAAGAAGCCATCAGACAATTTGAAAAGTGCAAAACCGATTTAGCAAATACAGCTCTGCTTACTTTTCCCCAACCTGACTGTCAATTATCCTTGCACACTGATGCATCAGATTGGGCAATAGGGTCTGTACTACAACAGTATGAAGCTGGAAGCTGGAAACCCATTGCATTCTATTCTAAAAAGTTAAATGAGACACAGAGAGCATACAGTACGTATGATCGTGAGTTGTTGGGCATCTACCTCTCTGTTAAGCAATTTAAATATATGCTAGAGGGAAGAGACTTTGAGATCTTCACAGATCACAAGCCCCTTATCTTTGCATTTGTACAAAAGAATGAGAAAGCTTCTCCGAGGCAATTGCGTCAACTGCAATACATCTCGCAGTTCACAACCAATATCCAGCATATCAGTGGAGAAAACAACATTGTGGCTGACACTCTCTCCAGAATTGAAGAAGTAGCAGTTATCGATTATGAAGAAATTGCAAAGGCCCAAAAGAATGATGAGGAGCTACAAGAATTGTGCAACAACACCTCTTTAGTGTTGAAACAGTCGGTACTCCCATCTGGAAACACCTTATGGTGTGATACTTCCCAAAATAAGATTCGCCCCTATATTCCTAAAGTTTATAGAAAAAAGGTGTTCAATCAAATTCATGGCTTTTCTCACCCAGGCATTAAATCTACAGTGAAGCAGATGGTTGTCAGGTTTATTTGGCCGAATATAAAAAAAGAATCGAATGAATGGGCAAAAGCCTGCATTAATTGCCAAAAGGCAAAAGTAAACAGGCACACAAAATCGAAGCTTGGAGTCTATGAAGAACCTGATTCAAGATTCAGCGTGGTTCATATAGATCTAATTGGACCTATGCCCCCTTCAAATGGAAAGAGGTACTGTCTAACGTGTATTGATAGGTTCTCATGTTGGACAGAAGTAATCCCACTTGAAGATATAACTGCTGAATTGGTAAGTAAAGCTTTCTATGAACATTGGGTATGCCGGTTTGGAACGCCTACTAGAATTGTTACTGACCAAGGCCGACAATTTAGGTCCCAATTGCTTAGCAATTTAGCAAGTATCTGTGGTGCAAAAATTCTTTCTTCATCGCCTTATCATCCTCAGTGCAACGGGAAAGTTGAACGTTTTCACAGAACTTTGAAAACAGCCATAAAGGCTCATAACTCTGTCAAGTGGACTGAGACCCTACCAACTGTGCTTTTAGGTCTCAGAGCAGCTATTAGAGAAGATACTAACTTCTCTATAGCCCAAATGGTCTATGGCACAAATATTCGACTTCCTGGTGAGTTTTTTGATAAACCAAGTTGTGAAGTGGAGCCAGATACATTTGTGCATAATTTGCAACAGCAGATGGCTCAGCTTAAACCAGCCAAGTCCAATCACTCTCAACAAAAAGTTTTTGTCCATAAGGATTTGCAATCCTGCACTCAAGTTTTTGTGAGAGTAGACAGAATTAAAAAACCACTTGAACCAGCATATGAAGGTCCATTTCTTGTGTCAGAGAAGCATGATGAATATTTTTCGGTAAATATAAAAGGTAAGGAAGTTAACATATCAGTTGATAGGCTTAAACCAGCCTATGTTATTAATGATAACTCCTCATATGTGACACATAATCCAGATGATGAACCATCACAAGCTCCAAAGCCAGAGGTTAAACTCCCAACAAACTCTCGTTGTGGAAGAAAAATAAAACTTCCTGTCAGGTTCCAAACTTAATGCATAAGCATTCGAAATATTCATTTTTTTTTTTTGTAATACTAGACGATTTTCCATTTGTATTGGTTATTTTAGTTTTAATATGATTTTAGTAATAATCTAACGGTTGTATATATGTCTCATTAACTTAGTAAACTGTTTCGAAACTGCTTTATGATTGCAAAATATTATGTTGTATATATTTATTGGTTATTGTTTTTTCTCTCTTGTAATTTTATAGTATTAGCATGTGCTCTAGTTTTTGTTGTTCAGCATCTCAGTTCATATTGGATTTTAAAATATGCAGAGGTGTTTTGAATTAGTATGTACATATTTATTTAAAGTTTGTCTCCAGCATAGTACAAAGACACAGTTAGTGACTTATGTATATGTAGACAATATGTGGAAAATTTAATTATTATGAGCTAAATGCTATAAATCGTGTATCATTGTACAGTTAAAATGAAAACTATTGAAGTACGACTATTATAGTCAAAGGATTTTGTTTTTTTTATAAGGAAAACTAACTTTTTAGGCATTGTTTTAGTTATATGGTATATTTGTGTTATTGAAAGTAAAATGAATTGTGCATGTATAGAATTTTCATACTAAATTGGTCAGATTTATTTAATTTACATAACCCTTCTGGTAAACTTATATGTATATAACAGTAAATGATTAATGTGAACAGTATGTGTAATAAAATATAACAGTGGATGATTAATGTGAACAGCATATGATTAATAAAATATAACAGTATACGATTAATGTCAACAGTATATGATGAATGTGAATTATCTTAGTTTTGTGTATCGTATGATCAGTTAAATTATTGTTATTATGAGACTTATATAACTATTAACTTAAATGGTGTATTAAGTAGAGTTTTATCTACCAACTTGTATTTGTATTTGGTGTAATGAGAATTCTCAGTTAAGGGATATTAATGTTCCCTGCAAAAGCAAGCAAATTTTGAGTCATGAAGTTAAATTATATATGCTCGTGAGTAATCTATACTTATATATAAAGAGAGAGAGCGATTTTGTACGTGGAGGGTAATCTTCAGAACCACTGTACCTATTTGAAAAATTCTTTCACTGTTTGAAAGGTACATTATTCCAGATGGTCATAAGCTATATATTATGTATATCTAATCAGTAGAAATAAAGTTAGGAGCTTAACCCTAACAGTCTCCATTGTTACCGCTACTGTCCTATACCTATACTTTTTGTGCCGAAGTCTTCAACGATCCTTAGCGTGGTGCTATCGCGGTGGGCTTCTGTTCTGACGCTAACGTTTCAAACCTAGCCGTTCTCATGCACGCCTTTTTCTTTTAAAAAATTTATTTTAATTATTAACTAACATAAAATTAATTTAAGGTATTATTTAGGTTATTATTAAGGTAAAAAAAGATTTACAATTTATTGGCTATCAACTGGAAATTTATTGGTATAATATTTTGTTCAACCCGGACAAAGTCGGGACGGGCCGCTAGTGTTAGTATATAGTAACTTACAGAAATTATCAGTATAAACATAAGTTTTATACATAATTATCTGTTCATGTCACATGTCAATAAATGTAAAAAGCAGCATGGAATTCTCAAAGTGTATAACTGTTATTATTATTTTTTTATTTTTTGTATTGTATATATTTTTTTATATCATTAAGTGTATTACGTATAATTCAGTGTCTAATCTCCTATCATAATTTTTATTTGGTATCGTAACTTAGTTACTGGTAAGGGAGTTACAATCGCTTACTATACGGGATCTCCTACAAATCCTTACATTACATGATTCGTACATTATATAATACTTAAGCTAAATGGCGGTAGCCATCCCCTCGTTCTCGAAAAACGACAAAAATACTTGTATGGAACCATGAAGCTTCAGAAGGAGGAGCAGCTCAGTGTTAAAAATGTGTCTCACATTTCGTCGCCGCCACTAGATGGCGCGCGCGTGTAATAGCGGGCGGCTTAGACACGGACAACCACACGCTTTAATATGGATTTTTCGTATTTTTCCTAGCGAAAACAAGTTGTTTTATTTTAGTGCGTATTTAATATGAATTTATTTATTCAATTTAACAATTGTTTATTTTCATTCAAAATCTTTATTTCAAGTGCTTTTTTTGCTACAATTCATTAAATTTCTTAAAGGAAATGAGTAAATAAACTTTTTCAGAATAATTGTGTATTGGTTTCAGAATAAATGAGTTCAGAATTTTTTAATAATTTAATAATTAAGGAAATGAAATTACAGAAAAGAATTGTGAAGAAATTTTTTTATCATTGTTCATAATCTCTTATGGAAAAAAAAAATGTGAGAAATAATACTGATTAACCAAAACACACACACTCACACATAGTAATATAAGAATATTTTTATTTGCAGATAGGTATGACATACAATAGAGCTTTGTGAACACCTGATGTTTTTTTTTTCTCATGGGATATAGGGATGATTGAAAAATAAAACACGCTTACTTCCAGCAGAACTTAAGATGTCTCAACTTTGCGTTCGCTTAAAACACAGCAGCTGTACTTTTCTCTCATTATTATACATCTTATATTAACGCAAAACAATAATAATGTTCTTACCTTAGGAGCAGCAAATATACTAGGATTTCTCTGTCCAGTTTCTTTATTTCTTTTTAAGGCTGATCGATAGCCAGTAGCAGGGCCTGACTTTGACCCAATGGGGCCCTGGGCAAAGCAGACTTTGGGGGCCCCCAACGTCAGATCCAAAGGGGGGAAAGTGTTCCCCCAAGGACCAGATTTCCACATGAACATGTAGGACACTTACCCAGGCCAGCCATAAATTGAGACCAGAAATTCAAAACATTTTCGACCATCAAGTGAAAAATTTGAAAATAATAATAATATTAAGTGCGAATTAAGTACACTGCTGGCCACCCAAATTGCAACACCAAGAAAGACAAGAGATATCACAACAAAATTTATTTTGTAGATAACATGTTGACCAAGTATCAAATGATTAAATTTATAGACTTCTGTGAAGTGTGGTTCCTGCCAAAATCAGTAGCCAGAGTAGCCGCCATTGTTGGAGATCACCGCTGCCACACGCCTCGGCATTGATTCAAAGAGACTTTGGATGAGTTCTTGGGGTACGGCAGACCAAGCAGCTTCCACACGTTGCCAAAGTTGATCTGCTGTGGCAGCTGGGGATGGAATCTGGGTCAATCGTAGAGCAACCATGGACCACATGTTTTCTATCGGCGAAAGATCCGGAGAGCGAGGCGGCCAGGGAAGCAATTCAATCTGGCGATTGACGAAGAACCGTTGGACAATGCGTGCCACGTGTGGTCGCGCATTATCCTGTTGAAATATGGCTGTGGGCAAGCCCTGAAGGTAAGGAAGGACAACTGGCTCCAACACCTCGGAGATGTAGCGCTGGCTGTTTAAAGTACCGGCAATGCGTACTAGAGGTGTGCGAGAGTGATATCCAATACCGCCCCATACCATAATATCCGGTGCAGGACCAGTGTGGCGGTGCATAACGCAGCTGTTCAGCATCCTCTCTTCACGGTGTCTCCAGACTCGAATGCGACCATCGTGGTGTTGCAGACAGAAGCGTGACTCGTCAGTAAAGACAATTTCATTCTATTCTGCCGTCCACATCCTTCTGTCATCGCACCATTGGCGGCGGAGACGTCTGTGGTTCTGCGTCAAGGGTAGACAAAGCAATGGACGTCTTGCGGACAGACCACTCTGCTGTGAACGGCGTCGAATGGTACGCGCAGACACTGGATGATCCGTTACAGACTGCATGTGCTGTGCTATGGTTCGTGATGTGCCTGAGCGATCCGTCACTGCCATGCGCACAATTTGCCTGTCATCACGTGAAGTGGTGCGCTGAGGTGGATGCGATCGAACACGCCGGTCCGTCGTACCCACCTGCATCCAACGATCACATATCCGCATTACAGTTGTTTGGTTTCGTCCAACACGACTACCGATTTCCCTGAAAGATAATCCACAATCTCGGCAGGCCACTATCCTTCCTCTGTCGAACTCGGATACTTGATCAAAAGATGATCGCTGTTTTCGACGAGGCATAATTGATCGTTTTTTTGAAAAAACCACAAGAAAAACACAATTGCCGAACTTGAAATCGTCGAAATCTCCAAGCCTTAAATAGCGCTTTGAAGTGGCGCCACAGGCGCGCGTGATTTGCGTCTGCGCTGAAATTCTAATCATTTGCATATCTTACCTCCGCTAATGCATGTTGTAAATTTCATGTTATTTGCATGTTTCCTTCAGGGTGTTGCATTTACAGTTGCCAGCAGTGTAATTTACTTTTTAAAGTTAATAAATGAATACAGGAAATTATCTTTCGAATTCAAAATAGATCACAGTCAGGAGTTATTACAACTCCCCCCCAAAAATAAATAAATAAATAATTAAAAAATTAAATAAATAAATAAAACCAGAAACGCTTACGGATGTAAGTATGCTTTCACTTGCTTTAAATTTTTATAACTAGATAAGTCAAAATCTTTGACTGTTTCCATCATTATACTTTTAACCATATTAATGTGGATATAAATTTTTGATAAAACTATACTTATCCCCCCCCCCTCAATAAAAATAGAGAGAGAGAGAGAGAAATTATGGTCAATATATTATCAAAAAAAGTGAAAAAATTATGGAAACCGTTTTTAATTTGCGTACATATAGGAAATTTTAAAATATATTTAAAATTTAATTCTAAATTAGAGGGCCCCATAATTTTGGGGCCCTGGGCAAGTGCCCCACTTGCCCATGCGGAAATCTGGGCCTGGCCAGTAGAACAACCCGGAGCAAAACACGTGTTTGGCATATTTGTGCACAGAATAAATTTTAAAATTTGTAAAACAACTTTCACCACCACGCCGTATAACTCAATGAAAAATCGTCACTTCACTTACATGTCGCGCCATCTACCGGTGAGCGACAATAATCGGTCCATTTTTCGAAAAATTCCCCATTGAAGCTTACGCTCCTTCTGTAGCTTCATGTATGGAACTGTGCTCTTCACAGTTCCAGTAATGCCGTGTTTGGCTGTTGCGCGCATGCCTGCGTCTCCGAGGTACTAGAGCTTTGTCTCGCTGGCTAAAGAAGCTCAGTGTTAAAGAAAGCATCAAAAAACTTCCTAAACGAAAGTCGCCTGGCGAGGATCAAATCACTAATATTATGCTTAAAAATATCCCCCTTAAATACATTTTCAAAATCACTGTCCTTATTAATGGTATTTTTAAACTGAATTACTTTCCTCAAAGTTGGAAAAATTCTATAATTGTGCTAAACCTGGGAAAAATAAGAATTCACATGATAGTTATCGGCCAATTAGCCTACTTAACACTATTAGTAAAATCACGGAAAAATTTATTGCAAATGAAATCAATAATCACCTTAACTCTAATAATATCATTATTCCCTATCAATTTGTTTTTCGCCAGTCACTTTCCGCTCCCCATCAAGTTTACCATATAGTAGACCATTTTGCTACCGCTAAATGAAATAAAAATTCTACTCCTGCCCTCTTCCTTGATGTTAGTAAAGCATTTGACAAAATTTGGACCGATGGTCTTATCCATAAACTTATGAACTACAACTTTCCCCCTCACATCATTAAATTAATTATCTCCTATTTAAAAAATCGCACCTTCCAAATTAAATTTAAAGATAAGTTATCTAATAAACTTAATTTCTATAGCGGTCTTCCTCAAGGTTCTATTATTGCTCCAATTTTGTTCAACGTCTATGTCAATGATTTTCCACAATATATTAAAACAAATATCGCTATTTTTGCGGATGATACCGCTATCTATGCCACAGATCCCAACCCTAAATATGCTGTCAAATACCTTAACTATCACATGATAACTATTTAAAATTGGCTCGACAAATGGAAAATTAAAATCAACACGGAAAAATGCATTGCGATAATGTTCACCTATAAAACCAAACGTACCGTCGATAAACACAAATTAATAATTGGTAAAATCATTATCCCCTGGTCTAATACAGTTAAATACTTAGGGCCTGTTCACATACGAGTCCGTTGCGTTGCGTTAAGGAAAAGATGACGTTGAGACGAAAATAAACCTATCATATGCCTCCAAACGATTAGCAATGAAATTTTTAACGCCTATGATTGGTTTATTTTCGTCTCAACGTCATCTTTTCCTTAACGCAACGCAACGGACTCCTATGTGAACAGGCCCTTAGGAGTAAGGGCCTGTTCACATAGGAGTCCGTTGCGTTACGTTAAGGAAAAGATGACGTTGAGACGAAAATGAACCAATCATAGGCCTCCAAACGATTAGCAATGAAATTTTTAACGCCTATGATTGGTTTATTTTCTTCTCAACGTCATCTTTTCCTTAACGCAACGCAACGGACTCCTATGTCAACAGGCCCTTACCCTTGATAAAAAAAAAAAAACCTCACTTGGAGACAACACACTGCACAGATCAGGGACAAGTTTCGAAAAGACTATTATTCCCCCTAATTGCTCGAAACAGTAAATTATCTACTAATAACAAACTGCTCATTTACAAATCTTTTCTTAGGCCTATTTTAACTTACGCAGCGCCGGCTTGGGCACATGCAGCAGATACTCATATTAACATGCTTTCTGCATCTCAAAATATTTCCATTAGACAAATCGTTAATGCGCCGTGGTATTTTAGGAATACTGAAATCCACGAGGAGCTTGGTCTCCTTTCTTTTCCAAATTTTATCCAAAAATTAACTAAAAACTTTCATAACTAACTAGATAACGATCTCCTTTCAAATCTCGCCAATTATGACCCAGCCGACCCTGCGAGCAGAAACCGGCCTAGGGCCGTTCTCTGTTATTAATTTTTCATATTTTTTCAATTCCTACTATTAGTAGTTCACACTCTCCCTATATATATCTTGTTCAAATTTTCAATCGTTAATAAAAGTACTTTTTATTCATCCACTCAAGTTCAAATACATTTTTTTAAACTTGTAGTGGATGACACTTGATGTTAATACAGTTTTTTCAAATATTAATTCATTAATTAAATTTAATTAATCAATTTTTCAATTCCTACTATTAGTTCACACTCTCTCTATATATATCTTGTTCAAATTTTCAATCGTTAATAAAAGTACATTTTATTCATCCACTCAAGTTCAAATACATTTTTTTAAACTTGTAGTGGATGACACTTGATGTTAATACAGTTTTTTCAAATATTAATTCATTAATTAAATTTAATTAATCGATTTTAGTTTTAGACCTAGAGCGTCTCTTGCTCTTGAATATTAATTTCCCTCTTCTTACTCTGTAAACGGTAGCACTGCGGTAGCGCGGGCTCCTCCCGTCCTGTAGGTTGCGGGATCGAATCCCTAACCTGACAAACTTTTTCTTTCTCTTCCCCCCCCTCCTAATCTCGCACAGTAGGCAATGTTCTGGCAGGCAATCCTTTTTTTCAATTCCTACTATTAGTTCACACTCAAATTTTTCTTTGTTGACCTAAGTAGGAATTGACTTTAAAAAATTTTGTTTTTATATTACTTGTTCCCTTCCTTTTCGTTTCATTTTTTATATAAATTAAATTAATTAAATAAATAAACATAAAATTATATCTGCCATGTAATCTTATTGCTCTACTTTTGTAGACAATTTCTTATATTTAAGTTAAATTCTCTCCTTCCTTGCACTGCTCCCTATTCTAACATTAAACTTCCTTCTCTCCTACAAAACAGTTTTGTTCTTTCTCCCGGATCCAATTTTCAACCTATCTGCTTTGATCTTTCCAACTATTGGTCATTTACTATGCACTTCTACGTTGGCGGGCGGGGCCCATGTAACGTAGTTACAACATTGACTCTAATCAACTTAAACTTCCTATTCTCAAGCCACTCCCCGGATCCAAAATCCACCTATCTCTTTTCACCTTTCTATGGTCATTCACTATGCAAGCCTACGTTGGAAGGCGTGGCCTACGTAACGTAGTTACACCATTTGTCCTGATGGTCCTGATGAGCTAAAGAAGCTTCGGCACTGCCGCCCACGCAGTGCCGGCGCTGTTGTCCAAGCGTGTGGAAGTGTTTATTTTTGACTCGGCGTGTGTTATGCTTAAAAACCGTGTACCATATTCTTGAATGTGATAAACTGTAGATGACAATCAGCTATTCTATTTAATTCAGTGTTATTTTATTTTTGTTGCTGTTTTCTTGTATAGAAAATTTTAATAATTAACCATGATCTCCTCGAATCCCCAGGAAATAAATTCTGTGACAGTAAGTGAAATTCAACAGCTTAAGTTTTCACAGTTGTCTCTTCATGAGAAAATTACAGTTAAGATAAGAGGCTGTTCAACACTTGATATTCGAATATCTTCAGGAAGTAACTTCAAGAAGTATATTCGCAGCTTTAAGGGCCTGTTCACATAGGAATCCGTGCGTTGCGTTAAGGAAAAGATGACGTTGAGACGAAAATAAACCAATCATAGGCCTCCAAACGATTAGCAATGAAATTTTTAACGCCTATGATTGGTTTATTTTCGTCTCAACGTCATCTTTTCCTTAACACATTGCAACACAACGGACTCCTATGTGAACAGGCCCTTATTCTGAACAGTACCAACGGAAAAGTTGGTTCTGCGACTGTGAAGTGAAAGATGCGTTGTTTTGCTTCCCGTGTTTGCTGTTTGGCGGTGATACAACATGGACAAAAGAAGGTTTTAGAAATGTTTAAAAAATAAATAAATAAATAAAAATTGAAAGAAAAACTGAAAAACATGAGAAGTCAAAGAGACATATTGAAAATATGGTTTCACTATCACTTTTAGGAAACGTAAACATTAAGTGAGGCATACAGAATTTCATTTAATGAGCATAACATGAAAGTTAAGAAGAACCGTGAAATTTTATCCAAAATAATAGACTGTATTTTATTTTTTGGAAACTTTGAAACTCCGTAGCCGTCATGGCTGATGGCACAACAGATTTTCAGAACACACTCAAATGGTCATTGTTCTACGGTACGTGTTTAATGAAGAAACATTTGAGCGTTTTTGGGGATTCTTTATTCCAGAAAATCAAACTGCTCGAATGGCATATCTAAACGTATTCTAGAGCTTCTATCGAAACGTATTCTAGAACAGTTGGACATATGGACATAATCCTTCAAGGAAATAGACAAAAGATAATTGCTCAGACATTTGATGATGCAAATGTCATGATAGGCAAAAAAGGAGGAGTTCAAGCAAAAATAAAAGCAGTTTATAGCAATGCACATTTTATTTACTGTTATGCATATCAACTTAATTTAATAATGAGAAATTTTACACAATACAAATTTTACACAATAATAAAACAATGGCTAAAATTTTTCTGAAACAGCACCCCCACTAATTTTAGCAACGAGCCGCCACTGGTTATGGGCATGTATATTTATAGTGCATTTATTTATACAGTACCTTTTCTGCTTACACAGTTTGCTAGGTGGGTGTATGCAAATCAGAACTGGAAAAATTGTGACAGTTCTCTAATCTCTCAACTTTGAAGATTCTCATTAATCACTGGCATTCCCCTTTAATTTGTTACCACCCCCCAAATATATTTTTTTGCTGTACGTGTGTGTGTGTGTGCATGGGAACAAGAGCACAGTAACAAAATTCCAAATGGTTCAGAAATCTTGACAAAAAAAACATGAACACTGGAAGAACAACAAATAAAGTATCTTGCAGCCACAAGCTGACCGATGAATGTTAGGGTTGTATCAATTTCAAATATTCTCACTCTACTCACAGATTTTGTTGAGGTCTCTTTGACCCCAAATCCTCAGTGAATATAATAGAAAATAAAAATTGAATATAATAGAAAATAAAAACAAGAATACGATAGAAAAAGAAAATTTTATCCTTGGAAATCCATAAAGAAGCATTTCTGACAATAAACTTTAAATTAAAGGCTTACGTAACCTTGAACCCCCCCCCCCGGAAAAACGGGAGAAAATTTTAAAACTTTATGAAAAATGGTAAAGCACTTGAGGGATAACATGACCAGAAAAAACTTGGAATATATATACCCGTTTGCAAAGTTTTGTAGAAATGCTAAAATGTAGAAACACCATTTTTTAGAAAACCTGAACTTTACGAGTAATTATCCATCCTACTTAAATTTGAACACAATTACTCACTTACCCCTCCCCCAAATTTTTTTTTCAATTATTGATAAAAATACCAATTATTTTTTAATCAGAAATATCAAGAAATACTAATTTTCCTTTATAAAATTTCAACTTTAATTTCATTGAACAATAACACTTTGTTATAACATATTATTTTACTTTTTGTCATACATTAACACAATTTATTTAAAATTTGTACTAGGATTCTTTTTGCCTAAAAATTATATGTTACAGTACTACTAATATTTATAATGCCCAGTGGCGTAGTGGTTAAAAGCTTCAAACTGCCCTATCACAGGTTCAGGGTTCGACCCTGCGACTGGGCAAGGTCGACTCAGCGTTTCATCCCTTGAGAGGGTCAATAAAATGAAGACCAAGCATGCTTGGGAACTAACTCAGGGGGTTCTGCATCAGGTTGACCACCTGACTGAGACATATGCTGTATAGCACCTCAAGCCCACACTGAAAAAAGCAGATATGGGCACCACCGGCTTTGGTCCACATCGGACTCTTGTGCTACGAGAGTAGTTTACTACTAATATGTACACACCATTTTTATAATTAACCCTCTTTTAATAATTATGTTATACATCATTGCTCCTAGTTCTAATAACAAGTCAGTAGGCTGGATAAACTGGGATATTGCATGGACTCTCCTTGAATAAAATTTTGCTTTTCGTGTTTCCTTTCATCATCAACTAAGATAACTTTCTAAATGCAATTAGATGATGTTTTTTAGAGAGTGTATGAGCACAGGAGTATTTTATAATACTTTTATAATGATGATTCTTACAGGTAGAATAGAGGTTCTGAACGACCAGTCAAACGATAATTATTCCAGATTCAAACCAGTCAAACGTTAATTACATTTCTTCTAAATTTTTGTTATAATAGAAGTAAATTTGCTAATATTTATCTCTTAATAATTTCTCTTCTGTTTATTCTTAATTTCCATTTTTTAATACCTTTTTTTAGAAACCTAAACTTTACCGAGTAATTATAGATCCTACTTAAATTTAAACACAACTACCCCCTCACCCCCCCCAATTATTTTTTAAACAGAAATATTAAGAAATACTAATTTTTTTTATACAAATTCAACTTGTATTACATTGAACAACAACACTTTATTACAACATATTATTTTACATTTTGTCATACATTAACACAATTTTTTTTTCATTTGTAAATTTGTAATAAGATTCTTTTTGCCTAAAAATTATACGTTACAGTACTATTATTAATTATAACGCCTGGTGGCATAGTGGTTAAAAGTTTCAAGCTGCCACACCACAGGTCCAGGTTTTGACCCTGCAACTGGGCAAGGCCGACTGAGCCTTTCATCCCTTCACAGTGTCGATAAAATGAGGACGAAGCATGTATGGGAATTAACTCTCGGGGTACCATGTAAGGTTGACCACCTAACCGAGACATATGCTGTATGGCACCCTAAGCCAGTGGTCAAGAAAGCGGAGATGGGCACCACCAGTCTTGGTCCACATCGGAGTGTTGTGCCATGAGTTTAGTTAACTACTAATATTTACAAACCATTTTTATGATTAACCCTCTTTTAAAAATTATGTTATACATCAGTGCTCCTAGTTCTAATAACAAGTCAGGGGGCTGGAGAAACTGGGATATTCCATGGACTCTCCTTGAATAAAATTTTGCTTTTTATGTTTCCTTTCATCATCAACTAAGATAACTTTCTAAATGCGATTAGATGATCTTTTTTAGACAGTATATGAGCACTGGAGTATTTTATAATGCTTTTAGAATGATGATTCTCACAGGAAGAATAGAGGTTTTGAACAACCAGTTTAACAATAATTATTCCAGATCCAAACCAGTTTAATGTTAATTACATTTGTTCTAAATTTTTGTTATAATAGAAGTAAATTTGTTAATATTTATCTCTTAATACTTTCTCTTCTGTTTATTCTTAATTTCCTTCACATATTAAATATGTTGAAGTAAATAATTATGACTTGTAATTAAATATTTAGTAAAAAAGTTTTGATTAAGCAACAGCCCTGAATTTGATTCCCTTTCTGACTGCACTATTTTAATTTAGGTCCCTACATTATCCATATCTTTTATATTTTGCTGTAGAAATAGAATATTTTTATTGGTTATGGCAGACAGTAGCTAGTCTCCAAAACTAGTGCCTGCAGGTTCATATCCTGAGAGAGGTTAGAGTTTTGTGTAGCTGCTTGGCTTTAAGCTGTATATCTAGTAGCAGATTTAGAAGTTTTGTGGCCCCTCATCCAATTTCTTTTGGGGTCCTTCCCTCTGATTCATTTGGAGGTATAAGAGATGTAGAAATTTTTAACATCTATGTGATATCTTATTAATCATATACTTGTGTTCAAAATTATGAGAATTTGCCCAGTGTCGAATTTCTGGAAAAGTAATGGACAGATTTGAATGAAATATGGTGTGGATACAGTGTTATATAAGAGAAAAAAATTGTACCATACACCAGTCATAGTATGTTCTAATGATCGCAGTTAAGCTCATCATCATCATAGAAATGTCAAAAACCCATGTTCAAAAATCGAACATAAATTGAATCTAATATGCTGTATGACCCCTCTCACATCACGATGCCATACTGGAAATGTGGCAGTTTGATGAGTCCCTGTGTCAGTCGGTCCCATTCCTGACAATGCAATTTTCAGATCCTGAATGGTTCTCAGAGGGTGATGGCAAGCTGCAACTGCCCTCCCAAGAGAGTCTCAGAAATGTTTAATAGGGTTTAGGTCTGGTTAAGTTAGGGTTTAGGCTGGCCAATAAACTCAGCAAATATCCTCACTTACAAGATAATTGTTGACTAGGTGAGCCTTATGTGGACAAGCATTAACATGCAAAAAAAATAATCGAGGTCTACCTGCACCACTGGAAGGTCAAACATAGGATTGTTAAATCTCATCCCTATACCTCTCACCAGTCAGGGACCCTCTGTCAAACACACAGAGAGGTGTATGGCTGTCTATCACGATGCCTGTCCAGACCATGACACCTGTGCTGCCAAAGCAGTCACTTTCTCTTATGTTGGAGGAAAGGAATAGGGTACAATGTTCTCTCTGGATGAAGTTACAAGAATCACAACTCATCTGTGAAGACCTCAGTGATGCCTGGTCCAAAGATGATATTGTCTATATCATGCTGAACGGCCGAACAAGCATGCATCTTACATAGGGTCTCAGACTGGAAAGAGGTACAGTGAAGAAATTTACAGCCCTATATTCAACTTTTCAGTGGTGCAGTTAGGCCTTCACTAAATTTTTTATACATCAATGCTTGTCTACATAAGGCTCACCTAGTCGATGATTATCTTGAAATTGAGGATATTCACCGGATGGATAGGCCTGACCTAAACCCTATTAAACATGCCTGGGACTCTCTTGGGTGGGCAATTGCAGCTTACCATTCTCCTTTGAGAACCATCCAGGAGCTCAAAACTGCATTGTCACAGGAGTGGAACTGGTTGCCTCAGAGACTCATCAGACTGCTTTGTTCCCAGTATAGCATCGTGGTGTATGACTGTGATAGGTGTCCATACCCCATATTTGAGAAATTTTATCTTCCATCTCTCAGGGTGCAGTTTCAACATTCAAGTGTGGATGAGCCTAAATGACGATCATGAAAGCGTATATGACAGTTTTATGGTATAATTTTTTGTCTTATGGAACCATGTATCCATACCAAATATCATTGAAATCAGTCCATTCATTTTCCAGAAATTTGATAAAATGTGTAAATTCTCTTAATTTTAAACAACACTGAATAAGTTTACTGTGAACATGAAAATATTTAAGTATTCATATTACATTATTGTTTCATTTTAAAACAATATACATATAGATTTAGAAGTTGAAAAAACTCCAGAGTATTTTCTGTTAAATTTATTTTACAAACTAATAAGATAATATACTGGTAAATGCTTCAGCTTGTTTCATTGTAAATAAATTTCATTATAAATATTACTATATTATTTATTAAAAATTTTTTTTCCTAATTTCATTTTAAAACAAAGTCAAATATTTTAAAGAAAATCACAAGGAAAAATAATTTTCATTCATGGACCTGTATATATCCCTGTCAGTTTAGCCTCTGTATTTCAAAAGATGACTCTAATGCTGAAGTGTAACTATTCTATTCCTCAGATTTCTCATAAAAGTTTAGACAAGTTTAATACTTGTTTGAACACACAGGAGGAAATTTTCCCTTTGTTTTCAATCAATCAACCAGTTTTGCATTCTCTTTGAAGCTGTATTAATATATACTTAATATTAAGGCGTTCACTTCATTTGCTTTATTCAAGTGTAGAATTTAATGCTTTATTTACATGTGGAATTTCAGAATAGAAAATCTTTTCTCACATACAATGCAGGCGAAAAGACTCTCCTGTATGGATATGGAGATGTCTATTTAAATCACCAAGCTGAGAAAATATTTTCTCAAAAACAGTGCAGGCAAAAGGATTTCTCTCCTGTATGGGTACAGAGATGACTTTTTAAACCACACAGGTGAGAAAATCTTTTCACACATGCATCACAGGCTAAAAGGTTTCTCTCCTGTATGGGTACACAAATGTATTTTTAAAAGACTTTGATGGAAATATCTTTTCTCACATAGAGTGCAGGCAAAAGATTTCTCTCCCATATGGAGATGTCATTTTAAAGGACCTACCTGAGATAAATCTTTTCTCACACACAGTGCAGACAAAGTTTTTCTCTCCTATATGGATACGGAGATGACATTTTAAATGATCCTTGTAAGAAAAATTTTCTTGCATTAATTGCAGGGGAAAGGTTTCTCTCCTGCATGGGTAAGGTGATGTCTTTTTAAAATATCCATCCTAGAAAATCTTTTCTCACATACATCGCAGGCAAAAGGTTTCTCTCCTGTATGCGTACGGAGATGACATTTTAAATGATAGCTATTAGAAAATTTTCTCTCGCATTCAGTGCAGGCGAAAGGCTTCTCTCCTGTAGGGTTATCGATGGGAGTTTTCAATTCCCCTGGCTGAGAAAAACTTTCCTGAAATATATTGCAGGCAATAGGTTCCTCTCCTGTGTGGATACGGAGATGTCTTTTTAAAGTGCTCTGTACAGGAAAACTTTTCCCACATACGGTGCAGGTGAAAGGTTTCTCTCCTGCATGCGTACGGAGATGTATTTTTAAATTACCTTGAGAAGAATATCTTTTCTCACACATATTGCAGGCAAAAGGTTTCTCTCCTGTATGGGTACGGTGATGTGTTTTTAAAATATCCAGCCTAGAAAATGTTTTTTTACATACATCACAGGCAAAAGGTTTCTCTCCTGTATGCGTACGGAGATGACATTTTAAATTATAGCTATCAGAAAATTTTTTCTCGCATTCAGTGCACACGAAATGTTTCTCTCTTTTATGGGAACGGAGAGGTGTTTTTAATTCACCCGTGTGAGAATCACTTTTCTCAAATACATCGCAGGCAAAAGGTGTCTCTCCTGCATGGGTACGGAGATGTAATTTTAACTGACTTTGATAAGAATATCTTTTCTCACATACATTACAGGCAAAAGGTTTCTCTCCTGTATGGGTACGAAGATGTTCTTTTAAATTACCTTGAACAGAATATCTTTTCTCACACACATTGCATGCAAAAGGTTTCTCTCCTGTATGGGTACGGAGATGTTCTTTTAAATTACTTTGAACAGAATATCTTTTCTCACATACAGTGCAGGCAAAAGGTTTCTCACCTGTATGAATACGGAGATGCACCTTTAAAGAACCGAACTCAGTAAATCTTTTCTGACACACAGTGCAGACGAAAGGTTTCTCTCCTGTATGGGTACGGAGATGTATATTTAAAACACTCAGCCTAGTAAATCTTTTCTGACATACATTGCATTCAAAAGGTTTCTCTCCTGTATGGGTACGGAGATGTATTGTTAAATTACTTTGATGATAATATCTTTTCTCACACAAATTGCAGGCAAAAGGTTTCTCTCCTGTATGGGTACCGGGATGTGTTTTTAATTCACTTTGAAGAGATAATCTTTTCTGAAATATATCACAGGCAAAAGGTTTCTCTCCTGTATGGGTTTGTAGATGTATTTTTAAAACACCCAGCCTAGAAAATCTTTTCTGACATACATCGCAGGCGAAAGGTTTTTCACCTGTATGGGTACGGAGATGAACTTTTAAATTACTTTGATAAGAATATCTTTTCTGACATACATTGCAGGCGAAAGGTTTCTCTCCTGTATGTGTACGAAGATGTTCTTTTAAATTACCTTGAGCAGAATATCTTTTTTCACATACATTGCAGGCATAAGGTTTTTCTCCTGTATGGGTACGGAGATGTACTTTTAAATCACTTTGATGAGAATATCTTTTCTCACATACAGTGCAGGCAAAAGGTTTCTCTCCAGTATGAATACGTAGATGTATCTTTAAATGACCTAACTCAGTAAATCTCTTCTCACAAACAGTGCAGGTGAAAGGTTTGTCTCCTGAATGGTAAAGGAGATGTCTTTTTAAAGTGCTCTGTACAGAAAATTTTTTCCCGCATATAGTGCATGCAAAAGGTTTCTCTCCTGTATGAACACGGAGATGTGTTTTTAAAATACTGAGTACAGAAAAGCTTTTCCTACATACAGTGCAAGTGAAAGGTTTCTCTCCTGTATGGGTATGCATTTGCTCCACTGCCATGCTGATATTTCTTTACACGATGATCCAAACACTATAACTGCCAGAAATAAGTTTAACTTCTTAATTTGTGGAACCCTTAAACACTTTAGTTTTGCACTAAATGATCTGTAGAGAGAGAAGAAATAAATTTAGTGAGATGTATTAACACTAAATCATCATATTATGAATAAGTTCAAAGTTTAAATACTCAAATAATAAATAATACTCAAAGGTTTAAATTTACAATGCCTACAATGTTTTCTAAAACCTTGGTTATGCTTTGCATTTGTCATTTTAAATGAACAGCAACACATAAAAGTTTGTTTTAGTTAGGAATTGAGATATACATAAACTAAAATGTTATAAATTATGTTTTGGATAAATTAAATTTTTGGTCTTTTAAATTTATTGCTATTAGGACATGAGATTTCTTAGCCATCTTTATTCTTTAGTCATGCTAGATTATAAGGAAGTCCAGAGATAATAAATGTTTTTGTTTGTAAAGATAGCCACTGGAAAATAATGCATACAGAATATTAAAATTTTTGATTTACATTCATATTACTTCTATAAAATTCAAAATTATTTCATTATTGATTATTAAGCTTTATGTCTCGAGAAATTTGAAATATTAAAATCTGAGAAAAAAGCTTGGTTAAAATTAAATTAAGAAGTTCATAAATCTAATAAAATATATAAAACTATTATGGGAGATAACAAAGGATATGTTGATTATGCGTGTGTTTAGGCATATTTATTAGAATTGTAGTTTGGTGGCTGCAGATATTTTTTACCTAAACTGCAAGCAGGGGGTAACTTGGAGTGAATTGTTACCTTTTTCAATCTCTTAGGACCTCCCAAGACACATAGCTGTTGCAAATTTAAGAAAAATGACATTGCATGACTTTTTATGGGAAAACCTATATTGCATCCACATTCCATCTTCTCCTGACTGCTCCCTTTGTTCTCTTGGGGAACTAATGGATTTCAAACATATTTTGTCGGCATCTTTTATTTTCCTGAAAGTATGAAAAAAAAGACATTTTTCACCAGAATGTCCATGCTTTAATCTAAATTTTGTAAATATAATACATTACAATATCAATGATATAAATCATTCACAATTATTTCCTTTTTTCTAATATATAATAATGCTTTAATGGGATTTTCCAAATAATTTGATTCAAACATTTCGCAACAATTACCTTTGGACCTCTTGTAATACTAGAAATTTATGACAGAAATACACAGCTGACGAGGTATATTTGACACCAACACCTTTTAAATGTTGTAATATGAGGTTATAACCACATAATAAAAATTCCAGACAAAATAAATCTACATAGCTATCATCAATGCTTCTTAAAAATCACTTGTAAAAACAATTTAAATCTTTACATTTAGAAGTACTCATGCAGAATTGCTCAGAGATTTACCCGTCTTATCTTTTATGAAATTTATTTTTGTTTACTATTTTATACTCTCCATGTTCTGCATAAAACAAGCCCGACGTTTATGGGATATGACTTGAGAGTCAACCAGTAACACAATGATTTGACATATAATATTACTGTAACAAAGAAACAGAATTTCACAGCCACAGGAAAATAAAAAAGAAATTCATATACACACTTCAGTAAAAAATATTATGTTACATATATATTTAATTATATTTTTTTACCAACAGACTTCATTAATCAAAAATTACTGTGTTCAAAGTATAAAGAAATACGGAAGCTAAGACACAAAATTTCATCACACTAAAAAGTTATTTCTCATTCTTGTAACAACTTGCTACAATATGCATTTCATACCAGAAGCTGAAAATAGAAGTTCCACCACACAGATACTCTTTTGAGAAACGATCTGCAAATTTTAAAAGTATTTTTAAAAACTACTCTAAATGATTGAGCAGGATTCAATATTTACGATAATATCCATAAGAAATAAAGAGGATATGTGATGCAACAGCCTACTCCAACAAGTTATCTTAGGTATTTAATGACATGTAATCACAATATGGGTATAATAGAGCTAAATGCTTATAACAACTTACCAAACAATGCTTCAATGAGAGAAACTGCAATGTCAGTGACAGAAAATACAAATTCCCTGCACTGACTAGAATGAAAGTTTTAAACAGTTTATGGAACCAAATGTACCACAGTTTTCCCAATTAAAATTATATGAATAATTGTAACACTGTCATTGGAGCATTATGCATCAACATTAAATATGGATGAAACACAATGCAAACAGTATAAGATTATAAAGTTGTAAAGTTCTACAAATATTTTGTTTCTTTGTTTGTTATGTCAAATGAATTCTTTGCTTTCTGAAAATATGGTTCATTCCATGTAGGTAGGTGTCGTTCATATTTCTAAAGTAAACAAACACCAATATCATGATGATAAATATAAATGATAGAAAATATGTAAAAAATTAATTGTATAATGAATGAATAGCATGAAGTCAGATATTAGACTTTCCATATAAAGTTATTAACAGTTATACCGTGTTACCTTAATATATTAAGTTAATATGGGTAAGTTTGGTAAATAAATCTAAAGTACACAAACACCTATTTCATAAAGACTAATATAAAGGATAGAATTATTTGTAAAAAATTAATCATAAAATGAAGGAATAGCTTGAACTCAGATGTAAGACTTTCCAGTATAATGTAACTAACTGTTATACCATGTTGCCTTAATATATTAATTTAATATAGCATTTTCTAAAATTTTAAAGCTTAAAATACAGAATTCACATTCAATATTATAGTTTTTACTCAGCAGATATTTATAAATTATATTTGAAACAAAGTTACATGCAACTGTTAACTAAGTTGACAGTGAATAAACAATTTAACATGAAATACAAAGCCATCAAAATACCTGTAAAAGAGGGAAAAAAATTACTGCACGTAAATGATGGTTTGTAAACTTTGATAAGCTTTAGGTGTTATAATAGTTTTAATATATTTTAAGCATGAAATTAAATAAAAAAAATTCTAAACACATAAATGCTGAGAAAAATGCTGGATTTTTTTATGGTTTTAAATCTAGTGAATATCATTTACAAATAGCTACTTTGTTTAACCTCTGCTGCTACTCTTGGATTGTAATCTTCTTAAAAAATATTGTCATTATTCAGTTTAATGGTTCAGTAGGCTGAAAACTTGATCCACCTAAGCTTGGCACTTACGTCACAAATGGTTTATATCATTCAATACGGCAAAAAAAATACCTGTAAATTAAACTTGAATAACTGCTATTTATCCTGGCACCATGATCAATGTTATTTTAATCCGTGATTCCTTATAAAAGCTATGAAAATTTGCCGCCAAGCTCCGATTTTGTACATTACATTACAGAGTATTGTAATCAACTCGATAAACAATATACACATAAACAAGAGTGGGGCTAGTTACTAAGCTGCCGGCCGCCGCAGTACACCACTGCGCATCATGTTTTGAAATTCAATCAGCTGGTAACTTAGGATTCCGAATTAAATGACTCGGGGCGCAACTGTATTTGGATAGAAGCCTGGAGGATAATGCGCGCTTATCATTGGTTGAATCGTCCTGCCATTCATTCCAATTCCTAGTTGATAAAAGGCTTTTACACTGTATGTGACAAACACGAAATTTGACGATAAGTACAAAGCATTTGATATGGTGAAAATACGATTAACACATGTTAAAATGCGTACAAATTTAAAATAAATTTGAAAAAGGCGAAAAAAAAGTTGAAAATTTTCCAAGAAATCACAGCAATCGAAAATGAAGCTTATATGAGAATCAAAAATATGCTTATATGCGAAAACGGTAGTGCCATCTATATGAAGATAGGGAAAGTAATAAAAGTTACAAAGTAAAATTTTAAAAACTCCTTTAAACTTTTTATCAACTCATCGCTGTTATCGATCAATTCGAAAGGAAATATGGAAAGAATATTCGTGTTTTTCTAAAACAGCTGATAGAATGCTGAAAAATGCTTAATATGCTGTTTTTATAATGGAAAATTAACTTGGTGTATTTTCCTTTTAATGTACTATAAAATTACAATGATTTATAATTATTTCATATTGTATAAACCAAGTTAAATTTCTGTTATTTTTGGAACGAAGTTCTTTTACGCCGCTTACAGTAGAGTGAACTGGCAGGAATCGTCACGTAACGAAAAAGCGTTATGCCCCCTCCAGAAGACCTTCTTCAATGGACTCTGTGGCAAATGGTTATTGCATCGGACTGCGAAGCGAGAGGTCCCCGGTTCAAATCCCCGCACAAGCGCTACGGGCAATTTTAACTTCCTTTTTAATTTAATTTCCTTTGTTCTGTTAATTCTTGAAGTTTCTAGAATATTCTTTAGTTTACTATTCACACGGGATTTATATTAAGTCATTATTGCAATTTATAATGGAAAGTCGAGAAACGGAAAATGCAGCAAGTGTAAATAATGCAAACTTAGAAAAGTAAGTCAATAAATCATATAACTTAATACAAGTATTTACTGTTTACGTTAATTTAATATACATGTGATTCGAGTGTTTACTATTTACTATTTAAATGCATTACAGAGAAATAATAGTGAAATCATATGCTCAGCGTCAAAAAGAGTATCGAAAGAGGCACTCGTGGATGTTCAACTCCGGCTTTTCTGCTATTTAAAATCTCAACTTAGTCTTAACTTAATATTTTCTCCTAGTTTATTAATTCTTAATATTTATTCAATTTTTTTTTTATTTGGTGATAATATGAATACAGTTAGCTGTAATTTTAATTCTAAGCTTTAGCTTTGTGGCAAAGTTTTCACTCGTCATTTCAGATTGAAAAGGCATTTGAAAGAAAATCGTAACCTGTGTGTAATGAATAAGATTTTAAGGTATGTGCCTATCTTTTGGGCAATTGTTTTGAAAAATGTGAAATTTTTATTAAGCACATGTTTTTAGTTAAAACAGGGAACAAAACTATGGATTGCCAAACCTTCTATAGCAAAATCTAACCAATATATTTCCCTTTTTGGAACGAAGTTCTTTTACGCGGCTTACAGTAGAGTGAACTGACAGAAATCGTCACGTAACGAAAAAGCGTTATCCCTCTTCCAGGCGACCTTCCTGTCCTTGCTATTGCTGGCTTGTGGTGGGAGCCAAAAGCGAAGCCTGTCACCGTGAGTTCGATCCTCACTGGGACGTTGTTTCACCTCCTGCACTCGCGGATGTTCAACTCCAGCTTTTCTGCTATTTAAAATCTTAACTTAGTCTTAACTTAATGTTTTCTCCTAGTTTATTAATTCTTAATATTTATTCAATCTTTTTTTATTTGGTGATAATATGAATACAGTTAGTTGTAATTTTAATTCTAAGCTTTAGCTTTGTGGAAAAGTTTTCACGGGATTTATATTGTGTCATTATTTTATTTTTGTTGGTGAATAAATAATTTAATTAATCTGATTAAAAATTATGCTAGGTAACATCTAAATCAAAATAATTAATTTATATATTAAAATTTTTAATTTTAATTTAAAAAAATTTAGATTTTTTTTTGACTTGCTTGGTATTGTCCGAACAACCTTAATAACAATAAAAAATTATATTAATTTTTATTAATTTTTTAGAAAAAAATGCTGAACGTGCTAAAAGATATAGAGATAAATTGAAATTAAAAAAAGCAATGTGCTGAACTTGACTCAGTTCTATCATCGAAAGAAGATTCATTACCGACGGTATTAATCGAAAATAATAAAGAAACTAATCATCGCCATGATACAAACTGTAAAGAATTAATCTATAGTCAGTTTCAAATTCAACAACCAATAAATATTGAAGCTCAGCAAGTAATAAATCCAAGTTTTCCATCATTTGAAGCCCCATACGAGGAACATGATGAATGTTCAACGTCAAACGTCCTATTACATCATGAAATAGACATTGCTGGCGCCAGGAACTGCCTTTTTTCATCTCTCATACGAATTTTACATCTTCAAATATCTGCATCAGTCCTTCGACAGCAACTTTATAATTCATCCTACTTAAATGCTTGTCAAAATCCAATTAGTGCAAGAAGTATAATAAGTAGTGAATTTGAATACGGAGATTTAGATTGTTTATTCATATTTTCCAGATCATACAATCAAAATATATGCGTGCACTATCATTATTTTAATAATAATACAAAAAGAGAAGTTGTTCGTTTTTGTTATTTTAAAAATACACTAATATAATCAATAGAAATCTACATATTAAATCCAGGGCCTTTTTATCGCAGGGGCAAATCGGGACTTTGCCCAGGGCCCCCTGATGCTAGGGGCCCCCAAAACCCCCTTTGTGTATGCACCTAGTACTGCTAATAGTATGTATAGCCCATGTATAGTTCTTATTTTTATAAATGTTCGTAAGGGGGGGGCCCCAAATAGCATCTGCCCAGGGGCCCCCAGTGTTCATAATCGGGCCCTGATTAAATCCCGTTTAGAGTTGAAAAAATAACGTAAGGCACTTCGATCCTGACGGGGTCCCCCGACCGCACAATTTTTTTTACACCAGTTTATTTAATGTTTTATTTAATTTTACATTTTGTTGGTTGTTTTGAATAAACAAAAATATCTTGCATGTCACATTTTTAACTTTAAATTATTATTTCATGTTGTATGAACCAAGTTAGCTTTCTGTTATTTTTTACACCAGTTTATTTGATGTTTTATTTAATTTTACATTTTGTTGGTTGTATTGAAAAAACAAATATATCTTCCAAGTCACATTTTTTTTTATTAAAAGGAAAAAAAGTTAAAACAAACAAAGAAAAAAAATGTTTCACTTTTGAGGGGTTTTTTTTTTTATAACCATACTCACATTATGTTTTAACTTTGTTAGCATTTGTTTTATTAATGCAAGAATTATTAATTACATGAAAATTCAGAATGCTACATATATTTTTTTCTTCAGTGGATGCAAAAAAAAAAATAAATAAATAAACAACGTGAGCTAATGTCCATGCCCATGCATTTTTGCATTTGGTTGATTAAGCTTTATATTAGTACATAAGGAATGGCTTCTTTTTCTTTTTACTGATACACCTGAAGCTAGAATGCCAGATAGTAAACGTTTCGAGCCTCTTGTAACTTTTAAGGATCTCCTGCCAATAGATGTTGGTTGAACATGGATTGACGCACCAGCTCTATTCCGAAGAGAAATTCTGTTGCAAGCAGTATGAAGGAATTCTTCCCAGGAAGGAATCTGGCCCTCAGAACTGATTATATTCAACTTGGAATAAAATTTTTATGTCCGTTTAAAAATTATTTCTACAATTATTTATCCAATTATTTATGTCCGTTATGGACTTTAAGTTACTTATTATTATTATCGTATCAGAATTTTCAACAATAACATTCTGAAACTGAACAGGGAAGTATCCATTTCTAACATCCATACGCCTCGAGAACAAATCCATTTTGTCAAGATGGCGTTTGTTTTGATCGCATTACGGCGCTTTGCATAGAGGCGGGACAACAGCAGCCAATGACAAGCGCGCATTATCCGCCAGGCTTCTATCCAAGTACAGTTTGCTTGTATGCACTCGGGGCATACCCAACCTGAATACAGGCAAGACGCTAGAGCAGTATGATTCCGCCATTGCGATATAGTTCGCACTTTTCCCTATTAACAGAGTTGATAAAAGGTACATTTCAGACATAAATCATTAAAATAATGATTTAACTAATAAAGCGTAGACATATTTGGACAACAAAAATGTGGTGTTTCATGTATTTAGTAAATAATGCGCAATACAGCATGCGAGAGAGAATGTAACGTCATAGAATAATCTGACCATTCACAAGGCTTCGCTTTCTTGGCGGGAGCATCTGGTGTTCAACGTGGATGTGGAATTTGGACGAGCCGTTAAATCTCTAACCGGCTGGCAAATCTGATTGGCTACTGAATATACGTTTTTCTGTGCTGCCATCTATTGGTCACTATTGCATTTAATTGTGGTAAGACGACAGACTACACCACGCAAGGTTTGTTACCGCTTACGATTCGTACTGGTAAAAATTTTACATAATACGGCCTCAACATCACATTTAGCTTTCATTTGTCATATTTCGTTCAGTTTTCGATGGAGACCAAAAGCAGTGATGAGTTTTTGTCAAACACTTGTGAATTTTGTGGAAAAAGGTTTACAAAGAAGAAAAATCTTTATCAACATATTAGAAATATTCACAAGATTGATCCAGATATTGCAGGCAAATTGAATTGTCCGTCATCGGGATGCAAGTTAACATTTGTCTACTATAAAGATTTAAGGTTACTTTTAACCTCTTTCCATCACTTAAATATTGATTGCGAAGAATTGACTTTTAAATAGTGCTGTAAAACAGAATTTTGATGAAACAATTTCACAGAATATTTTATTTACAGATAATATGCTTAAGAATAAAAGATAATGAAAGGAATAGACTGCTTGTCATCAATTAATTTCTTTCTAAGTATATTTATGTGTAGTTTTTGTTTTAAATGACTTTTTTCTTTTCTTTTCTTTCTTTCAATTCTTATTTGATAGGCTGCCATCTCATAATATGGGGATAAAATCAACATTGACATGTCATTAAAATCTTAGTAAGATCATTCTGCAAAAATAATTATTTTTCATTTCTTTGTGTTTCTTATAAGATGTAACATACATATAAAAAAAGTTTTTATTTTAAAAGACAGAACAATATTATATAAGACTAGCTGACCCGTACCCAGCTTCGCTCGGGAACATTTCATTATTTTTGACTTACATGTTTAAAAAAATATATATATATTCATTCGTAAATTTTAAATCGACCGGGCCGCATATTAACTACCTATACTCGAGTTCACGCAATGGGGGAATTTCAAGCCCGCTGATTCGTTGGTTTCTCCCCGTCCTCTATGACATCACTTAGCGCAACTTCCAAATACTTCACGTGGCGCCATCTTTTCCCCTGAAACTGAATTAATCGTGAATACTGAATTAATCGTGAAACTGAATTAATCGTGAAAAATACACTTATTATTTAAAAGAAAACTTCTAAGATTGAACTTTTTATAACAAGTTAAAGAAACCTTTGAAGAAAAAAAAAGTTTAAAAAAATTAAAAAGAATATAATGGTAGGTTTGAAATTTTTATGAATTATGTAACATTTTTGGGGGGAGTGAATTTATTTTACAAGAACTTGCATTGAAAGATATAAATTTGTATGGGTGTATGTGTGTATTATTTTGCAAGAATACATTTTTTACCTCTGGCTAATATTTTTTTATATAAACTTAAGCATACTCTGCACGATTTTTTTTTACAACTATGTATATTTTTTCTCACACATATTTGGTCCTAGACAATATTCAAAAAAATATTTAAAAAATCCTTTATGATTTTTTGGTACTTTTCCGTTAGCCGGGCGCATTTGGCGTTCGCCCTATTAAGTATCGCCATTGGCGAGAATGAAAAGTCTCCAACATAACAGCCCTAGGAAAACAGTTTCATAGGTAATAGATGGACTAAATTTTGAAGAAGCATTGTCACACACAAAACGTTGGAAGAAGATACAGATCAACGGGTATGAATCACGTGAGAGAACAGGATTAAGTTCAGAGACCCGAAATTAACATGAATAGAAATTGGAAACAAATTAACCACAAACTTTATTAGCTTTCTTCACACACACATAAATAAACACTTTTAATAGTAACACATTTAATTAAGCGATTTATTGGCGAATTTTAGTCAACAAAGCACACACAAAAATAAACACACTTTTAATAGTAACACATTTAATCCTATATATAATAGCCGTTGTCTCTGTATGACACTTCCGGGCTGTACTCATCTTTCAATTGAAGCCCTCAGTAAACAAACCGCCAAATAGGCTTAATTTCAATTTCAGATGTGGATCAGAATTTTTTTCTTACCTAAAAAAAATATCTTCTCCATGAAATCACATTTGTTCAGCCTATTTTTCTATAAAACATTCAGAACTAAAAAAAATTGGATGTTTTTAGCTGTATATTTAACATTTTTTAAAAATCTGTTTACTTTTGCGATGAATTCTGAAAGTAAATAAACTTGAATGTGAATGAATCGCGAAGTGAACTGTAAAAAAAGTTTTTAACTTTCATATACTTTTTCCATTATGACGTCATTTTTAGTATTATGACGTCAAAATGACGGGTTGGATGGCAGTCTACTACTCCAATCGCATGAAAAACTAAATAAATAAAAAATAATGAAATGGTTTGCTTTTACAAGGTGTCGATTAAATGCAATATTTTAGATAATTCGGGATATTTTTTAACTTTCATATACTTTTTCCATTATGACGTCAAAATGACGGGTTACCTACTAGTAGTAAAATAAACACACAAAAAAAACTTCAATCACTTCATTACGGGGGGGGGGGCCAAAAACTTTTTATATCGTTCAGAATTCTTTGAAATGAATCATTTGTTAATCTTATCATAAATTCAGCAAGGTATGATTCCAAATACTGCCGCGCTGTTTCCCAAAGTTTTTTGTTTCTCCATTTTGCGCTTCCCCACAGACTCTCAATCTTTTGGTTATTTACGGCAGTTTCTGGGTCAACCAAATTGTACTCGTGGTTCACTTTAAAATGGTGGAAACCCTCCTATTCAAGTTTTGTGGTGCTGTAGCTTTTCCAAGAATCGGAATAAATCGTAGATCCTTCCTTGATATTTTCCTTGATGGCTTCTACAAATACGCTAAGGCTTCGGTTTGGTACCGGAATCGGAAAACGTTCATTCGTCTCCCGGCAGATACCACCAAATATCTATTAATGCGGAAGAACGCGTCCCACGTTGATTTTTTAGCCCTGAGAACATACTTTCATCTATTTCGACTATCAAATCGGGCGCTCCTATATTTTTTTCGATCACGTTTCCACTACAGAATTAACGCAGACTTCTCGCATATAACTGTTCCAGTCAACGACTGTATTATGATTCATTTCCAATTGTTTCTCGCACCATTTTACCGAAGTTAAGGGCCTGTTCACATAGGAGTCCGTTGCGTTGCGTTAAGGAAAAGATGACGTTAAGACGAAAATAAACCAATGATAGGCCTCCAAACGATCAGCAATGAAATTTTTAACGCCTATGATTGGTTTATTTTCGTCTCAACGTCATCTTTTCCTTAACGCTACGCAACGGACTCCTATGTGAACAGGCCCTTACTCTTCGCTCCAAATGTAACTAAATCTCACAGCTGTCAAAAAATTCAAACGCGTTGATTGGAGCCACGTTTCTTCACGAATGCTGTTTTTGCTGCGGCAGGTAGAAGCATTTCATCGTCATCGAATGTCATTCCAAAAATATAACTTTATTTCATGATTCCTAGCACACGTCTTATTTTCAGGCAAAATACCTTTTTCTTGGAAAAAAAGTACAGCTTCTTCTTCCGTTACAGATAAGTCCCGAAATTTCGTCATGATTGTAATCTCGGTAAAAAAAAACTGCACGGTTTTGTAGGTTAAAACTATTGTACAATTTAAACGCCAGTCTTTTAATTGCTGGAAGTATATGTTTACCGCGTAGATCCCGATGAATCACGTCATTTCTGATAAAAAATAGGAACTTAATGAATAATTAATATCAGGCGAATTACAATTAATTAAGCAGAACAGCTGAAAATGCGACTTACCAATTTGGCGATTTATCATTTGCGCCAAGCTAACGGAAAAGTACCGATATTTTTAATGTTTTTATCGAAATATTGTGTTTGGTGCATATATGAATTCCTCAGAATTCAGATCGATTTAGCCTTTCATCATTAGAGCAAAAAAACCCTGAAAAGTAAAGCATAAAATATAAGCATTTATAATAAACCACTAAAAGCTGAAAGGGAAAAATGTCAAATTGTCTTTTGGAAAGTAAAGAATTTTGAAAAGTAAAGCTGAAAAGTAAAAATGTCAAATTGTCGAATGTTTGTTAACCATAATCAATCGGTATTTCATTATAAAAAAGCGGAAAAAATTTAAATAAATAAAAATAATAATTTTTGAAAACAATAAAATTAAATTAAAATTTAAAAAAATAATAAAATAAAATAATAATTAAAAAAATAATAAAATAAAAGCTGAAATAAAAAAGCCTTAAAAAAACTGAAATATCAGGTCTAGTAAAATTTACACGACTCTGCATTCGAACCCCGGTCGAGAGCATGGTACTTGCGCAACCTTCCGAATGCGCCACGATGACACGGTATTCTACTGAGTAAAGTGAAACATGTTCGCCATTGGTAAGTTGTTGTGGGCTGGTGATTATACATGTCATAGGAGTTTTTAGTCAGAAATAAGTTAGCACGATAAAAGCTTAGTCTTCAACTCTTCCATAGACACAAAGATATAGGCGAGGGGATTGCAGTAGCGATTAAAAAGATCTCGTGTCACTTAGCGTGGTTGATTCGAATTTTCCATCGCGTGTCGAGAGTATCAATATGCCGTTGGATCTGATCTATTTTAGAGTATAAAATCTGACTTGAAAGATTATTATTTTCATTTATTATTCTGGTTTAATATATGACTTGAAACTTTTTGATTTTATTTATTTTTATCTTTTCGCTCGCTGTTTGCCAACTAACCCTAACGTGGACGCCATATTCAGAGGGGTGATTCCACAAAGTGTAACAGCTTACATTTAGTTTCAAAATTGTTGGTTTTTTATTAATTAAAAATCAACGGTAATTAATTTCGATTTTTGAAGTTCTTCAGACCCTCGGCTGTTTTTAAAGACGCCTGTATGTAAAATTTCACGATCGTTGCTCCTAAACTGTGGATTTCTATACAATTACAGAGAGACAAACATTCATTTTTATATATTAGATATTTTATAATAATCTTAAAATTTGTATCTGACATAATACTAAGTATAAAATAATATTGAAAAAGAAATGTAAGTTTATTATGTATTTGAAATATATTGATTTAATTATAAATATGATTTAGATAATATTTAATATTCTAAAACTCAATTTTACTTTCATATTGTTTTATCATAAATATAATATAAATAGCATTTCATAAAAATATTATAGTTTTGCGAGATGATCGTTTTATTATAAATTTTAATGTATCCTTCTGCTTTTTACACGGTTTTTGTCCTAGGGACAATTAAAAACAGAATCACTGTTTGCTTTTTATACGGCTTTTGGCCTAGGGACAATTAAAAACCGATTTTTTTTCCTGTCCGATATTAATTTTACAAAAAACAAGCAATTATGGCGTATGGTTTTTATAAATTTAAAAATTTCTGTTTTAGAAAAGAAGTGTTGTAAATTTATGTGTATTATACATAATTTAGAAAAGTCAGAAAAGCATATTTCTTTATTTAAAATTGTTATAGTAATATTAAATAAGCTATTTCAGTTTATGAAACATTCAGAAGTATCATAGAATTCAGAAGTTTACTTGAAAGTCTGGTGCTCTGATACATTTAAACACATGTAAACAAACGTTATATGTCTTAGACATGAAGCTACAGAAGGAGCGTAAGCTTCAATGGGGAATTTTTCGAAAAATGAACCGATTGTTGTCGCTCACCGGTAGAGGGCGAGACATGCAAGCGAAGTGACTATATACGGCGTGGTGGTGAAAGTTGTTTTATAAATTTTAAAATTTATTCTGTGTGCAGAAATATGCCAAACACGTGTTTTGCTCCGGGTTGTTCTACTGGCTATAGATCAGCCTTAAAAAGAAATAAAGAAACTGGACAGATAAATCCTAGTATATTTGCTGCTCCTAAGGTAAGAACATTATTATTGTTTTGTGTTAATCATGAAGCTACAGAGCCATAATTTTTTTTTTAAAATTGTGCACAGAAATAAAATATTTCTAGTTAACTTTTCTTAATATTGAATTTTATCACTATTAAGTTAGTTGATAAGTAAATAAGTTTTCATTGTATGATAAAGAATGTTGTTACTATAAATGCTTATGCAAAATCTGTTGAGTATAATTTAAAAAAAATTAATATTTTCCTATCTTTTTACTGTGAGTACAATGAAACCCATACTTTGTGAAAATGCGAAAATATAGCTGATTTGTCCTTATCAATGTTATTTGGGGTTTTTTCTTTTTAATTTGCTGAAAATATTTGTAATCGATAATTTACCAACTTAAAGGTAATTCCTGACAATGCTGGAACCATAATATTGAATTTAATCACTATTAAGTTAGTTAAATTACGTAAGTTAGTTAAAGTACGTAAAAGTATCATTTTTAGACCTATGCTGGATTGTATATACTACTCATGATTTTTGCTTGATTTACAAGAAATTTTTTGAGTAACTGCCTATAATACTGTTTATTATATATGCAATATTTCAAGGTAATTAATAAAAAATTAAAATGATTTTTTATGCATAAAAAGTGAATATTTTTTTTAAATCGAGCATTTTGCAGTCAACTACTGTGCGCATTCTATCAAAATCAATTATTAAGTTACATTAATAATTGCTTACTATATGTGATTACAACACTTTAGACAACAAAATCTACCAAAATTTTTTAACCTTAATATATTTTAATTTTTTAAAGAATTTTTTATAAGCTTTTACTCAGTCATTTTTGAAATTTCTAATTAAAAATAGCACGTACTTAAATGTTTTAATATATTTTAGAATAATGTTGCTGGATATTGTTGCTTGAAGTATTGTAATCACATATAGTAAAAAATTATTAATGTACCTTAATAATTTATTTTGACAGAATGCGCACAGTAGTTGACTGCAAAATGCTCGATTTAAAAAAAAATATTCACTTTTTATGCATAAAAAGTCATTTTTATTAATTACCTTGAAAAATTGCATCTATAATAAACAATATTATAAGCAGTTACTCAAAAAATTTCATATAAATCAAGCTTAAATCATGAGTAGTACATACAATCGAACATAGGTCTAAAAATGATACTTTTAAAGGTACGTAAAAGTGACCACACCCCTTAAGTAAATAAGTTTTCATTGTATGATAAGCAATGATGTTACTATAAATGATTATGCAAAATCTGCATACAAAATCTGCTTATGCAATAAAATGCGTACTTTGTGAAAATTCAAAAATATAGCTGATTTGTCCTTGTCAAAGTTATTTGTTTTTATCTTTTTAATTCGCTGAAAAAATTTGTATTCAGTAATTTACCAACTTGACGATTATACCTCCGGTTTTAAAAAGTGTAATCTGAGATGCTTTGACTGATTTTTTTTCCAAAGGAAGATATTTTAAAGTATTGTCTGATTAAATACAGAATTGACTTCCTATTTTATTAGTCCTGATAAGAATTTATTTGTGATTGATAGAAAATGTTGCTTTTCTACTATGTGTGTGTGTGTGTTTCGGTTAATCAGTATTATTTCTCACATTTTTTTTCCATAAGAGATTATGAACAATGATAAAAAAATTTCTTCACAATTCTTTTCTGTAATTTCATTTCCTTAATTATTAAATTATTATAAAATTCTGAACTCATTTATTCTGAAACCAATACACAATTATTCTGAAAAAGTATATTTACTCATTTCCTTTAAGAATTTTAATGAATTATAGCAAAAAAAGCACTTGAAATAAAGATTTTGAATGAAAATAAGCAATTGTTAAATTGAATAAATAAATTCATATTAAATACGCACTAAAATAAAACAACTGGTTTTCGGTAGGAAAAATACGAAAAATCCATATTAAAGCGCATGGTTGTCCGTGTCTAAGCCGCCCGCTAGTACACGCGAGCGCCCTCTAGTGGCGGCGACAAAAAGGGAGACACATTTTTAACACTGAGCTGCTCCTCCTTCTGTAGAATTATAGCAAAAAAAGCACTCCTTCTTTATAAATTATAGCAAAAAAAGCACTTGAAATAAAGATTTTGAATGAAAATAAGCAATTGTTAAATTGAATAAATAAATTCATATTAAATACGCACTAAAATAAAACAACTGGTTTTCGGTAGGAAAAATACGAAAAATCCATATTAAAGCGCATGGTTGTCCGTGTCTAAGCCGCCCGCTAGTGCACGCGAGCGCCCTCTAGTGGCGGCGACAAAAAGGGAGACACATTTTTAACACTGAGCTGCTCCTCCTTCTGTAGCTTCATGGTCTTAGATAAATAATTAGACACAATGACCGATAGATGGCAGCAATGAAAAACGTATTTTCAGTAGCCAATCAGATTTGCCAGCCGGTTAGAGATTTAACGGCTCGTCCCAAGCTACCGGTTGATCGAATGTCAAAACATGAAGCGCAGTGATGTACTGCGGCCGGCAACTTAGTGCCTAGCCCCAGTCTTGTTTAAGTGTATTAGAGATGCCAAAAACGAGTATTTTTCAGTAACAGGTACAACCGATCCAGTTCCAAAAAAATACCTGTTACAAATACCTGTTACAAAATACCTGTTACTCTAACTTCATCTTCCAAATCCATTCCCGTGATCCCGCCTTCTCTCTCCCCTCCATATTAATTTACCGAAGTCTATACCCCGTACCTGTTAACGCTTCGCCTAGTGCCTAGTCTGTTATGAAATGGGGGGCGGAGCAAAAATTTAATTACCCGTTTCTTAGCCAATTGGCAAAAGAGAAGCAAACACGAACGCTCAATTTTGCTCATAAAGGACTTCGAAATTTGGCAATTATCATCAGTAATTAACTACCAATCTTTTTATCAATTACTGTCATTACTTTTCATTGCTTTATTAATTGATAGTTATTAAGCCATTTTGTATTAATAAAAAAATAGAAACTAATAGACCAATGTGTGACCTGTGGTGATTGACCGTCTATCGATAGCAATTATTTTAAGACTAAAAATAAATAAAGAAAATAAACAAAGAAGTAACGAAAACAAACATTTAAGTGTAACAACTTTTTAATCATTAATGTAAGATTTTTGCAAATGCCATGTACATTTTAACAATAATGCGTAATAATTAATGTAATGCGTTTATATTTAAATACCTATTCAGTTTTGTTATTTGATTTGGATACAAAAAGTTAGTATTACTATTAAGGTAGCTATTAATACTGTTAATTTTTAGAACATTAAATAATATTCTATTTTTTTTTATTCAATAAAATTTTAGTAAATAGTTTTTCTGTAATATTAATACAATTGTATTAGGTACAGTTTATTTCATATTTACATAAAGGGATAATTAATATTTATGTGCAAACTACAATTGTTCAGTTGATTATTTATAAAATCTGTATACTTATTGTACAATAAATACATTTATACCAAGTTGTTTTATCTAAAAAATATTTATGTTTTGCTAATGATAATCTTGTTTAATATAAAATAATTTTTTTTTTCATTAAGACGTTTTTATTATAATCAACAATTTAATTCACAAAATCCTGACAAGTGAGCAGATACAATTATTTCACCTGTCATAAAACACACAAATAATTACCAATAATATAATGAATAATCAGTTAATTTTATAAAATCTGTATGTCTGTTGTACAATAAATACATATATACCAAGTTGTTTTTTCTAAAAAATATTTATGTTTTGCTAATGATAATCTTGTTTACTATAAAATTAATTTTTTTTCATGAGACGTTGTTTTTATTATCATCAACAGTTGAATTCACAAAATCCTGACAAGTGAGCAGATACAATTTTTTCACCTGTCATAAAACACATAAATGATTACCAATAATATAATGAATAATCACTGAATTTTTTCAACAACATTAACCCAAAAATGTTATTTTATTTCAAAACCAAAGAAAGTAAATATTTTATAAAGGTATTTGAGTGTATTAGTATTTAAAAATAGTCATGAATTAAAATAAAGAAGAAAGTAAGAATATGTCCAACGAAATTCAGATCAACTGTCAATTTTATTGGAAAATAGGTAAGCGAATATTTCCTGGTAAACAGGAATTGGGGTAGATCACAAGACAAGTAGAAATACTCGTCTGGTCTATATGTTTTGTATGCGCCCGACGACCCTTCCTACGTACTACATAGTACGTAGAAGTATAAACGAGTTTGGAAATACTCGTTTAGGCAAGGGAGTATTTTCTGGTAACAGGTACGTAAAAATACTCGTATACTTATTTCGTCCCCGCCCAGGGAAGAGAGTATTTTCTGGTAACAGGTACGGGAAAAATACTAGTATGCTTATTTCGTCCCCGTCCCTGCCCAGGCAAGGGAGTATTTTCTGGTAACAGGTACGGAAAAAAACTCGTTTACTTATTTCGTCCCCGATCCCCCGCCTGGCCGGAGTATTCTATCGTTTGACACGTACGCCGTACCTGTTACTTTTGAAAATCGTTAACAGGTCCAAAGTTCAGTTAACACATAACTGTTACAAAGTAACAGGTCCAGTATTTCTGATCCATCCCTAAAGTGTATATTGTTTATCGAGTCGAATTCTCTGTAATGTAATGTAAAAAATCGGAGCTTAGCGGCAAATTTTCGTAGCATTTAAAAGGAATCACGGTTAAAAATTGCATTGATCATGGTGCCAGGATAAATAACAGCTATTCAAGTTTAATTGACAGGTATTTTTTTTTGCCGTATTGAATGATATAAACCTTTTGTGACGGCACTTAGGTGTGATCCACCTAAGTGCCAAGCTTAGGTGGATTAAGTTGTCAGCCTACTGAACCATTAAACTGAATAATGACATTATTTATTAAGAAGATTACAATCCAAGAGTAGCAGAATATAAAGAAAGTAGCCCTTTGTAAATGATATTCACTAGATTTAAGACCATAAAAAATCCAGCACTTTTCTCAGCATTCGTGTGTTTAGAATTTTTTAATTTAATTACACGCTTAAAATATATTAAAACTGCTTTAACATCTAAAGGTTATCAAAGTTTACAAACCATCATTTATGTGCATTAAGTTATTTAATTTCGATGAAATCCAAATACATTGTTAATTTTGTGAGAAACTTAGAAATAACAGTAAATAAATAACCATGGATATTTTTCTTTTCACATAAATAATGCGCTGGCGCCAAACTTGGTACTATCAGAAGTAATCTGCAGTTTGCCCGTCTATCTGAAACTATTATTGCTGCTTTATTTATAAATATCTGCTGAGTAAAAACTATAAGATTTTATGTGAATTCTGTATTTTAAGCTTTAAAATTTTAGAAACTTCTATATTAAATTAATATATTAAGGCAATATGGTATAACAGTTAATTACATTATACTGGAAAGTTTAACATCTGAGTTCAACCTATTCCTTCATTTTATTGGCGGACGATGGCCGAATAGCTAGGGTGCTGGCATTCTGTACCAAAGTCTGTAGGTTCGAATCCCACTCTTGGCATGGACGTTTGTAACCGTTCGGAATTGGCTTTAAGCAGTAGGTCCTGGTCTAATTATCCCTTGTGTAGCAAAAATTGACCGTAGTGCTCCAAATCAAACCAACCCTTCATTTTATTATTTATTTTTTACAAATTTTCTATCCTTTATATTAGTCTTTATGAAATAGGTGTTTGTGTATTTTAGATTTATTTATCAAACCTACCTATCTTAACTTAATATATTAAGGTAACACAGTATAACTGTTAATTACTTTATATAGGAAAGTCTAATATCTGACTTCATGCTATTCATTCATTTTACGATTAATTTTTTACATATTTTGTATCATTTATATTAATCTTCATGATATTGATGCTTGTTTACTTTAGAAATATGAAAAACACCTACCTACATAGAATTAACCATATTTTCAGAAAGCAAAGAATTCATTTGACTTAACAAAGAAACAAAATATTTGTAGAACTTTACAACTTTATACTGTTTACATTGTGTTTCATCCATATTTAATGTTGATGCATGATGCTCCAATGACCGTGTTACAATTACTGATATCATTCTAATTGAGAAAACTGCGATGCCTTTGGTTTCATAAACTGTTTAAAAATTTTAGTCTACTCAGTGCAGGGAATTTGCTTTTTCTGTCACTAACATTGCAGTTTATCTCATTGAAGCATTGTTGGGTAAATCGTTATAAGCATTTAGCTCTATTATACCCTTATTATAATTACGGGCCATTAAATACCTAAGATAACCAGTTGGAATAGGCTGTTGCATCACATATCCTCTTTATTTCTTATGGATATTATCTTAAATATTGAATCGTGCTCAATCATTTAGAGAAGTTTTTATAAAAACTTTCAAAATTTGCAGATCTTTACTCAAAAGAGAATCTGTGTGGTGGAACTTCTATTTTCAACTTCTGTATTAAGTGCACATTGTAGCAAGTTGTTACAAGAATGAGATATAACTTTTTAGTCTGATGAAATTTTGTGTTTTAGCGTCCATATTTCTTTATACTCTGAACACAGTAATTTGTGATAAATGAAGTCTGTTGTTAAAAATATATGTCACATAATATTTTTCACGGAAGTGTGTATATGAATTTCTTTTTTATTTTTTTATGGCTGTGAAATTCTGTTTCTTTGTTTACAATAATATTATATGTCAAATCAGTGTGTTTCTGGTTGACTCTAAGTCATATCCCACAAACATTAGGCATGTTTTATTTAGAACATGGAGAGTACAAAATAGTAAACAAAAATAAATTGTTAAAGAGATAAGATGGGTAAACCTCTGAGCAATTCTGAATTAATACTTCTAAATATCAAAATTTAAATTGTTTTTACAAGTAATTTTTAAGAAGCATGGATGATAGCTATGTAGATTTATCTTGTCTGAAATTTTTTTTATGTGTTTATAACCTCATAAAAAAACATTTAAAAGGTGTTGGTGTCAAATATACCTCATCAGCTGTGTATTTCTGACAATTTCATGTACTACAAGAGGTCCAAAGATAATTGCTGTGAAATGTTTGATTCAGATCATTTGGAAAATCCCATAAAAGCACTATTATATATTAGAAGAAAGGAAATAATTGTGAATGATTTATATAACTGATATCGTAATGTATTACGTTTACAAAATTTAGATTAAAGCATGGACATTGTGGTGAAAAATATCTTTTTTTTTCATATTTTCAGGGAAATTCAAATCACCACAATTCTCCACGGGCAGACCAGTACAGCTGTATTATAAAAATTTGTGAGTGAAAAGAACTCGGCCAAATGTGTTTGAAATCCATTAGTTCCCCAAGAGAACAAACGGAGCAGTCAGGAGAAGATGCAATGCGGATGCAGTATAGGTTTTCCCGTAAAAAGTCATGCGATGTCAGTTTTCTAAATTTTACTTCAGCAATGTGTCTTTGGGGGTCCTAAGGGATTAAAAAAGGTAGCAGTTCACTCCAAGTTACCCCTTCCTTCCAGTTTAGGTCAAAAATATCTGTAGCTACCAAACTACAAGTCAAATAAATGTGCCTAAACACACCCATATGCAACATATCCTTTGTTATCTCCCGTAATAGTTTTATGTATTTTATTAAAGTTATCAACTTTTTAATTTACTGGTAACCAAGCTTTTTTCTCAGATTTTGATATTTCAAATATTTTGAAACATAAAGCTTAATAATCAATAATGAAATAATTTTGAATTTTATAGAAGTAATATGAATGTAAAGGCAAAAATTTAATATTCTGTTTGCATTATTTTCCAGTGGTTATGTTTACAAACAAAATCATTTAAAATCTCTGGACATCTTTATAATCTAGCATGACAAAAGAATAAGGGTGGTTAAGAAATCTCATGTCCTAATAGGAATAAATTTAAAAGACCAAAAATTTAATTTATCCAAAACATAATTTATACCATTTTACTTTATGTATATCTCATTTTCTAACAAAAAAAAAACTTTTATATTTTGCTATTCATTTAAAATGACAAATGAAAAGCATAACCAAGGTTTTAGAAAACATTGTAGGCATTGTAAATTTTAACTTTTGAGTGTAATTCATAATATGATGGTTTAGTGTTAATACATCTCACTAAATTTATTTCTTCTCTCTCTACAGATCATTTGGTGCAAAACTAAAGCGTTTAAGGATTCCACAAATTAAGAGGTTAAACATATTACTGGCAGTTATAGTGTTTGGGTCATCGTGTAAAGAAATATCAGCATGGCACTGGAACAAATGCATACCCATACAGGAAAGAAACCTTTCACCTGTACTGTATGCGGGAAAAGCTTTTCTGTACAGAGCATTTTAAAAACACATCTCCGTATTCATACAGGAGAGAAACCTTTTGCGTGCACTGTATGCAGGAAAAAATTTTCTGTGCAGAGCACTTTAAAAAGACATCTCCTTTACCACTCAGGGGACAAACCTTTCACCTGCACTTTTTGTGAGAAAAGATTTACTGAATTAGGTCATTTAAAGATACATCTCCGTATTCATACAGGAGAGAAACCTTTCGCCTGCAGTGTATGTGAGGCTAGATATTCTCATCAAAGTGATTTAAAAGTACATCTCCGTACCCATACAGGGGAGAAACCTTTCGCCTGCAATGTATGTGAAAAAAGATATTCTGTTCAAGGTAAGTTAAAAGAACATCTTCGTACCCATACAGGAGAGAAGCCTTTTGCCTGCAATGTATGTAACAAAAGATTTTCTTATAAAAGTTATTTAAAAGTACATCTCCGTACCCATACAGGTGAGAAACCTTTCGTCTGTAATGTTTGTGAGAAAAGATATTCTTATCAAAGTAGTTTAAAATTACATCTCCGTACCCATACAGGAGAGAAACCTTTCTCCTGTCATATATGTGAGAAACCACTTTCTAGTTTGAGAGTTTTAAAAACACATCTCCGTACTCATACAGGAGAGAAACCTTTTGCTTGCGATGTATGTGAGAAAAGATTTACTAGGCTGAGTTATTTAAATATACATCTCCGTACCCATACAGATGAGAAACCTTTTCCTTGCGATGTATGTGAGAAAAGATTTACTAGGCTGAGTGATATAAATAGACATCTCCGTACCCATACAGGTGAGAAACCTTTTTCCTGCACTCTATGTGAGAAAAGATATTCTCATCAAAGTGATTTAAAAGTACATCTCCGTACCCATACAGGAGAGAAGCCTTTTGCCTGCAATGTATGTGAGAAAAGATTTTCTAGGCTGGGTGTTTTAAAAATACATCTCCGAACCCATACAGGAGAGAAACCTTTTGCTTGCACTGTCTGTGAGAAAAGATTTTCTCAGCTGGGTGATTTAAATAAACATCTTCGTATCCATACAGGAGAGTCTTTTCGCCTCCATTGTATGTGAGAAAAGTTTTTCTATTCAGAAATTCCACATATAAATAAAGCATTAAATTCTATATGTGAATAAAGCAAATGAAGTGAAAGCCTTAATAATAATTATATATTAATACAGCTTCAAATAAAATGCAAAACTAGTTGATTCATTGAAAACAAAGGGATAATTTCATCCTGTGTTTTCAAAGTACAAGTATTAAACTTGTCTAAACTTAGATGATAAATCTAAGGAATAGAATGGTTATTCTTTAGCATAACAGTCATCTTTTGAAATACAGAGGCTAAACTGACAGGGACCTATACAGGTCCATGAATAAAAAATATTTTTCCTTGTGATTATCTTTAAAATATTTGACTGTTTTAAAATGAAATTAGGGAAAATTATTTTAATAAGTAATATATTAACACTTATAATGATATTTATTTACAGCATAAAAAGGTGAAGCATTTACTAGTATATAATCTTATTTGTTTGTAAAATAAATTTTACAGAAAATACTGGGGAGTTTTTTCATCTTCTAAATCTATATGTATATTGCTTTAAAATGAAACAAAATAATATGAACACTTAACCATTTTCATGTTCACAGTAAACTTATACAGTGGTTTTTAAAATGAAGAGAATTTGCTCATTTTATCTAGTTTATGGAAACCTCATGGACTGATTTCCGTGATATTTGGTATGGATACATGGTTGTATAAGAGAAAAAATTATACCATAAAACAGTCATGGTACGCTTTCATGATTGTTATTTAGGCTCATCCGCACTTGATTTTCCAAAATCCAGCCTGTAAGATGGAACATAAAATTACTCAAATATGGGATTTGGACACCTTTCGCAGTTATACAGCACGATGCTATACTGGGAACAAAGCAGTCTGACGAGTCTCTGAGGCAATTGGTTCCACTCCTGGGACAACACAGTTTTGAGCTTCTGGATGGTTCACAAAGGAGGGAGGTAAGCTGCAATTGCCTACCCAAGAGAGTCCCAGGCATGTTTAATAGGGTTTAGGTCAGGATATCTAGCTGGCCTATCCATCTGGTGTATATTCTCAATTTCAAGATAATGATCGACTGGGTGAGACTTATGTAATCAAGCATTGATGTGCAAAAAATTTAATTGACGGTTAACTGCACCACCGATAAGCTGAATATACAGCTGTAAGATATTTTCACTATAGCTCTTGCCAGTCAGGGACCCTATGTAAGAGACATGCTCGTTCGGTTGTTTAGCATGATGCAGACAATATCAACCTTGGACCAGGCATGAGTGGAGTCTTCACAAATGAGTTGTGATTCAGCATGGACACTGATTCGTATAACTTCATCTGGAGAGAACCTTAGACCCTATTCCTTTCCTTTAACATCTGAGAAAGGGGCTGCTTTGGCAGCATAGGTGTCATGGTCTGCGGCAGGCATCGTGTTGGACAGCTACACACCTCTTCATATGTTTGACAGAGGGTGTCTTAAACCCGTATTACACTAAAGAGTTAGCACAAGCTTTTAGCACAACTGTTGCACTAAAATACTGTGTGATAGATTTTTTTTCTATCAATCTTTAACTGCAACCTTTCCCATTCTACCTGGGAAAAGTTTCACGTACAACTTGTGTTGCACATAATTGTCCAATAGCAGGGCAGGTTTTGGCTCACGTGACTCACTATCGAGCAAGGAAGAAAATATGGCTGCCACCAACATGGATCCGTGGAGTGATGCAGAGATTTTGAATTATTTTATTGATGAAGTCTCAAGCAGAGAAAATTTTTGGAATCACACAGATGATTACTTTGAAAACAGAATGCTGAAGCGATTAACTTTCAAAGAGATAGCGGAGCTAATGAGTGAGAAATGGCCTCATTACGAATCTTCTTTTACTAGCGGTAAGTAAGATTTTGCATGTTTTTTATACATTTCTTATCCGTAACAACTTAATAATTATTTATAGTATTGCCACGTTTAATATAATTTCAAAATATTTCTATTTAATTGTGGATCTTTCAGAACTTTTCAGATCATTGATATGGATTCATATCAATTGACATTTTTATCGCCAAATTTCGCCAATGTTTCTCAACAGAAATAATCTTTGTGCATAGGATATTGCACTGAAACAAGTTACAAATTTTTTTTCTGTATTCGGAAAAAAATCAATCAGAATTTTTAATCATGTAGTAATAACTTCTTATTTAACAAAGTTAAATAAGTCTTATTTAACAAAGTCAAATTCTTATTTAACAAAGTCTTATTTAACAAAGTTAGACTATTAATTGAAAGCCATTAATAGTCTACCCTGCTTTATCATTATTGTTCAATAACACAAGAGATTTTTTTTAATGCTAAGATTTTAAGTATTGTGGTTACATTGATTTACTGTACTGACACTAGTTTTCATCATAAGCTAAATTACTACAATACCCTAGGCCCCACTTAGGCTTCTGTCCACATATATTGAATGCTTGTGACAGGATTATCAGATTTGCTGCCCGGAGAGCAAATCATTGCTCACTGGGCCATTTCCCTGTGGTTTGAGTGAAAACCCACCCAGACTGGGTGTTTTACAAAAAAAAACTGGATTTTTTACAACCCTGGCTTTGTTCCTTTTGTGCTCGTTTGCTAAGTGTACACTCCCATAAAGAAAGATTTAAAACCTTTTTTTAAAACTTTTTTTCTAATCCTTTTATGAGCAAATAATAAATCAGTATTTTGTTAATACATTCATATTTAAAATAGCTAATGTATACACCTTTTATTATATTGAAGATGCATTGATGGAAAAATTGCGGAAGCTGAAGAGCTACTATCAGAGAGAAAAAAAGAAATTAAAGATGGTAAAAAGTGGGTCTGGCTGTGCTGGATTCACTTCAAGATGTGCCCATTTTGAAAAACTTCAATTTTTAGATTGGGGTTCCAGAGGCAGAAGTAAGCTTCTGCACGCTTACATCCAGGGCCGGATTTAGATGAAAAGAGGCCCTAGGCTATTCCACTTATGAGGCCCTTTCACCTCTCATTTTTAAATTTGTAAATTACATGAGAGATAATAAAATACATCATTACTGTAATATATTTCAATATATTAAATGAAACATGTTGTTATTGGTACTAACCTATATATATTCAATACATTGAAGATTAAACTAAATTCAATTCAGATAAATTTATTTCATAATAATTCGCATCTAAAGCTTAAGTATGAATTATTATGAATTTTAAGTCTTAAACTAAACCAAAAATGGAACTTTATTCAAACAAAATCCAGATCACAAAAAAGAAAATATCAAATTGTATATTGTATTAAATTTTATGTTAATAGTTATATTATTTAAGAACTGATTCAATCCAAGTATACATTTAAAACGATACATTTAATACATTAATACATTTAATACATTTTTATGTTTGTTTATTAGTCTTATGCGTAGAATTTCTCCTTATTTTCGGTCCAGTGTTTTAGTGTTTAACTGTTTTTAGAATAGTGTAATTTTAATTTTGCTAACAATTTGAATGTAGGCCCCTCTTGATCTTGAGTCCATAGGCTGAAACCTAGTTAGTCTATAGGAAAATCCGGCCCTGCTTACATCAATAGAAAATCAACAGCATTTTATGACATCAACAGAAGAACAAGGAATGGTAGTCATTGAGGCAAGTTTGTATTGTGTTACACAGATTATATAACTATCTTAACCCTCTAAGCCAGGGGTCCCCAACCCTATGCCCGTGGGCACCATGGCACCTGCCGATCGTTTTTCGTGTGCCCACCGCTGTGCGACCATGGTAAAAATATTTCAGTTTTCAATAAAATGCTATATAAAAGTTTTCTCATTTTTAATAGATTTTGTATGCATTATTTAGTAATTATTTATTGTACACTAGAATATTAACAATAATATTTATATGTTAAATTATATTTTGAGAATTAAATGTTTTTTTGTACATTATGTGTATGTATTATTAACTATGTCCAACTATAAATTCACCTTGGAAAAATAAATGGTGCCCGCCATCCGACCGGTATTCTTGAATGTGCTCTTAGGTACAAAAAGGCTGGGGACCCCTGCTCTAAGCGTTTGAACCGTATTTTTCCATACTAAAAAATTTACACCGAGTCCAACAAATGTTCATTTTTCAGATCAGTATAGTTCGTTTAAATTTTTTCCTCCTGTAATTCTATAATACTCAATCAAATTTTTTTTTATAAATTTAATTGGCAAATGAAATGATATTGATTTATTACATAAAACCTAGAACTAAACCCTTCTCATGAGTTAACTTTCCTGTAAACAAAACTCTATGATATGTGTTAAGTTGATCACAAGGAAAGTGGCCTCGAAAGACTGTTTTATGATGTATGGACCTGGCTATGCAGCTATGATATGGTCAATTTTTGTTTTCGAATTAAAAAAATATCCTTTTTGGTATTGAAAATATAATAATAATAATTGAATTTTAAAAAAACTAAAAATTTTATACTTTTTAATGATAAAATTTAGTGGTGTTGATATTAGAAGAAATAAATAGAATCACAGCTCTCATTTTTAAATTTATTATTACATTTCAATATTTCATTTTAATATGTCTATTTTTTACAGGATACAGAAAATGAATTTGATAGGGAATTGACCCAAGAATCGGTAACAACAATCAAAGAAAATGCAGTGATGAATAGCCCCAGACCAATAAAAGGAAAATTATGGAAACTTCCTTAATTCCCCCTAAAAAAAGGGGAAAGTATTGACAAACAAATATCTAGCATGTTGGACCAAGCAAAAAAATTAATGGCATCTATAAACGATGATAAAGATGATGTTGACGATGCCTATTTCAATTATTTAAGATGTCGTTTTAAAAGCCTGAAAAATATTCACTTAAAAGAGAGAGCTAGAATTGAATTGCAAGATGTCTTAAATAAATATTGCATGTTAGACTTAAATAATAATAAACTAATTTTTTAAATAAAAATTTTTTTACTTCATGTTTCATTTTATTGATTTCATTGACCATAATTTAAGCTTACAAATAGCTGGTATGTTGCATATAACTGGTATTTATAGGTATTTTGGCATTTGGAAAATATATAGCAGTAGTATACTAAAACAAAAGTTTTCACAGTGCACCATAAATTCACAGCTACTTCTGAAGTACCCAATTTCATCCTTCACGAGCACAAAATACATAATACTCCGTAAAGCAAGAACACCTAGATTTTTGTTATCTGAATTTTTTTTATTTCACACTTTTTTGTGCTAAGAATGTTGCTAGAAACTAATCTTTCCATTTGTACCACAAAAGATCAGATTCATATGGGTAACCCAATTTATATAGATACACATAAAAAAGAAATCATCAAATTTTTTTGGTATTTGGCTAAGTTATGTTCTAACATAAAATAATAATGGTTGTCTTAACCCCTCTTTTGAGACTATGTTTTCGTATGCTGTTTTCATAATTGAAACCAGTGTAGTTATTATTTACAAGTTATAAAGAACAAAAAAATTTTCAATCTTAATTTTGAACAATGTACATTTATTAAAAATTAAATTTAATGTAAATTGCACAATTGCTCTTGCCATGGAACAGATCCTACGGAGTTAAAGTAATTGCAGAATTTCTCCTGGATCAGTCTTGCAACAGTGCTGGATTTATGTGGAGTTTTTCGCAAATTGATAAAATTATTACTAGTAGCTTGCCAGTCACCTGTTGCTATATCAGAAGTAGTTATATCTTCCAGATCAATGCTTCCAGCTGGCAAGTAGCTGTTCGAGTTCTTCACTCTCAGGAAATTATGTAAAGCACATGTAGCAAAAACAAAAAGTCTCGCGTTTGGCACTGAAGATGTTATTTGTGTATGAAAAATCTGGAATCTTGCTGCTAATATACCAAAGGCATTTTTGGAAACCCTACGGGCTCATAATAATCTATAATTGAAAATTCGTTTTTTTCTTTCCAAATTTTTACCAGGATATGGCTTCATTAAACTGGGGTCTAAAGGGAAAGCATCATCTACAACAATTACAAAGGGAACCTCAACATCAGTTCCTAGGATGTTTAAAGCTCGTGCATCTAGAGCCTGTTTAAATGTGCTCTTTGCCCATACTCCACCATCACTGATGCTTCCATTTGTCCTAACGTCAACATATACAAATTTCAAATTTGCATCAACCAATGCCAGAAGAACAATGCTGAAGTACCCTTTGTAATAATAGAATACAGAACCACTACCAGGAGGTGGCATAATTTTAATGTGCTTCTCATCCATAGCGCCATTGCACATGGGAAAGTTCCACATTCTATTGAAGTCAGCAGCTAATGCTTTCGATTCAGTTTCATTACTGGGGCAATTTAAGTACTCATCTTTTAAAACGGTAAAAATTGCCTTGCATACTAATGGCAAGATTCCAGAAATGGTGTTTTGAGCAATGCAAAACTGAAAACTTTGCGATTGCTGCGTTTCACCTGTAAAATAAAGAGAAATACCATCAGTAAAAAATCAGACACAGATAATGCTTAAAAGAAAAACATTTTAGCAATTCTTTTTTAATGATCCATAGGTGTATTTTTTTCATCTAAAGATCTGTCTTAGTAATTTTGTTCAAAACAGAATAGTACAGAAAACATAAACCATAAAACATCAGTTTCTAATGTGCCTAACATGCCAAATCTAACATCTAATTACAGTAGGCTCTCTGTAATTGACACAGCTTGGGACCAATGCTGTTTATGTTTTGAAAATTGTAAGTAAAACCAATCTTAACAGTTTTTTTACAATTAATGACAAATTAAAATAACAGAAATATTATAATAAATATTGTACAGTGATTTTATTTTGAATTTATTTAAATATACAATTAATGATTTTTAAAAAATGTCACAATATATATTTTTACACGCTATCTATTGAATTGTCAATGATTGCCATTGAAACTTAACAGCAAATTTCAATGTTTACATCTGTTATGATGTGTGGATTATAGGTGTTTGCGAATTAAAGAGAGTGTACTATATTATATTAATTAACCATGAAATATAATATTTTCAAGTTTTGCACCAAAGTAAGCACCCACATAATAAAATGTTTATTTTAGTGCAAATGCATTTGTCATTTTCATGATTATAGATTTTGTGTGACCAACTTGGTCACTTCTGGGGTAATTATTGATCAGCAACAAATTTGATTAAAATAGATTGTTTTATATAATATATATTATGGCATAGTATTAAAACCAAAATAAACTAAAATATGTGAAAGTACATGTATATTTGTATCGACCATATTTATACTACCCAAAATAATTAATCCTACTTATACTTAATTGTATGCAACTGTGTTTATATTCTACAGTCCTGCCCATCATATTCATTAAATCATGATAATGATAATCTTGTACTAGTCTTTAATATCAATATTAATATTTTAAAAAAAAGAAGCAATGTTTATAAAAAGTCTATATCTTTACCTGTAGCTAAATATCTGAGAGTGTCAAATGATCACCAGGCGGAATACTGCCTCTCATTTGTGTATTTCTTTTTTGTATCAAAGGTGATACTTTTTCGAGCAAATACTCAAAAGATGCTGTATCCATCCTAATCCACCTTCTATAGTCTTCAGTATCCTAGTATTAAAAAATAAGATATGTTTAATTTTTCGTAATTGTATTTCATGTTTAGAAAATTTCTATGAGCAAGTTATTACAGCAACCTTATCAAACATTTCAATAAAACCAAACAGTTGGGGGGAAAAAGAAATAATCCTCTTTTAGGGGACTTAAATAAGGGTCAGATATTCTGCATAATAATTCTATAAATATTGTTTCTATAATAATTTATTAATTCTAGCAAAATTTGAAAGCAAAAATCTTACCAGAAGTGCCAGTTCCCTCATCAAATTCTCATAACATCCTAGTTTATTTCTTTTTGTTAACCATTCCCTTGTCCAAATTTTTCTTTCAGATTTTTTTTCTTTTTGCGATTAATGCTGCTGTAAGGCAAATAACTGTAGTGCATAGCTTTTTTATAGACGATATGCTCATAAATTTGAATGGAGCCATGATTTGAATCAGAACTTCTACATTTTGAATTGCTTTTGAAAATAGGCTTGTCCGATTGAGCAATCGATTCGTAGTACATGCGCTAAAAAAATTTTATGCTATGCCTAATGGTCGATAACACGATTGGTATGGTAACCCCTCCGTTTCGATTTGCGAATCCGTTTGTCAAACACTAGCAACCCTTCACAGACACTCCGCGTGGAGAAAGGCTTGACGAAAAGCTTAAAGTTTTACCTAATTCTTTAGTGTGACACGGGTTTTACTGGTGAGAGGTATAGGGATCAGATCTTACAGGCCTATATTCAACAATTCAGTGGTGCAGTTAGCCCTCGGTTAAATTTTGCACATCAATGCTTGTCCACATAAGGCTCACCTAGTCGACAATTACAACTGCGCAACATGAGAAATGTCCATCAGATGAAAATGTTTGTATCTTGTATATTTTTTGCAGAAAATAACGAATTTTTTTTTTTTTTTTTACATGCATTATTTTCCCAAAAATCCATATTTTAGGAATAGAAATCTATACTGTAGCGGCAATCGTGCTCTGTGCCAGAAAAACAACTTGCAGGCAAAGGAAAGACGCTCTCATTGACAGTGGGACCATCGCGAACTTGGCGACCATTTTGCAATACTGGCAACATTTTTGGCGAAAAAAGCCTTATCTACCTTCCCGAAGTTTCAAGGCTCTAGCTGCATTAAGAAGCAAGATATCCGAGAATTCACTAGAAGCCTGGCGACTTTTCTGGCGAGGACATTTTCTCCCTTCGCCAAACGTATATAAAGAACAGGCTGACTGACTGAGAGCAGTTCAGAGAGATCAGAGAGTTATTGTTCAAATGTTTCCTCCCACTGTCGTATGTTGCTGACTGAAGTTTTGCTGGTTGAAATATTCTAGTGACGTTAAGTGTGAAGTGCACAAGTGTTGTAAGGTCAAGATTTTATGTTACATTCAGTGCATTATGTCTCGTCAGTGTAAAAATAAGCGGGACTTTTTTTTGTTATGTAACTGGCAAACTTACATTGAAGACACAACAATGTAGCTTGTCACGATTAGTTACAAAGGCTTATGAACTGTACTTTGGAAGTAGAGTAGGGGACCAGGATAAGTCCTGGGCTCCACATATATGCTGCGATTCATGTTCCAGGAATCTGAGAAACTGGTTACAAGGAAAACGCAGTAGATTAAAATTCGCAGTGCGAATGGTTTGGCGTGAACCGACAAATCACATATCGGATTGTTACTTTTGTTTGACAGCTGTCAAGAGGTTCTCTTCAAAATCCAAACATTGTATTCAGTATCTTAACTTACACTCCGCTATGCGACCAGTTCCTCATTCTGAAGATCTTCCTATACCTACAGCTCCAGATAAATATACTGTTGATTCAGAGGAAGACACCTCCGATGACTCAAACCATCAATATCCTGACTTTCAACCAACTACATCTATGACATGTTCACAACATTAAATCACACAGGCAGAGCTTAATGACCTTGACACAACATTATATATAAACTTTATATATATATATATATATACAGTATGCCCACTAAAGTCCCTTCCCACCCTCTTAACTTCGGAACGGCTGCTGCTATATTCATAAAAATGGTGTCTAGGTATAGTAAAGTAGCCATGCGTAACTAAATAAAACCACCTACCGCGCCACCTGGTGGAAAACTGCGGAGTTAGTAATCCTATCTCGAAAACGGAACGAGATAGGGGAAAATCGTGAGTTACAAAGTTGTAGAAAATCATCGATTTAGTACAAATAGATACTTTGGGGACATTAACGCAAAAAATAGAACGGTTAAAACGCGCATTTGTTTTTCGTGATTTCCTACATTGTGACGTGACAAAATGATCTGAGAAAGAAAAAAAACAACTGGTTTTAACAATATGCCTTTATTTGAGATGTTCAAACTTCTCACCGTCATTGCGGTGTCGTGTTTTGCCCGAAAGATAATCATTTCTCCTTCCGTTCAAGTTTCGTGACGTCACAGTGTAGGAAATCACGAAAAAACAAATGCGCTTTTTAACCATTCTATTCTTCGCATTAATGACCACAAGGTGTCTTTTCTTACTAAATCGATAATGCTCTACAACTTTGTGAATCACTTTTTTCCTCTATCTCATTCCGTTTTCGAGATAGGAATGCTAACTCCGCTGTTTTCCACCAGGTGGCGCGGTAGGTGGTTTTATTCAGTAGCGCATGGCTACTTTACTATACCTAGACACCCCTTTTATGAATATAGCAGCAGCCGTTCAGAAGTTAAGAGTGTGGGAAGGGACTTTAGTTGGCATACTGTATATATATATATATATATGCATATATATATATATATACATACATACATATATATATATATACATATATATAATATATATATATATATATATATATATATATATATATATATATATATATATATATATATATATATATATATACATACATACACATATATATATACATACATACATCTATATATATAAAACAGTTCCGTAACTGACTCATTCATTCATTCATTCATTCATTCATTCACTGACTGACTGACATACAACGCACAGACCAAACCGCTGGACCTAAAGGGCTGAAATTTTGCATGGCGATTCTTCTAATAGTGTAGGGGTGCACTAAGAAAGATTTTTCAAAAATTCTTCTTAGATTTTTTAAATTAAATTTTTAAGCTCTTTTTAAAACTTTTTTTAACGTTTGCATTTAAAATAATACATTGAGGGTTATAAAATTTATATCACGAGAAAGATCATAAAAATTCCTTCAAAATGAAATTTTTTTCGAATTTTTACCTCTATTTCCTGATTTTTGGTGAATTTTTAAAGATTCATTTTTAGAATTTAATTTATTAAATGCCGATCACGTGATTTCTTTTTCTGGTACTTTAAATAAATTTATCGTTGCGTGCATAACAACTAAATAGACAAAAAAAAAATATTTTTCTTTCTAATGCAGCAGACGATTGGATATTATCCAAAAAAAAATAAATATTCCTTATGATTTTTTTATAAATATATATATATAAATATTTTTTTACATCAATTGTATATATTGATCGTCTCATTTATTATAAATATATATATTTATTTTTTTTGGCATTAATTGCATACGTTTACCGTTGTATTTAATTTGAATGTACTCCGTAGCGAAGCGCGGGTTTTCAGCTAGTATATATATATAAATAAGAATAAGATGAAAGAGAAAACCAGTAATAGCTCTAAAGTTACTTGCAGCCAGGAACATCCAACATGTAAAGAAAAGTATGAATAAGGTTTTTGACAGCATTTCTTCATCAGCGGTGTCAATACTGTCTAAAAACCAATGGATTGTTTCTGATGAGTATGATCTATTAAATAAACACACTCAGACACCGTACAATCCATTATTAACAGAAGAATTGAATAATAAATGAATTAAGTTTGAATAAAAGTACTTAACCAAAGAACACCAAGCCTGGCGCTAGTCAGAGTGGAAGTTAAGAACTTGTAACCGCAAGATGACTGACGTCATAAAACTTGCAACCATTGAGGTAGTGGATACTCAGTTACAGACTTACTTAGGTTACCATATTTTAAGACTATTATTGCTTTATTTATTTAGTTTTTATTATTGTTACTACTATGAGTTAATTTTATTTTTATTTTATTTTGCTTATGATTTTTATTTTTAGTAGTTATTATTTTTATTTTAACCTATTGTTATGTTTAACTTATTAATGCAACAGAACAAACTATTCATTAAAACAAAAACAACCAATTATGTTTTTGGATAGACTTACTGGGTAATTATTACGAGTTAGCACAGCTTTCAAGTCTATAATATGCTTAATCCTATTGTCTTTAGAACATAGCCTATTTATACGAACTAACTGATTTACAATAATGTTATTAAAAACAGATTTATGTAAACAGGTTAGATAATTTTGAAATTTAACAATATTAAAATTATAGTCAGATCTTTTGTCGTATAAGTCAAAAGTAAATTTATTGTTAGTACTTAATTTAATATTAATATCTAGAAAGTTTACATTAATATTATCATGGCTACTTTTAATTAGTTCCAAATTAGGAGGGTAAAAATTTAAGTCTATAGGGTTATTACTTTTATTAATTACTATTATTTCATCTATATATCTAAATATATTGTAATTGCTATTTTCTATATTATTAATTTCAAAATAATATATGTATAAATTAGCTATATATACATACATACATATATATATATATACATATATATATATATATATATATATATATATATATACATACATACATACATACATATATATATATATATATATATATATATATATATATATATATATATAAGACTGTAACAGCTTGGCCGGTTGGCTCACTATTACTGAAATCCACTGTGTAAGGCACTAAGCATGGACGATTAACATCACACGCATTTTCATTAACAACAAAATAACACACATTTTAAATATAAGTTACAAAAACATATCAGTGCGCGGAGCTGAGTTACAAAAATCTTGGCGCGCGGAAAAAACTCCCAACGCCGCTGTAAACGAACAATCTTCGTCTACTGTCCATTGGCGAGCTATGGCTTTCAATTTTCAAATCTAGGGTTGTCACAAACTCACCAGGCCCGGACTGGTTCCTTTGGGGGCCCTTCGCTAGAGACTGAGGAGATACTGTTCTCTAATCTCAACTGTTCTATGCTCACAAGAGAACTTAATATAAAAGAACAAATGTAAACTGGCAATGTTTTACCTGTTTTTAGTTTTTCTTCCCTTCTCGACCCGGACTCAAGAATGCTATCGACTCTGCATTCTGCGATGCTATATTCTTAAACGGAAACAACAGTTTACGACAAAGGGACCGACAACTTACTTGTTTCTTCTTTTCTCTCAAACAATTAAATTGTCCATTTATTTCAGTTACACTCATGTCCATAAATTAAGGATAATGCCAGCTCCGGAAAATAAAGATTCAGAAACAAAACAAACGTGACTTATTGATAAAGCCCATCTATTAAACAAAATATAAAGAACGAAAAAGATGGCGTATGTATGATACCATTCATAAAAACTACAATTTTTGCTCCCTGGAGCAATTGTAAAAAATATCTCCTTTACAAAAACTTAATATTACATGGTTGGTATGGTGGTTAATACAAAGTATGTCTCCCGTGGGATGAAATACAGTCCGTAAAACGCCTAGGTATGCTGAGTATCATATTATCGAGCTGATCTTGGGGAAGATTACTCCACTCAGCAATGCTCTCCCAAGTTCCGGCGCACATGTAGGAGATGAATCACGGGCTGGAACTCGTCGGCCAAGCATGTCCCACACATGCTCTATCGGATTCAAGTCAGGTGAGAATCCTGGCCATTCCATACGGGTGATATCTTCACATTGAAGGCATTCGTTTACGATGTTTTCTGGGTGAGGACGAGAGTTGTCATCCATAAACACAAATTCTGCACCCATGGCACCCCTAAACAAACGTACATGTTGTTCCAGAATGATGTCCCGATAAATGTGGCCGTTCATGGCTCCGATTTGAACATGCAGATCTGTTCTGGAGCCCAGTATAATTCCACCCCAAACGAGCAATCCCGCACCACAGTAACGGTGTCGTTCAGTGATGTTTGTCTTGGTGGTAACGGGTACCTGGCGTTCTCCATGTGAAAGTCCAACGTGAATCAGACTGCAAACTAAACCTGGACTCGTCGGAAAACATCACACAAGCCCACTGTGGCGATGCCCACATTGCATGTTCTCTACTCCAGGCTAATCGCTGCTGACAGTGAGTTGCCGTGAGCGGAACACATCTGATAGGCCTGCGAGCATATAGACCAATATTTCCCAAACGTCTGTACACGGTTTGCCTTGAAACTGTGGCACCCGTGGCTGCAGATAGCTGACGAGACATGCCGGATGCTGCGCTCCGTCTGCTTCTTTTAGCAGTTACTGCCAAATACTGGTCGTCATTCGGCGTTGTAACTCGGCGGCGACCTGTGCGGTAACGCCTACTGACATTTCCATCATCTCGGAATCGTTGCCAAAGCCTAAAGATGACACTTCCAAGGCCCCGGGCAATTCCAAGTTCCTCGGATACTTCCATTTGAGCACGCCCACATTCCAGGCGGCCGATAATTCTACCACGTAAAAAATCATCCACATTCGTCCTCTGTGTCATAACTATTCGGTAATGGCCCTGAGCGGCTTACATAACGCTTGTGAACAATTTTACTTCTTTGCACCATTCCTTATATACCCCTCTCTTACACTCTCGTCATTGTGACGTACTATCGGCGTCATCTGGTGGCTTCCTGTAATTTGTATATTATTCTTAAAGATGTGTGTGATAATTCTACAGCTGAAATTTTTACTTTAAGTTCGATTTCCGTGTGATTCTGAATTATCCTTAATTTATGGACATGAGTGTATAACGCATCGTAAGTAAGGCTTCCTGCCCAAGAGCTGTACTGCCCGGGACGCATATTACCATTCCTTACATGAATTCACGCCATTACATCGTTTGGCGGCTGCTGATTGGTCAATTGAGTTTACATCGGTATTTGTGTATTTGATGAGCTGATTCTTATGAAAGCATATCTGTTTTTCAAGAATCAAAACTTCCATCACTATTTTTGAACGAAATAGAATCTATTTCAAATAATAGTATCGTAGAACGCAGTAACGTTCAAGATTATATATTTGAGCATCATAAAATTTATGCATTTGTACAATAAAGTCACTTTATTTTCAGTCTATCTTTGGTAATTTTTAGGAGAGTATTTATAATTTTTATTTTTTAAGAGTAAGGTTAAAAAACTCAAGTGTGCAAAACAGCAAAAAAAATATATAATTTGCATCTTGCAATTAAGGTTTTAATTAAAAAAATAAACAAATTTTTTTAAAATTTAATATTTAAATTTAAAAATAAATAAATAAAGCTTTTATTTTTTAATTCAACATTTAAATTTAAAAAAAAAGAAAATATCTTTCCATTTTTTTAATTCAACATTTAAATTTAAGAAAAATTCAATTTTGAATAATATTTACTCTATTTTATTCTACTCCTAAAATTTTACAGTGAAATTACTACGGAAATTGGTGATTTCTTAAAATTTTCCATGCACAAAAAAGAAATATGAAGGCATTTATGGCGAAAATTTCTTTTACAAATAGTTTGTCACTTTAAATTACTTTTACATTAATAGGTAGCGCCACTTTAAAAAAATCACGTTCCTTGTAGAATATCGTGTAAAAAAATATATAAAAATGAAAGCAACTAAGAAATAGATTTTATCTCATTAAAAATACTCTTAGTATCAAATATTATGCAATTATCGAAATGAAAGCAACTAAGACATATATTTTAGCATTTATCTCATTTAAAATGCGCTTAGGATCAAATATTATGGTAATTACCGATGCAAACTCAATTGACCAATCCGCCAAACGATGTAATGGCGTGAATTCATGTAAGGAATGGTAATATGCGCCCGGGACGTGCAGTCCTTGAGGAGGGAGCAACGTTACGAATTTTGCGAGTCTATGGTAATCTCGCGAAATATAAGAGTTATCGCGGAATTGGCGATGCATTTGGTGACTTATTTTGGTCGCCAACCTTCTAGGCCTTTCTGGAATGTTCCAGCAATTTCTAGCTCGCTGGCCGATAGAGGGCGCTTTGGAAGTCTATAAATATACCTGACATTGGCATTTTAACTCGGAGTTCTTTTCTGCTGAGAATTGAATGTATTGAACGCGCGCTAGGCGAGTATTGTATTGAAGACTCTGTTATCCTGACTCTTGTTTTTAGAGTTTGCTGTTGTTTAGAAGACAGTTGTTACGCGTTTTCTGTTAATATTTGTGTATATGCCTGAAGAATTTAGAGAATAATAAATTATATTTCGTGTGAACTTTCTGAAAAGAATTTTTATTCAATCCCATCGAACCCAGAAAACGGAACATTATATACTCGGGGCATGCCTAACCTGAGAGCACTAAACATACTACAACGGCCAATTTACACCTGCAGCGGAAGTATCTCCCTGCCGCTACAAAATGCGGATTGCCATATTTGGCCTTTTATCGCCTATTGAGGATTGATTTTCCATCGGTTGCTTTCCAGCAAAGGGGGAGACAGAGTTTTGTTTTCACACCACAGTTTGAACTAATTTTCTAAAGTACACCAACATAAATTCTCGAACTGTCTTAATTCCTATAAAGATTGTTTCCTGTTCATTTTATAATTTCAAATAGTATGCCTCTCATAGAAACCACGCATTCTTATAAATTGCTTTGCCAATTTTTTTTTTTTGCTTTCCGAAATATGTGAAAAGGAGAGAGGTGTGTGTGTGTATTGGGGGGGGGGGGGGGCATTGGATTGAATTTGTCGCAGTGTAAATCGAACGAGGCAACTGATGAACCGAAAAATATAGTGCTACCGATTCGGACGCCAGCTAGAACTGGGGGGGGGAGGGGGGGAGGATCAGTTTTGGCGGATACCATACATTCTTATTACTTTGATAATTTTTTTTGCTCTCCGAAATATGTGAAAAGGAGAGAGACGGGAGGGGGGGGGGCATTGGATTGAATTTGTCGTGAGAGGAGAGTGTTTAAGTGGTTCTCTTCGGAGGAGAACTGAGGGTTACCCAGGGCCCTATTATGAACGCTGGGGGCCCCTGGGCAATGCTATTTGTGGGCCCTCCCCCTTACGAACATTCATAAAAATAAGAACTATCCATGGGCTATACATACTATTAGAAGTATTAGGTGCATACACAAAGGGGGGTTTTGGGGCCCCCTAGCATCAGGGGGCCCTGGGCAAAGTTCTGATTTGCCCATGCAATAAAAAGGCCCTGGGGTTACCAAAATTCCACATCCACATTGAACGCCAGATACTCCCGCCCTGGAAACGAAGCCTTGTGAATGGTCAGATTATTCTATGTCGTTACATTCTGTCTAGCATCCTGTATTGCGCATTATTTACAAAATACATGAAACACCCCATTTTTGTTGCCAATATGTCTACGCTTTATCAGTTAAATCATTAATGTAATGATTTATGTCCGAAATATACCTTTTCTCAACTCTGTTACTAGGAAAAAGTGCGAACTATATCGCAATGGCGGAATCATACTGCTCTAGCGTCCCGCCTGTATTCAGGATAGGTATGCCCCGAGTATAGTGCTATTATTTATACAGTAGCCCTTTTGCTTACACAGCTTGCTAGGTGGGTGTATGCAAATCAGAACTGGAAAAATTGTGACAGTTGTCTAATCTCTCAATTTTGAAGATGCTTATAAATCACTGGCATTTCCCTTTAATTTGTTACTCCCATTTTTTTTTTATTATTATTTTTTTTTTTTGCTGTATGTGTGTGTGCATGGAAACAAGAACACATTAACAAAGTTCTAAATAGTTCAGAAATCTTTACAAAAAAAAAAAAAAAACATGAACACAGAAAGAACAGATGAAGCATTTTGCAGCCACAAGGTGACCCATGAATGCTAGGGATGTATCAATTTCAAATATTCCCACTCTACTCATAGACTTTGTTGAGGTCTCTTGGCCCCAAACCCTCAGTGAATATAATACAAAGTTAAAACTGAATATAATAGAAAATAAATACAAGAATAGATAGAAAAAGAAAATTTTATCCATGGAAATGCATAAAGAAGCATTTCTGACACTAAACTTTAAGTTAAAGGCTTATGTGACCTTGAACACCCCACCTACCCCCAACCCCAAAGAAGGGAGAAGATTTTAAAACTTTATGAAAAATGGTAAAGCACTTGAGGAATAACAAAACCAGAAAAGACTTGGAATATATAAACCTGTTTGCAAAGTTTTGTAGAAATGCTAAAATGTAGAAATACCATTTTTTAGAAAACCTAAACTTTACAAGTAATTATAGATCCTACTTAAATTTGAACAGAACTACCCCCTTGCCCCCCCCCCAATTATTTTTTAATCAGAAATATCAAAGAATACTAATTTTTTTAATAAAAATTCAATTTGAATTACATTGAACAATAACACTTTATTACAACATATTATTTTACTTTTTGTCGTACATTAACACAATTTCTCTCCATTTGTAAATTTGCACGACAATTCATTTTACCTAAAAATTATGTGTTACAGTACTACTAATAATTATATCGCCCGGTGGTGTAGTAGTTAAAAGCTTCAAACTACTGGAATATGGCCCCTCTCACAGCACGATGCCATACTGGAAATGTGGCAGCTTGATGAGTCCCTGTGTCAGTCGGTCCCACTCCTGACAATGCAGTTTTCAGATCCTGTATGGTTCTCAGAGGCAGGCCCAGATTTCCTCATGGGCAAGTGGGGCACTTGCCCAGGGCCCCCAAAATTATTGGTCCCCCTAATTTAGTATAAAGTTGTACATAGTTTTGAGAATTTGTTTTTTGGTTAATATAGTAAAGGGGTGCAGTGGCAGATACAGAAAAAAATCCTGGGTGGAGCACAGTGCACCCACTATAGTGAAAGCATGCTTACGTCCATAAGCGTTTCTGGTTAATTTTTCTTTTTTTTTGGGGGGGGAGGGAGGAGGGGGTGTTGTAATAACTCCAGACTGTGATTTATTTTGAATTTCAAAAGAAAATTTCATGAATTTATTTATTAACATTAAAAAGTAAATTAATTAATTAACACTTCTTATTAATATTCATTATTTTCTTCAAATTTTTGACTTGTCGGTCGAAATTTTTTTTTAATTTCTGGTCCCGATTTAAGGGAGGCCTGGGTGAGTGTCCCACATGTTCATGTGGAAATCTAGTCCTGAGCAGGGGGGACATGCCCCCCTCTGGATCTGTCCTTGAAGGGGGCCCCCAAAGTCTGCTTTGCCCAGGGCCCCATTGTGTCAAAGTCGGGCCCTGCTCAGAGGGGGATGACAAGCTGCAACTGCCCTCAAAAGAGAGTCTCAGAGATGTTTAGTAGGGTTTAGGCTGGCCAATATGTTCAGCAAATATCCTCACTTTCAAGATAACACTGCACAACAAATTTGAACTTTTTTTCTGTCCTTTAGATGAAACTATGAGATTCTGTGAAACAAAGGGTGCTTGATTCATATATCAAAACAAAAGTGGCCCACCACGTAATGTTTTTGTAGGGGACCCACTTCTAATATTTATACAAATTGGTTACAGAGAAATGCAACAGAGTCTTGTTTCCAGAAAACACAAACACTAAATTGATTTTTTTGCCCGTTTCCTCTTGTAGACATCTGTTGGTGTGTCCCTGATAACAGACCAACGATATTCAGCTAGCATATTTCCATTCCATTGCCCACTGAAATGCTTTTCAAACATAGAGATGTCCAAGTGAAACCTTTCCCCATGCTCATCACTAATTGCACCAAGGTTTTCAGAAAAGAAGTCCAGATATGAGTCCAAAAAGTGTAGTTTTAAAGATATATTCCAACTATAACATGAAAGCATTTCATCATGTCACCAACAAGATGTTCACAGTTTTCAACTTTCTCATTTCCAAGGAACAGTGAGCACACTGATTTGAATGCTAGCAAGGCTTCTTTTTCTGCTTCTGACAGTCTATTTTCAAACTCTTCATCACGAAAAACTGCTTTTATTTGTGGCCAATAAAAACCGCGTCTTTTACATATGCCTCACTCAAATTTATGAATTTGTTCCCGAGATGCAAGAAAGCCATTCCTTCTCTGTCCAGAGCTTTAAGAAGTATTTTCATCAAACCGAATGTAATGTGCAACGGTAGAAGAAAGACACATTGCGGATTCAAAAGTGGTTCTTGTGTCAAGGTCATTAAGCTCTGCCTGTGTGATTTAATGTTGTGAACATGTCATAGGTGTAGATGGTTGAAAGTCAGGATCTTGATGGTTTGGGTCATCGAAGATGTCTTCCTCTGAATCAACAGTATATTTATCTGGAGCTGTAGGTATAGGAAGATCTTCAGAATGCGGAACTGGTCGCATAGCAGAGTGTAAGTTAAGATACTGAATATGTTTGGATTTTGAAGAGAACCCCTTGACAGCTGTCAAACAGAAGTAACAATCCGATATGTGATTCGTCGGCTCACACCAAACCATTCGCACTGCGAATTTTAATCTACTACGTTTTCCTTGTAACCAATTTCTCAGATTCCAGGAACATGAATCGCAGCATATATGTGGAGCCCAGGACTTATCCTGGTCCCCAACTCTGCATCTAAAGTACAGTTCATAAGCCTTTGTAACCAATGGTGACAAGCTATATTGTTGTGTCTTCAATGTAAGTTTGCCACTTGCATAACAAAATAAGTCCGGCTTATTTTTACACTGACGAGACATTATAATGCACTGAATGTAATATAAAATCTTGACTTTACAACACTTGTAAATTTCACACTTAACGTCACTATAATTTTTCAACCAGCAACACTTCAGTCAGCAACATACGACAGTGGGAGGAAACATTTGAACAAAAACTCTCTGATCTCTCTGAACTGCTCTCAGTCAGTCTGCCTGTTCTTTATATACGTTTGGCGAAGGGAGAAAATGTCCTCGCCAGAAAAGTCGCCAAGCTTCTAGTGAATTCTCGGATATCTTGCTTCTTAATGCAGCTAGAGCCTCGAAACTTCGGGAAGGTAGATAAGGCTTTTGTCGCCAAAAATGTTGCCAGTATTGCAAATTGGTCGCCAAGTTCGCGATGGTCCCACTGCCAATTTCTGCTTCTGACAGTCTATTTTCAAACTCTTCATCACGAAAAACTGCTTTTATTTGTGGCCAATAAAAACCGCGTCTTTTACATATGCCTCACTCAAATTTATGAATTTGTTCCCGAGATGCAAGAAAGCCATTCCTTCTCTGTCCAGAGCTTTAAGAAGTATTTTCATCAAACCGAATGTAATGTGCAACGGTAGAAGAAAGACACATTGCGGATTCAAAAGTGGTTCTTGTGTCAAGGTCATTAAGCTCTGCCTGTGTGATTTAATGTTGTGAACATGTCATAGGTGTACACGTCTTTCCTACATACACGTTTTTTCATACACGTCTTTCCTTTGCCTGCAAGTTGTTTTTCTGGCACAGAGCACGATTGCCGCTACAGTATAGATTTCCATTCCTAAAATATGGATTTTTGGGAAAATAATGCATGGTAAAAAAAAAAAATAAATTACAGATTCGTTATTTTCTGCAAAAAATATACAAGATACACACATTTTCATCTGATGGACATTTCTCATGTTGCGCAGTGTAATTGTCGACTAGGTGAGCCTTATGTGGACAAGCATTGATGTGCAAAAAAATTAACCGAGGGCTAACTGCACCACCGAAATGTTGAATATAGGCCTGTATGATCTGATCCCTATACCTCTCACCAGTAAGGCACCCTCTGTCAAACACATAAAGACGTGTGTGGCTGTCCAACACAATGCCTGCCCAGACCATGACACCTGTAGAATTTGAAATTGTAATTATAATTGTATCTTATGCCAATAGATGGCAGTGTGTTCAAAACGAAAACTGTTCTAACAGAAAAGATGTATTTCTTGGCGAAGAGCCAGAAGAATGTAGTAATGCTTAATGTCGAAAGCAGCAATGCTTAATGTCGAAGGCAGTAATGCCTTCGACATAATATAAAAAATTGTTTATCGAATATAATAAATTGTTTTGTGTTTTAAAGGAAATTGATCTCATTATTGAGAATTGTTTTTATTGTGTATTTTATATGCTTAAGAAAATTAATTTCGTAGTTGAGGTATATAAAAAGAATTTCGAATCATGAGAAGAAATTTGGGGTTAACAATTTCGAATTGAAGTTTAAAAACATCAGAATTTACAACATCTACGCTACCAAAACAGCCCCTTTCTCAGATGTTAAAGGAAAGGAATAGGGTCTTAAGTTCTCTCCAGATGCAGTTATACGAATCAGAGTCCATGCTGAATCAGAACTCTTTTGTGATGACTCCACTGATGCCTGGTCCAAGGTAAGGTTGATATTGTCTGAATCATGCTAAATAACCAAACAATCATGTCTCTTACATAGGGTCCCTGACTGGCAAGAGCTATAGTGAAAATATCTTACAGCCCTATATTCAGCTTATCGGTGGTGCAGTTAGCCCTTGATTAAATTTTTTGCCCATCAATGCTTGATTACATAAGTCTCACCTAGTCGATGATTATCTTGAAATTGAGGATATAGACCGGATGGATAGGCCAGCTAGATATCCTGACCTAAACCCTATTAAACATGCCTGGGACCCTCTTTGGTGGGCAATTGCAGCTCACCTTCCTCCTTTGTACCTTCTCACCTTCCTCCTTTCCATCCAGGAGCTCAAAACTGTGTTGTCACAGGCAGGGCCGTTCCTAGGGTAGCTGTCGCCCGTGTGCGAGAATAATTTAGCGCCCCCCCCCCCAATTATACCGTATGGATTAATTGAAATTTCTCTGAAATATTTTTACTTTAAATGACACCCTTTCAGATTTTACCTTAATTACAGAATATATTATAAATTCAGTTTATGTAATATATAAATATGTTTTGGTTGCACTAACATTAAAATAATATTTGGTAGTATAGCATCCGATTCCTGCATAGCTTTACTTACGATATTAATTTTTGTTAACACATTATACCATGTAATAATGGAACAAATAAATTTAAACGACTTCATTTTCAAAAGTAATGAATTTGCCATGTTTCTAGTTTCAGAGTGTCTAGTATTATCAGAATAGAGGGTATATAAAGCATCATATATTTCTGTTAGATTGTATCTAAGAACTTTTCTGCTTTCCCATCTAGTATCTGAAAGGGGTTTACGTGTTAAAGTTGGGATTTCATTTTTTAAGACCTTCCAACGTTTAGTCGATGCGGAGAAGAAAAAGTATAGCTCCTGCACAATTACAAAAAAGCTTGTAATTTCTAAAGGCGCTTTTGCAGCGTCATTAACAACTAAATTTAAACTATGGGCCGCACAAGGCACATAAAAAGCTCTAGGGTTTAAGTCAAGAACTTTTTTTTGTAAACCATTATTTCGACCCTTCATATTCGCACCATTATCACAACCCTGCCCCTTTAAATCTCCCGAACAAATGTTGTGAGTCTCCAAAAAATCTAATAAAAAATTAGTTAAACCCTGTCCTGTCGAATCTGATATTGAAATAAATCCCCAAAAATTCTCCCTAATTTCTATTTGCTTTGATTTATTATTTAATAGAACAAATACTACAACAGTACTTTGGTCTTGGTGACTTAGATCAGGGGTGGAATCTAAAATAATAGAATGATATTTACTAACTTTTAAGAGCGATATTATTTAGTCTTATTTTTTGTCCCAAAAGGGAAATAAGTTCATTTTGAATATGAACACCTAAATAATGAGGCATATTTGATGGATTTCTGCTAATTCCAGTGAGGTGGTCTGATATGGTATCATTAAACTTTGCAATTGTTTCAATTAATTTTAAAAAGTTTCCATTTTGTGGCTCGTATAACTTATTATTTTTGCCTCTAAAACTCAAATTTTGACCGGCTAAGAATTTAACGGTATAAATTTTTATTTTTAACACGGAAACCCATCTATCTTTATCCATATTTATTAATTTCTCATTTACAGAATCAGTAGTTGTTTTAGAAGAAATTGATTTATTTAAATCAATCCAAGATTTTGTATTATAAATGTGACTTTTTGATGTTTCATGACGTTCTATAATCTGAGTCAAATGTCTCCAATCGTTATATCCCTCAACAAAGGCACTAGAAAAAGTTTTAAATAATTTGCAAGGAAAACAAAATACACAATCTTTTAATTTAGAATACACTACCCAACTCTTGGAATTATTTCCCCGTTACTTAAATTTTTTTATAATAAATAGATGAGAAACCTCTGTTATCTTTATTTAAAGGAAGGTTTACATCCGCTTCTGTAAGTTGGGTAGGGCCTACCTCTACTAAAGTTAATTAAATTTTGTCAGATGGTACGGAAGGCCAACAGCTAGGATCCTTATAAACATCATCTTTATAAGAAACATGAAGAATATCTTCACGCTCTTTGGTCTCGGTTTCAGAACTTCACTGGTTCAATTAAAACATCTTCCTTAGGGTTTGTGATATCGGCCTCCGTCACATTTGTATCTCTGGAACTTGATGGCGCTTCAAGCGATCTTGTTGAGATTAAAAATGTTTTTAGTGAACCACAGGCCTTCTTTGCCAATTCTTCTTTTTCAAATATTCTTTTTCTGTATTGGCCCCCAGAAAGTTTTTTTCGATTATTAGACATCTGTAAAAAAATAAGGTTCTTTTCGTAAAGAACTTATAAAAAAGGCGCAATGCAAGTTAAGCTGTTTCTCGATAAAGATTGACTTTTGCAAAGAAACGTTTCAAAACGATTTTATTTTAATTTTGTTCATATTTTAAATACAATTCCCCCTACGTTTACTTTAATAATTATAAAAAAAAATCGTATTTTCCCGATTTCTGAAAAAAAAAATTGCCATATTTCACGCACCTGTTAAAAAAATAAGGTGATGCAGTTCAAAAGTCCAAGTTTACACCTGTTACTACCTATTATATGTTTAACATTTGCAAAATTAACCCTTTGACGGTTAGGGAAATGAGCAGTTTTCGTTTACTTAATTCGCGCAGTATTACGAGTAAACAGTAGTCGAAAGTGGCAGCTGTTTTCCCCCGCCGTTCTTCCGAAAATGTCACCCTTCTCTGGCGATGCCGTAAATAGCTCGCCTCACGCGTTTTAAAAATTTCTTAAAGTATTTGTAGTACATAAATAACAGTTTTTACGTACTTTAAAATAATTAATAAATGATAATTATTAAATAGTAAATTATAAATGATTATAATCAATTATATAAATAATAATAGTTAATTATAAATATAAGACAAATATTAAATTGAAAGGACTAAATAAATACAACTAATGTAAAACTTTATGAAGCATTTAAATACAGTAATTACCTAAAAATCTTTTTGTGTGTGATATACTTTAAAACATGGAATTGCACATAATGGGGCATTACAGTCTTTGCAATAAGTACGTGTTTCACGGCGAATTCTTTTTCCATTGGCATCATTTTTGCTGCAGCATACCACACATCGTCTAGTAGGCTCTTTCTTTTTTTCTGTAGGTGGAATATAATCAGGAAAGTGGCGTGCTGACAATCTTAAAGTATTCGAAACTGTTTCAGCAGGTTTTGATTTCAAATGTCTGTGAGTGTGATATTTTTCAACAATTCTTTCAGCTAGTTCAAGTCTGAATTCCAAATTTGATTTTTTATTCCCTTTTTTTTTTCCACAGCTGAAAAGCATTAAAAATTGTTATGTCCAATAAATAACGAAATATTTTCTTGTAATATTTCCTTTGACGAGATCGAGTTACGTCATAGTATCCAATTTGCTGATCCATGCGATCTACACCGCCCATTGTATTATTATAATCTAAAGCAATCTTAGGCTTCTCTATTTCCACATTTTTCAATTTATTTGGGACTTTTACGATTTCAGGATTATGAATTGAGCTTATAAAATGAACATATTTTTTATCTCTCCATCGCATGATCGTCATCTTACCTCTTTGATAGGCAAGTAAGTCTCCCTTTTTAAGCTTTTCTGTTTTCAGTTCCTTCGGTAGATATTTTCTGTTAGGTCTTAATGTTCCAAAAAAAATCAGTTTTAGATTTCAATAACATTTCCCCTAACTCGGGAGAGTTGTAGTAATTATCCATAGTAAGGCAGTATCCTTTGTTTAATAGCGGCTTAGACAATGTCAAAACTACCTGAGTAGAAAACGAACATTCTTTATTTTCTTCAGATATATCCGTGCCTTTACCGACATAAATTATAATAGACCACACGTATCCACTATGAGATTCGCATAACATAAACATTTTGATACCGAATCTGGCCCTTTTAAGTGGTAAGTATTGGGTCCAAGAAAGTCTCCCTTTATACAGCAATAGACTTTCATCAATACATATGTCTTGTTCGGGTATATAAACTTCCGAAAATTTTTTCTGTAAGTAATTTAAAACGGTCCATATTTTTTTTTTTAGTTTTGGCTGAGGATGAGAAGGATCAGTGTTTTCATTCCTATCAAAATGAATAAATTGCATAATAAGGTCAAACCTTCTTGAACTCATGAGGTTAGAAAAACTAGGAGTTTCAATTAACTTTCTTTTTGACCAATACATTCTCACACTTGGTTTCGTAATTATTCCTTGCAAAATTAATGTTGCAAAAAATACTCTCAATTCATTCGCATTAGTTTCCCTCCAATGATGAGTTCGGGAATGTTCTTTGCTCTTAAATTTATTTAAATTTTCACCAGTAAAAATGTTGGTTTCAGTAACAATATGATTTACAATCTCATCAGTAAAAAACAGCTCGAAGTACTCTAGTGGATCAGAAATATTTGTCACGCAAGCTTTCATCCCCACATCACCAGTAAAACTAAATCGGCTAGGAGCGTGAGAACTTGAATCAATTTTACACCACTGTCGAACACTCGAAAAATCTTCCTCATCGCTTGAATCGTCTTCTGAGCTTGATATACTGTGAACAAAGTCTTCATCAGACTCAAAACTTGATAAGCTTTCTGTATCACAATCATAATCATCATCATAATTATCTAACTTTCGCTTTTGAGCCATTTTACTTTACAAACACCCTAAAAAACGCGCCAAAATACGCATAAAAAGAACAAGGTTAAAAAAAAAATCCCCCTTCATTATGAAAAAAAATTCATGGAACCGGTACTGCCATCTGTAGACAGTAAAACTAACTAAACTTCGCGAGTAGGATTCGTTTGTAACACAATCAATGCAGAATAATAATGGCGAACGAGCTCGGCTCGTCAGCGCGCACTGGGGAAAAATTTCACTACGCGAGTAGTGCTCGTTTCTAACCATTTCGGTCGAAATCTTGCTCTCGAGCGGAACTCGTTTGCGCGCGTTATGAAGCACGATTCGATTGCAAGCTGAACTCGTTCATAACTATCAAAGGGTTAAAAAAAATCCTAGCTTTTTTTTTTAAAAAAAACAAATATCAAACCATAAATGTATTATTTCAATTTCCAATCGCTAACCGCACAAAAGAAAAAATATCATCAAGTTTACTTACCTGTGAAATATTTTTATTGGTCAGCAATCACAAAATCGAGCACAAAAATTAGAGACTTTGTGCTCGATTGCTTTGTTCTTCAGTTGTTGAGATGGACACGTTCAAAATTAATATAGTGCAAATTATCCCGGTCCGTGTATTTATAGGCTCAGGGCATAAACGAGTATTTTCCTGCAACCTGACAAAAACAGCCCGCACTGACGCGATTTCATGCGATGATGGGTTAAAACGTGTTAAAACAAAAATTAACAATGTATTTCCCAACTGGTTGCGACGTGGAGTAGTGTTTTTATAACCAATCTGGTTTTGTTTATTTCCAGTTTTACTTGTAAAATGCTTTTTTAACTCTAAGTAGTTACCTAGCATAATGATAATATTTTTATATTGATTATTTTACTAATAAATTAGTTTAATTTTTTTTTACCGGGCGGCTGGCTTGCCGCCCGTGTGCCCCGCACCCCCGGGTCGGAACGGCCCTGGTCACAGGAGAGGAGCCGATTGCCTCAGAGACTCGTCAGACTGCTTCGTGTTGAGATTTGAAAGAACTACGCGTTCTCCTTTCTCCTCTAAAATCCAACTTTATTAAACAAACACACCCACTTTTATACACTCAAAAAGCCTATCAAACATCGATGTTTCCACCACCGACAGAGAAACTTCTGCGTTCAACGTGCAGTTACATTTTGCGTCATGGAACAAGTGAGATGAAAATCAAAATCAGATATGACGTCATAAGAAGTGAGATGAGAATTAAAAAAAGACATGACGTCATAACAAGTGCGATTAAAACAAGAATGACGTCACACTTCGTTCGCAGTATAGCACCGTGCTGTATGACTGTGATAGGTGTCCATACCCCATATTTGAGTAATTTTATGTTCCATCTTGCAGGGTGGATTTTGGACATTAAAGAGCGGATGATCCTAAATGACGATCATAAAAGCGTACCATGACTGTTTTATGGTATAATTTTTTCTCTTATACAACCATGATATATCCATACCAAATATCACGGAAATCAGTTCATGAGGTTTCCATAAACAAGATAAAATGTGTAAATTCTCTTCATTTTAAAAAACCCTGTATAAGTTTACTGTGAACATGAAAATGGTTAAGTGTTCATATTTTGTTTTATTATAAAACAATATACATATAGATTTAGAAGTTGAAAAAAACTCCCCATTATTTTCTGTAAAATTTATTTTACAAACAAAGAAGATTATGTACTGGTAAATGCTTCACCATTTTATGCTGTAAATAAATATCATTATAAATGTCACTATATTACTTATTAAAACAATTTTCCCTAATTTCAATTTCATTTTAAAACAAAGTCATATATTTTAAAGAAAATCACAAGGAAAAATATTTTTCATTCATGGACCTGAATAGGTCCCTGTCAGTTTAGCCTTTGTATTTCAAAAGATGACTGTTATGCTAAACAATAACCATTCTTTTCCTTAGATTTATCATCTAAGTTTAGATAAGTTTAATACTTGTACTTTGAACACACAGGATGAAATTTTCACTTTGTTTTCAATGAATCAACTAGTTTTGCATTTTATTTGAAGCTGTATTAATGTATATTTAATATTAAGGCTTTCACTTCATTTGCTTTAATCACACATGTAGAATTTAATGCTTTATTTATATGTGGAATTTCAAACTAGAAAATCTTTTCTCACATACAATGGAAGCGAAAAACTCTCCTGTATGGATACGGAGATGTTTATTTAAATCACTCAACTGAGAAAATCTTTTCTCACAGAAAAGTGCAAGCAAAAGGTTTCTCTTCTGTATGGGTTCGGAGATGTATTTTTAAAACATCCAGCCTAGAAAATCTTTTCTCACATACATTGCAGGCAAAAGGCTTCTCTCCTGTATGGATACGGAGATGTTTATTTAAATCACTCAACTGAGAAAATCTTTTCTCACAGACAGTGCAAGCAAAAGGTTTCTCACCTGCATGGGTTCGGAGATGTATTTTTAAAACATCCAGCCTAGAAAATCTTTTTTCACATACATTGCAGGCAAAAGGCTTCTCTCCTGTATGGGTACGAAGATGTACTTTTAAATCACTTTGATGAGAATATCCTTTCTCACATAGAGTGCAGGAAAAAGGTTTCTCACCTGTATGGGTTCGGAGATGTATTTTTAAAACACCCAGCCAAGAAAATCTTTTATCACATACATCGCAAGCGAAAGGTTTCTCACCTGTATGGGTACGCAGGTGTTCTTTTAAATATCTTTGAGAAGAATATCTTTTCTCACATATATTGCAAGCGAAATTCTTCTCTCCTGTATGGATACGAAGATGTTCTTTTAATTTACCTTGAACAGAAAATCTTTTCTCACATACATTGCAGGCGAAAGGTTTCTCTCCTGTATGGGTACGGAGATGAACTTTTAAACCATCCAGCCTAGAAAATCTTTTCTCACATACATCACAAGCGAAAGGTTTCTCTCCTGTATGGGTATGGAGGTGTTCTTTTAAATAACTTTGAGAAGAATATCTTTTGTCACATATATTGCAGGCGAAAGGCTTCTCTCCTGTATGGGTACGAAGATGTTTTTTTAATAAACCTTGAACAGAATATTTTTTTTCACATACATTGCAGGCAAAAGGTTTCTCTCCTGTATGGGTACGGAGATGTAGTTTTAAATCACTTTGATAAGAATATCTTTTCTCACATAGAGTGCAGGCAAAAGGTTTCTCACCTGTATGGCTACGGAGATGTCTATTTATATCACTCAGCCTAGTAAATCTTTTCTCACATACATCGCAAGCAAAAGGTTTCTCATCTGTATGGTTACGGAAATGTATATTTAAATCACCCAGCCTAGCAAATCTTTTCTCACATACATCGCAAGCAAAAGGTTTCTCTCCTGTATGGGTACGGAGATGTACTGTTAAATTCCCTTGAAAAGAATATCTTTTCTCACATACATTGCAGACGAAAGGTTTCTCACCAGTATGGGTACGGAGATGTTCTTTTAAAGTACCTTGTTGAGAATATCTTTCCCCGCATACAGTGCAGGTGAAAGGTTTCTCTCCCGTATGGGTATGCATTTGTTCCACTGCCATGCTGATATTTCTTGATACGATGACCCAAACACTATAACTGCCAGTAATACGTTTAACCTCTTAATTTGTGGAACCCTTAAACGCTTTAGTTTTGCACCAAATGATCTGTAGAGAGAGAAGAAATAAATTTAGTGAGATGTATTAACACTAAACCATCATATTATGAATTACACTCAAAAGTTTAAATTTACAATGCCTACAATGTTTTCTAAAACCTTAGTTATGCTTTTCATTTGTCATTTTAAATGAATATCAAAGTATAAAAGTTTGTTTTAGTTAGAAAATGAGATATACATAAACTAAAATGTTATAAATTATGTTTTGGATAAATTAAATTTTTGTTCTTTTAAATTTATTCCTATTAGGACATGAGATTTCTTAACCACCCTTATTCTTTTGTCATGCTAGATTATAAGGATGTCCAGAGATTTTAAATGTCTTTGTTTGTAAAGATAGCCACTGGAAAATAATGCATACAGAATATTAAAATTTTGCCTTTACATTCATATTACTTCTATAAAATTCAAAATTATTTCATTATTGATTATTAAGTTTTATGTTTAAAAAAATTTGAAGTATCAAAATCTGAGAAAAAAGCTTGGTTAACATTAAATTAAAAAGTTCATAAATTGAATAAAATATAAAAAACTATTATGGGAGATAACAAAGGATATGTTTCTTATGGGTGTGTTTAGGCACATTTACACTCAAGAGCCAAAACATTATGACCACCTGTCAATAACGAGTTGGCCCACCTTTGGCGCGCAACACAGCTTCAACCCGGCTTGGCATGGATGCCACAAGTCCTTCGTAGCAGGCCGGAGACAGATTGTACCAGATGTTTAAGCAACGGTCACGCAAATCCGAGATATTGCGAATTGGTGGTCTTTGAACTCTGAGCTGCCGTCCCATGACATCCCAAATGTGTTCTATCGGATTGAGATCCGGTTAGTTAGGCGGCCAAGATATTAACTGGAATTCAGCATCATGTTCCTGGAACCACTCCAACACAATTTTAGCCTTGTGACACGGGGCGTTGTCCTGTTGGAACATTTTATTTCCAGCTGGAAAAACAGAGGCCATGTAAGGGTGCAACTGGTCCGCAATGATGTTCAGATACCCTGTAGCATTCATGGTCTGCTCTACCACAACCACGGGTCCCAGAGACGCCCAAGAGAACGTCCCCCAAAGCATAATACCGACCACCGGCCTGTGTATGACCTACTGTACATTGAGGGGGCAACAGTTCGCCTGGAAGACGGTGTATCCTGACACGGCCATCGGCGTGATGAATGACAAACCGTGATTCATCTGAACAGGCAACTCTCTCCCACTGATCCATGGACCAGTCGCGATGTTCCCGGGCCCAGCGCAAGCGCAGTTGGCGATGACACTTGGTCAGCAAAGGCACACGAGTGGGACGTTTGCTGCGTAGCCCCATATCCAACAGTGTCCGCTGAACAGTGTGCTACGATACTATTCTACTTGGCCCTGCATTGTATTGGGCTGTCAGCTGAGCCACTGTCTGGCTCCAGTTTTGCTTGACAGTCTCCGACAACCTTTTTCTTTGATAGCGTGTGGACGTCCAACACCATGTCGTCTACTGCTGGTTTCATCGTCATTCATCCACTTTGCATAAGTACTAACAACTGTAGGTAGCGAACAACCCACGAGTCGTGCAGTTTCGGAAATACTTGTTCTGAGCCTTCGAGCCATTATAATCTGCCCTCTATCAAAGTCGCTTCGATCCGCAGCCTTTCCTATCACACACAGAAGTAAGTGAAAGAATGATTCTTCAGACTCTCCAGCAGCAGTTAAATACCACTTCCACCTGATCACGTGCCTTCCACGTCATCCAGGCGAATTCATTGCAAAGGTGTAGGGGTGGTCATAATGTTTTGGCTCTTGAGTGTATTTGAATTGTAGTTTGGTGCCTACAGATATTTTGACCTAAACTGGAGTGGGTGACTTGGAGTGAACTGCTACCTTTTCCAATCCCTTAGGACTTCTGAAGACACATTGCTGTAGTAAAATTTAGAAAACTGACATTGCATGACATTTTATGGGAAAACCTATATTGCATCTGCATTGCATCTTCTTCTGACTGCTCAGTGTGTTCTCTTGGGGAACTCATGGATTTCAAACACATTTTGCCAGGTTCATTTCAGTCACAAGTTTTTATAATACAGCTGTACTGGTCTGCCCGTGGAGAATTATGGTGATTGGACTTTCCTGAATATATGAAAAAAAAAGGATATTTTTCACCACAATGTCCATGCTTTAATCTAAATTTTGTAAATATAATACGATACAATATCAGTTATATAAATCATTCACAATTATTTCCTTTCTTCTAACATATAATAGTGCTTTTATGGGATTTTCCAAATAAACTGAATCAAACATGTCACAGCAATTATCTTTGGAGCTCTTATAGTACATGAAATTGACAGAAATACACTGATGAGGTATATTTGACACCAATACATTTGAAATGTTTTATTACGAGGTTATAAACACATAATAAAAATTCCAGACGAAATTCGGATGCTAAGACAAAATTTCATCAGACTAAAAAGTTACATCTCATTCTTGTAACAACTTGCTAAGATGTGCACTGAATACAGAAGCTGAAAATAGAAGTTCCACCACACAGATTCTCTTTTGAGAAAAGATGTGCAAATTTTGAAAGTTTTTTTAAAAACTTCTCTAAATGATTGAGCAAGATTCAATATTTAAGATAATATCCATAAGAAATAAAGATGATATCTGATGCAACAGCCTATTTCAACTGGTTATATTAGGTATTTAATGGCCCGTAATTATAATAAGGGTATAATAGAGCAAAATGCTTAAAACAACTTACCCAACAATGCTTCAATGAGAGAAACTGCAATGTTAGTGACAGAAAATACAAATTCCCTGCACTGAGTAGAGTTAAATTTTTAAAAAGTTTCTGAAACCAAATGCACCACAGTTTTCCCAATTAAAATGATATGAATAATTGTAACACGGTCATTGGAGCATTATGCATCAACATTAAATATGGATGAAACACAATGCAAACAGTATACAGATTATAATGTTGTAAAGTTCTACAAATATTTTGTTTCTTTGTTATGTCAAATTAATTCTTTGCTTTCTGAAAATATGGTTTATACCATGTAGGTAGGTGTGGTTCATATTTCTAAAGTAAACAAACACCAATATCATGAAGAGTAATATAAATGATAGAAAATATATAAAAAATTAATCTTAAAATGAATGAATAGCATGAAGTCAGATATTAGACTTTCCTATATAAAGTAATTAACAGTTATACTGTGTTACCTTAATATATTAAGTTAATATAGGTAGGTTTGGTAAATAAATCTTAAAGTACATAAACACCTATTTCATAAAGACTAATATAAAGGATAGAAAATTTGTAAAAAATTAATAATAAAATGAAGGAATAGCTTGAACTCAGATGTTAGACTTTCCAGTATAATGTAATTAACTGTTATACGATATTGCCTTAATATATTAATTTAATATAGCAGTTTCTAACATTTTAAAGCTTAAAATACAGAATTCACATAAAATCTTATAGTTTTTACTCAGCAGATATTTATAAATTATATTTAAAACAAAGTTACATGCAACTGTTAACTAAATTGACAGTAAATAAAAAAGTTCAACATGAAATACAAAGCCATCAAAATACCTGTAAAAGAGGGAAAAATCTTCAGATAAATATATCACTAATATTAAAAATTTTTCCACAACTTTTCATGAAAGAACTTATAAAGAATGTTGATGAATATTTCCACTACATAAAACGAAAACTCACCAGCACATTATTTCATGTTTTCGGTAAAGTTATCTTTTACATTAATGGTTTATTATAATCCTTTAACAACAGTTTTAAATTCATGTATAAATGTAATAAATTTGATGCATATTCCTTCCCAACATAATTACAGAGCACATTTTTGACACACTGGGATAAATAAAGAACACAAGAACTTTGCAAAATGGCCTTTTTGACACTTTTACTGTGGTAAATTTCTATTAAATAATTTTTTTTTACTCCAAGGATTAGGAGTTAGGCTACTTAAATCCTAAAGCCACACAAACATCAACTTTATTAACATTGAGTAAACCAATCGAAGTTATATTTTAGAATCTTTTTACAATCCAGTTTTTAAATCTTGAAATGTTTCTAACAAAGAACCCTTTAAAATACATAATGCAGAGAAAATTATATTTTTATGTATAAAATATTAATAATTGTGTACTGTAAACAATAAGCAAACATTTGTAATTGCAGTTTTGAAATGCTAAATAATTTATTTTTGATTTTAATATGAACTTTAATTTTAAACATCAAGTATTTTTCTTACATCAAAGTCTTTAAAATACACTGATTAAAAACTTTAAACAAGCATATTATAATGAATAATGTATGAAAATTTCGGAGTATATATGTTATACTATTATATGTTAGAAGAAAGGAAATAATTGTGAATGATTTATATAACTGATATCGTATCGTATTATATTTACAAAATTTAGATTAAAGCATGGACATTGTGGTGAAAAATATCTTTTTTTTTCATATTTTCAGGAAAGTCCAATCACCATAATTCTCCACTGGCAGACCAGTACAGCTGTATTATAAAAACTTGTGACTGAAATGAACCTGGCAAAATGTGTTTAAAATCCATGAGTTCCCCAAGAGAACACACAGAGCAGTCAGGAGAAGATGCAATGCAGATGCAATATAGGTTTTCCCATAAAATGTCATGCAATATCAGTTTTCTAAAGTATGAATATTTCGGAGTATTGCAGTCATTGCTGTTCCTGTTATTTTCCTTGCAATAAGCAATGAGCATGAATGTTATTAACTAAACGTTGCCATCAAAAACTTTGACAATAAATGAATACACTAATAAATAACATTTACAAAAAATATTTCTGATACAATCACAAATTAAACGATTCTCCGATTGAAAAATGATTCAAGAAAGCAATGGGCAAACTGCAGATTACTTCTGATAGTACAAAGTTGTGCAAACTTCTGACGTTTGGTGCCAGCACATTATTTATGTGAAAAGAAAAACATCCATTGTTATTTATTTACTGTTATTTCTAAGTTTCTCACAAAATTATAAAATATTTTGCGTGCATTTCTGTTTTGTCATTAGAAAGGAATTTTTAATTAAAGCTAAAATTATTTATAAACGAAATCTTATTCTTGATCTGCCGCGTTTTCTAAACATTTTTTTTTTTTTTTAACATGCTATTGCTGTTATAACTTCCGGTTAGAAAATAGGTTGTCATTGTGAAATTGGGTGTTGGCGGATGGATATTTCGTCAAGGGTAAAAAGCTGCCAAGTTTCAGTTATAATACGTAAGTACCCTTATTTGCTGAAAACTACAAACCATGCCTGAACATACAGCTTTTAACAGTTTAATAGTTATACGAATTGAATTAGAATTTAGCTTGACTGCCAAAAAAAATAGCGTAAAATGTAGAAATCCTATGTATCATTTTCAACAACTTAACAAAACAGTTCTGTCATACAATACAGAAAAAAATACCTGTAAACTTAAAGTTACTTAAATGTCTGTTTATTTTTCCAGCATCATCTATAATATTATTTTTGTCCGTGATCCATCCGAAAATCTGCGAAAGTATGTCGCCAAGGGCACCAATTTTTTCATTTAATTACTATGATTAGGATGAGTTCACTGCGATAAGCAACAATGCGCTTAAGGGATATCGTTGCCATTAAACTAACAAATAATGAAAGTCAGTTACCTGTGATCAATCACTGTTATCTCCTTGGAATTCGCATAAAAACTATACACCATCGGAGTGAGGCGGCCATTTTGGAGACCTTTGGAAGAAACCCTAAGGAGATTAACATGGCCACTATATTGCGGAGACTTTTATTTGAAATCTATTCATATTTGGCGGAATTCCTACTATGCAAATCTTTAAATATTGAAGATCTATAATTTTTGAAACGATTACGCCTGGAAATACCGTTTTCAACGAGAAAAACAATAAATATTATTCAGTTTCGAATGCTGCTATGCCAAAATCTGCTAAGAAGTCGATATCCGTATTCAAATAGAATATAAACGGGCCTAGTCTCAGCCCGTACGAAAAGAACTCGCATTCGAGAAACGTCAGAAATGACGTCACGAAAGGGCGTTTTCGTATGCTGGAAGAAAATCGGTAGTCTCAGGCCACTTCTCGGACGCTAAACCCACTTCATATTTCTCACTTAGCGGGTAAAACTTCTCACTGAACTTGAGTCGGTGAGAATGTACTGGTTACCTCTGGAGAGAAGATCCCCGAGAAACTGGTCACTTGGGAAGAGTTCTTTTTTGATGAGGGGTGGAACGTTAAAGCGAAGGTCAACGAGAGAGGAAGAGATTGTCACCAAACATCCCCCACTTTTCGCCAAATAACGGCATTTGTCCCAAGGAAGAACAGGTGTTTTTCTGCCGACTGGCAATGGTTTCTAAGAAAGGCAGTGTTTACAAGAAACAGATGGGGAAAAATACAAATCTGCAGTTACAATTGAAAGGAAATTTTAAACACTATATTACCTATTGGAACTATTATACATTTTGGAATATAAACTGCCGTGATGTGCTGTATAATCTGAAATGTTTCAATGCTGATTTCTGAAGTCTATTTTCCAAGGTATAAATTTTCAACCAAGCAAAACATCTTTCCCGTTTTTATTTACTTTTAAACTGACCAAAAATATAGCTAACAAAAACCAAGTTATGAGAAAATACTTCAAAGAGGGGGAAATTAAAGTTTGAAGAAAATTTCCTTATTCAAATTGCAGAAAATGAGAAAATTTTATAGTGTTGATAAAGTTAATTGTGAATTTTCGTTAGAAGAGGTCATTAGGGTAACACACTTTAAAGGGCTGGGCCGACCTTGCCAGTTGAACCTATTTGATCTGGTAAATTAAAAATATGTCTAAACAGAAATGGCTTTAACATATGAGCTGTTATTTTTGAAAGTGGTATAAGTCCATTTTTTCATGTATCGAGATATTTAAAGGTTTGTATTTGATTGAATTTAAAAATATTTGATAATAATAAATATTTGATAATAATGAATTTAAAAAAATAAACGATTTTTTTAGCTCCAAATGGACTTTTATATACATTAGCTTTACTGTAATGGATTTTTTAATGTAAACTCTTACTTACCAACATCACTATCAGACCAAATTGACATATTATCGTCTTTTTTATAGGTATGTGAACTCATTGTAACAACTGTATGAAATATTATTTATCTAAAATTTTGATTTTCTGCTTTAATAACAATTATATTTAAATAATACTCACGCTGCAATCTATTAGTATAAGAAACACTTTAGGACTTGCGAAAGAAAATAGAACAAAATCAGTGAAATTACTTCTAACCACTTAATCAGAACAATAATACCGTTATCTTGTTAACGATGTTGTTTTTAATACACTAGCTAAGAAATATATGCTAAAGCGTAATGTACACTGAAGTCGTAATAATCAATAATAATTGCAATAAGCAAGTTGCTTTAATTATAATTATTAGGAATGGACTTATTCCACTTTAATTTTTTTTTTTTTTTTTTTTCGATAACATTTTATAGCCAAAATTCTTTTGTTTACTTTATGAAAAAATCGTACTCCATTGAAAGTCTGATTATCAATATGAAGAGAAGGTGTCTATATCTTACTAAAATTACCGTTAACTCATTTTTTTTTAAAGTGGACTTGCACCACTTTCCAATACGTATAACAGCTCATATGTAAAAATAACGATACACAAAGTGTGTAATTATTTTATTTTTTTTAACCAATGCGGAGACACTTGTCGTGAAGACATTCGCCTATAATACACCGCAGCTATTGCTGGCCATTTTATTATGGGGGTGCCATTTAGGCGGACCAGCATTACCCCCTATGAAGGGACGACATAAACGGAGGCATTTTCAGTGGCGCAACGCCGGGATCCGATACGAGCACCCTCAGCACCGAAAGCCAGCGCGCTGTACCACAAGGCCGCCACAGGCCAGTATGTAATTATATTTTTATCAAAATATCTGTACATTATATTTTTATCCCACTTCAGTTGGGCCCCGCAATAACTAAGGCCGGCGCTTTTAAAGGGCAATTCTATTCCTCCGATATTTGGAGGGGGAAATTGGGGTAAAATTATACTAGAGTTGTGTCTTTTTTGCAATCATTTTTTACGTAGGGAGAGATACTAAAAATTATTGTCCTTATTTAACATAAATTATTTGCGATTTTGCTATTCGTTCTCAAGTAAAGCCGTTTGTATAACGATTTTGTTTTGACGTTAAAAAAACGTTATATTCTACATTCTCGTAACTGTCTCGCGAAAAGAGACCATAGAAATATATTTTTAAAGACAAAAGTTAGAAACACTCTATTAAGTTCTGAAAAATCTACATTAAATTTAGAGCATGCATGCCGAATTTCAGCTTTTCGGTCGTCGTAATTTTCGGGAAAATCAATTCACAAAATATGGGTCGTTGAGTATTAGAAAGAACTCACTATGCTCGTCCAAAAAATCATTTCATTTTCAGGAAATTTATTTTTCTTTTAGCTATTATCCTCAATTTTTTTTCCAGAAGTAAAATATAAACATCATTAAAACTTTTTAAATACTAAGTCTTGTCATTATAAATGAATCGGCTCCTTTCCACATCTGTAGCTTGTTAACAACAAACTCCATATGTCAGGAGACTACGATAAACAAAATAACTGTATCATGTATATCCCACGGAACGTGGGAAAGCAATTGGCGCCTCCTATACGTGATCCCATAAGTGAACATCATTCTTTGATTGGAGGAAAGAAGTTGGTGAAAAATGGAGTATACGTTAAATATACATTAGTTTTACATCATCATCAATATTTTTTGGGACTCTAGAACCAATAGTTTTGCTACAGTCTTGTGTTCAATGGATGCAAGCCAAAACACAATTTTGAAATTTTCAGCAAAATTAAAAATTAAAAATTAATTAAAATACCAGTTGTAGAACATTGAAATAATTATTCTACATAGAACATATATTAAGCTTTCAGTGGCAAAAATTTCATGTATTTATGTTTTATAGGGAATGAGAAATAAAACTAAATGTGACATGATGCTAAATTGCACCTTCAGTAAAAAAGTAAGACTCCTGAGAAGCCTTAAATCAGGGGTGTCAAACTCAAAGGCTAACTTGGGCCAAACAAACAAGGTTTAACTATAGGTGGGCCGCAAAAAAAATCAATATTAATACAAACGTGTGTTTATTTACCTAATTACAGTATATTCAACATAAATATACGCATTTTGTTTAATAATAGCAAAAAAAGAGTATAATTAAGAAAACATTTAGCGAATTCTTCCTATCTTATTATAATTCTGCGTCGGTATTTTAATATATATTATTGTGTGCCAATATATTGCCCGGGCCGCAAAAATGTTCGTCGCAGGCCGCGAGTTTGACACCCCTGCCTTAAATGAAAACAAAATTTCCTAAAAAGATCGCGTTTCCTTTGGCGAAGGAAAAAAATAACAGTTGCAAAACCCAAATACCCTGAAATCTGTATCTATAATAATAAATTTTTTGTATGATCCAGTATTTATAAAAATAAACATGACTCTAAATTTTATTGAGGTTTTCTGAAACTCCCTTACATTACTTCGGGAAATAATAAGTAATACGATGCATGGTAAAAAGTCCCAAAATACGTGGATTACATGAAAATGGAAATCAAAACATGCGATGGTTTTTTTTTAAGCCTAAATATAGTTAAAACCTTCATAATTTTCTTAATGCCTGAAGAGCAATAAATACTTTCCGCGGGAAATAGTACTGGGGTGTTGATTATCCCCGACCCCTAATTTTGAGAATCGACCTCCCCGAGCCAGCAACCTTAAAACCGGTCTCAGGTCTCTTCTGAAGGGAGGTCTGCAGTAACTTCAACCTTTTTTTACTGCAATGATGAGAGGCTGTATCTAGTTGAATTCTGATCAGTTTATTATAAATTTATATATTTTATATTGGGATTTCATATTGTTGATGTGTATAACATTCACATACTTTTTTAGACAATTTTACTTATACTGTGTTTAATTTATCATGCAGAGTTCATAAAGCCAAAAGACACTGACATTTTTTCTTTTCAGCCTTTAGTGGTACAATGATGAAAGGCTGAATCTAGCTGAATTATGAGGCGTTTATTATAATTTTACAAATTTCAAAGTTGAGATTTCATTTTAAGGGGACAGTGGACCTTCAAACCTAACTTTTTTTGTTTTGAATGGATTTGTTTGAAATTTGAATATGTTATTAGTATCATAGATATGTAAAAGTGGTTAAAATTTAAAGATGAAATATTAATAATTTATGAATTATTAATTATATTAAAAATTGGCTTAATTAAAAATGTTCTATGCGCATTTCTTTTTCATATAATACGGTCATTTTTATTTACAGGATACCTTATAGAACTAACAATGAAACTTATTGCTTATTTTAAGCATTCATTAAAAATATAAAGAGAAAAAAATGATAACAGTGAAAAGACCCTTTTTATTACGAAAAATACATATAAATCATCTTTTCAAGTACGAAATTTTGAAATTCTGAGCTACGAAGCATAATTTTTTTTCAATAAGATTTAATTGATATACAGTTAAGTATATAAAACTTAAATTTCAAAGCAATACGATAATGAGAAATGCGCCCGGAGCAGTTTGAATATTCGTATGACATGAAAATTTTTATTTTGAGAAAAACACATTTAAAGTTATTGCTATTAGTAACCACATAATATCTAAATTAAATACAAATGCCTATAACTAGGAAAGTAATCATAGAAATAAAAAATTCTTTTTGCAACACATTCCTACTCGTCCGTAATTTCACAATTCAATAAAATAAAAAAAATCGAGCCTGGACAAATTTCACAATTTTGAAAGTCCACTGTCCCCTTAATAATATGTATATCATTTTGCATGTTTTTTTTAATACTATGTTATTTGTGCTGTGTTTAAATTTTAAATTGATTTTGGAAAACAAACATTCTTATAATTCCGGGCATCGCCGGGTACTCCTGCTAGTTATTTATACGAATGTTAAATAATTCAGGTCCGAGCAATTTACCTTGGGGTATGCCACTGAGAACAGTACGGGAAAAAGAAATTTAATTTCCAATCCGCACGGCGAAAGTACGGCCAAAAAATTATCATGGAGGATGTGGATTGTTTCCGAAAGTTAAGTGTTAGCAATTTGTAGATAAGGCCTTCATGGGATATTTTATCAAACGCCTCAATAATATCGACGAATACTACAATAGAGGTGATTTTTAGTTTGAGCACAATGGATGAGTTCTACGACTCTCCACAGCTGATGCTGGGTGGAGTATTTGCGGCGGAAATCCGTGTGCTCCGGTCTTATAATGTTATGAAACTCGCAGAATTCCTCCAGCCACCTGACGAGTATATATTCGTAGAACTTAGAAAAAACTGACAGCAGGCTGATGGGCCGATAGTTACTTGGGTCTTAAAATTCAGATCCCGGCCTGAGAACGGTAACCACGAGGAACTCCTTCAAGATGCACGGGATGTTGTTTAAATTCAAGACCTGTGATTGGTCAAAAGTTTTTTGGATGCGAGTATTACTCACACTGACAGATATAACGTGAACATTCCCGTATTTTAACCTTTCATAAGAAAAGCAAAAACAAAAGAGCTCATTGCGGAATTAAAAAGAAAAGAAATCTAAAATAGAGAATTCTGAAATAAGTTTCGGACCGAAAATTCGACATCCAAGAAATGCTATATATCAGGAATACTTCTTTTACATGTCCCTCCCCGCATTTTTTTTTCATTCCCATCTGATAGGAAAAATAAGGACAACTAAACACTACTTCTATTACTACCATGCAGGTTTAAGGTGTCACAGTCTGATTCCAATCCTGACCTGTAAATAAATATTTTGGAACAGACTTCAGGCTCAGGGCCATTAGTACGTTCCTTTACCATGAAGATCATATGAAGATCACCATGAAGATCCTTTACCATGGAGGCTGTAATATCAATTTGAACAAACTTATTCTGATATCTTTTCGATACCTGAAAAAGAAATAGTCCATTGCATATTCCGGTTGACATACATATATTTTTATGTTTGCCTTCCCGCAATTTACGGATCTACAGCGCTTTGAATATTTCATACGACGCATATATGTTTACTATTCAACGATTTGATAGACTGCATACAAACCTTTGCATAAAATGTATGACATATTTGTGTGCTTTTCAACTATTTAAGGGACAAATTGTTATAAGAGATCCCTTTTCGGCAACTTAAAGCTCTCAGAAGCCTACGTGCAGTCAAATTTGTCCAAAAATAAGCCGAGCTAACTGCACTCAGGTGACGCCAAAGAACCGTGACAAGCCGTTGGTTTTGTATACACCACCAGGCCCGGACTGGTTCCTTTCGGGGCCCTTGGCTAGAGACTGGGGAGATCCTGTTCTCTAATCTCAACTGTTCTAATGTCACGAGAGAACTTAATATAAAAGAACAAATGTAAACTGGCAATGTTTTACCTGTTTTTAGTTTTCTTCCCTTCTCGATCCGGACTCAAGCATGTGTGGCTACCCAACTCGCAGACAGCTCCGACGTCGCGTTCTGCGCATCTGGCTCGCGCAGGATTGGGGATTGCCGCGGACATTGGAACACCGAACTTCACTTCACTTTCCGTACTAGTGTGGTACGCACGCGTCTCTGCTCCGAAATCACCGCGATGAACTACGAGCCGGGTTTCGTAACGATTATTGTAAATTTATGTAATGTGTCAAGTTTTAAATAAAAGAACATGCTAATAAGTTCTAATTGCTGCTTATACCTTCTGATGTCCGTAATATGGGAATAAGGGCCTGTTCACATAGGAGTCCGTTGCGTAGCGTTAAGGAAAAGATGACGTTGAGACGAAAATAAACCAATCATAGGCGTTAAAAATTTCATTGCTAATCGTTTGGAGGCATATGATTGGTTTATTTTCGTCTCAACGTCATCTTTTCCTTAACGCAACGCAAAGGACTCCTATGTGAACAGGCCCTAATAGTTCCCATACATGCTATCAACTCTGCATTCTGCGATGCTATGTTCTTGAACGGAAACAACAGTTTACGGCAAAGGGACCGACAACTTACGTAATTCTTCTCTTCTCTCAAACAATAAAATTGTCCTTTCATTTCAATTAATACTGATGATTTTAGACCCAAATAAGAACTGGCGTTTACACAAAAGCTGAAAATTGTTTGTACACGCGTGAACTTCCTGGGAAAAAGAAAAATTACTCTAGTGCAACTAATTATAAAGTAGTGTAGTTGAAATCTACCAGACTAATAAAAAATACAGACAACTTTTTTGAGGCCCTCGGCGATAGCCGACCTAACCAGTCCGGGCCTGTACACCAATGAGACTAAGATAATAATTAAGAAAATAATTGCTGAATGTTGTTCAGCAAAGGTTTGCGCAGTTGCCATCCCCTTGACTTTAACCAAGGCTTAGGCTTGTTTGTCAATGAATTTCCTGCCATAGTTTGGGGTTAGCTTATGTCGCGAGTTTTTTGCTATTTTATATTACTCAAGTCTTTTTCACGAGGCGCCGAAATTTACAGAACTATAATTTCATATTCATTTTGCCTTCTTGATTTTCCCTTTTTTTTCAGGGTATCAAAATTAACCCTTATTTTGATCTTGCCTCGAAGTTGTTCAGCGTCAAAATCTCATGCTGTTGTGGCCGCTCAACGTTTTGTTGCAGTTTCGGTCCGGTGTCCGCCTTTCTGTTTGTGTATGCTTTCCCTGCGAATGCCCTTAATGCGCGGGGCGGGGTTACTGCTAAATTACTTTACTAACAAACGTGCTATCATTTAAACACACAAGTGTATAATTTTCAGTTATTAGTTACTTCAAATAAAATTTTCAATAAATAGGACTGAAATTTGAAAAGTAAGGTTTTTTTTTTCATTTTTTCCTATGCGGATGCATTCGCACAATATACCGAAGAAAATGTTGACCATTTTATTAGGAGAGCACCATTTCAGTGAGCCAACATTGCTCCCTATAAGGGGACAACACGGGAATATCCCAGCCTGAGGACCTATTGACATAGAATCCGTCAGTGCCATCGTTCAAGATTCCATTGGTGCTGACTAGTTAAAAAATATTACGCTGATGAATTCTATGCGAACAGGCCCTTAAGGAGATAGCTTAGTGCCACTGTGTGGAAGTTCAAGATGCTAACCGCAATACCATGTGGGCGCATAAGAGTAAGAGTAAATTCGTGAATATCATATTGCTTGAAGTTATAACGTCATTGTGAACGGTTAAAATATAATTTTCCTAATTGTGTGATAATGCTTCAATGTGTATATACACTGCTGGCCACCCAAATTGCAACACCAAGAAAGACAAGAGATATCGCAAAAAAATTATTTTGTAGATAACATGTTGACCAAGTATCAAATGATTAAATTTATAGACTTCTGTGAAGTGTGGTTCCTGCCAAAATCAGTAGCCAGAGTAGCCGCCATTGTTGGAGATCACCGCTGCCACAAGCCTCGGCATTGATTCAAAAAGACTTTGGATGAGTTCTTGGGGTACAGCAGACCAAGCAGCTTCCACACGTTGCCAAAGTTGATCTGCTGTGGCAGCTGGGGATGGAATCTGGGTCAATCGTAGAGCAACCATGGACCACATGTTTTCTATCGGCGAAAGATCCGGAGAGCGAGGCGGCCAGGGAAGCAATTCAATCTGGCGATTGACGAAGAACCGTTGGACAATGCGTGCCACGTGTGGTCGCACATTATCCTGTTTAAATATGGCTGTGGGCAAGCCCTGAAGGTAAGGAAGGACAACTGGCTCCAACACCTTGGAGATGTAGCGCTGGCTGTTTAAAGTACCGGCAATGCATACTAGAGGTGTGCGAGAGTGATATCCAATACCGCCCCATACCATAATACCCGGTGCAGGACCAGTGTGGCGGTGCATAACGCAGCTGTTCAGCATCCTCTCTTCACGGTGTCTCCAGACTCGAATGCGACCATCGTGGTGTTGCAGACAGAAGCGTGACTCGTCAGTAAAGACAATTTCATTCCATTCTGCCGTCCACATCCTTCTGTCATCGCACCATTGGCGGAGGAGACGTCAGTGGTTATGCGTCAAGGGTAGACAAAGCAATGGACGTCTTACGGACAGACCACTCTGCTGTAAACGGCGTCGAATGGTACGCGCAGACACTGGATGATGCGTTACAGACTGCATGTGCTGTACTATGGTTCGTGATGTGACTGAGCGATCCGTCACTGCCATGCGCACAATTTGCCTGTCATCACGTGAAGTGGTGCGCTGAAGTGGATGCGATCGAATACGCCGGTCCGTCGTACCCTCCTTCATCCAACGATCACATATCCGCATTACAGTTGTTTGGTTTCGTCCAACACGACTACCGATTTCCCTGAAAGATAATCCACAATCTCGGTAGGCCACTATCCTTCCTCTGTCAAACTCGGATACTTGATCAAAAGATGATCGCTGTTTTCGACGAGGCATAATTGATCGTTTTTTTGAAAAAACCACAAGAAAAACACAATTGCCGAACTTGAAATCGTCGAAATCTCCAAGCCTTAAATAGCGCTTTGAAGTGGCGCCACAGGCGCGCGTGATGTGCGTCTGCGCTGAAATTCTAATCATTTGCATATCTCACCTCCGCTAATGCATGTTGTAAATTTCATGTTATTTGCATGTTTCCTTCAGGGTGTTGCATTTACAGTGGCCAGCAGTGTATTTTGGTATTTTAGCCAGGGGGCAACTTTGTCGCAAATCTCTTTGACCAGCAGACTTCCAGGCTGTGTGGATATTTGAAATAATTTGGCTTTATACACAAAAGAAAAAAAAAGTTACTAGACTCCTTTTCCCTGTAAGAAAAAAATTGGGCTTTTTTTTAATATACTCTTTAAAAAAAAACACAATTAAAAAATTCATTTTACTAATCAAAATAAAGGTGATGAAAGATAATCATAAAGTGACTCTAATTATGTTTTATTTATCTAATTTCAATTTCATTATCATTAACCAGTGTGAAGAGTAATAAGTCCCCAAATCACATTCATAGCCCTAGTGTAACACTTTTATGGGCATGTATATTTACAGTGCATTTACATATACAGATCTTTTCTGTTTACAAAGTTTGCTAGGTGGGTGTATGCAAATCAAAACTGGAAAAATTGTGACAGTTCTAATTTCTCAGTTTTGAATATTCTCATAAACCACTGGCATTTCCCTTTAATTTGTTACTACCCCTCCCACCCTCAAAAAAAAAAATGAAAAAAAAAAAAAAAAAAAAAAAAAAAAAACTAGAACACAGAAAGAACAGATGAAGCATTTTGCAGCCACAAGGTGACCCATGAATGTTAGGGATGCATCAATTTCAAATATTCCCACTCTACTCATAGACTTTGTTGAGGTCTGTTTGGCCCCAAATCCTCAGTGAATATAATAGAAAATAAAAACAAGACTATGATAGACAAAGAAAATTTTATCCATGGAAATGTATAGAGGCATTTCTGACAATAAACCTTAAGTTAAAGGCTTACGTAACCTTGAACAACCCTTCCCTTCCCCCCCCCCCCCAAAAGGGAGAAATTTTAAAACTTTATGAAAAATGGTAAAGTACTTGAGAAATAACATGACCAGAAAAACTTGGAATACATAAACCTGCTTGCAAAGTTTTGTAGAAATGCTAAAATGTAGAAATACCATTTATTAAAAATCCTGAACTTTAATTACAGATCCACTTAAATTTGATTACAACAACCCCCTTCTCCCCCAATTTTTTTTCCAATTGTTAATAAAAATACCAATGATTTATTTTTACAGTTATATCAAGAAATACTAATTTTTATTATAAAAATTCAACTTGAATTACACTGAAAAATAAAACTTTATTACAACATATTATTTTACTTTTTGTCATACACAATTTTTTTTTTTCATTTGTACAACAATTATTTTGGCCAAAAAATTATACTTATAGTACTACTAATATTTACACAGCATTTTTATGATTAACTCTCTTTTAATAAATAATGTTATACATCAGTGCTCCTATTTCTAATAACAAGTCAGTGGGCTGGAGAAATTCAGATATTGCATGGACTCTCCTTGAATAAAATTTCGTTTTTCAGGTTTCCTTTAAACATCAAGATCCCTTCCTCAATTTTCTAAAAGCGATTAGATGACCTTATTTAGAGAATGTATGAGCACGAGAGTATTTTACAATGCTTTTATAATGATGATTCCTACAAGAAGAATACAGGTTTTGAATGACCAGTTTAACGATAATTATTCTAGATCCTAACCAGTTTGATGTTAATTACATTTGTTCTAAATTTTTGCTATAACAAAAGTAAATTTGTTAATATTTATCTCTTAATACTTTCTCTTCTGTTTATTCTTAATTTCCTTTACATATTAATAACCATTGAAGTAAATAATCATAACTTGTAATTAAATTTTCCAGTAAAAAAGTTTTTCATTAAGCAATACAGGCCTGAATTTGATTCTTTTTCCTGACTGCATTATTTTAATTTAGGTCCCTACTTTATCCATATCTTTTTTATTTTGCTGTAGAAAGACAATATTTTGACTGGTTATAGCTGACAGTAGCTAGTCTCCAAAACTAGTGCCTGCAGGTTGATATCCTGCAACAGGCTTGAGTTTTTGAAGCTGCTTCGCTTTAAGCTGTATATTCAGTAGCAGATTTAGAAGTTTTGTGGCCCTTCACTCAATTTCTTTTGGGGTCCTCCCCTCTGATTTATTTGAAGGGATACGAGATGTAGAAATTTTTAGCATCTATGTGCTATCCCATGAATCATTTCAAGGAAAACAAAAGGACATTCTGGAAAATAAAAGGACAGATTTAAATGGAATTTGGTATGGATACACTGTTATGTAAGAGAAAAAAAATTGTACAATACACCAGTCATGGTATGCACTAATGATCATAGTTTAGCTCGTCAGTATAGGAATGCCCAAAATCCATGTTCCAAAATCAAGAATAAAATGACTCCAATATGGCATATAGCCCCTCTCATAGCATGAAGCTATACTGGAAATGTGGCTGGTTGATGAGTCACTTTGGCAGTCGGCCACAGTTCTGACAATGCAGTTTTCAGATCCTGAATGGTTCTCAGAGGGAGATGGCAAGCTGCAACTGCCATCCCATGAGAGTCTTAGAGATGCTTAATAGGATTTAGGTCTGGTTAGGTTCGGGTTTAGGTTGGCCAATGAATTCAGCGAATATCCCCACCCTCAAGACAATCGTCGACTAGGTGAGTCTTATGTGGACAAGAATTAACGTGCAAAAAATTTAATCGAGGTCTAATTATCTGTAAGATCTCATCCCTATAACTCTCACCAGTCAGGGACCCTCTGTCAAACACACGGAGAGGGGTGTGGCTATCTAACACAATGGTCTACCCAGACCATGACACCTGCGCTGTCAAAGTGGTCCCTTTCTCAGATGTTGGAGGAAAGGTATAGGGTCTAAGGTTCTGTCCAGATGAAGTTACAAAAATCACAATTCTATCTGTGAAGACCCCACTGAAGCCGGGTCCAAGGTTGATATTGTGTGCATCATGCTAAACGGCTGAAAAAGCATGTGTCCAACATAGGGTTCCTGACTGGCAAAAGGTATAGTGAAGAGATCTTACAGTCCTATATTCAACTTTTCAGTGGTGCAGTTAGCCCTCAATTAATATTTTTGCATGCCAATGCTTGTCTACATAAGGATGATCTACTCAACGATTATCTTGAAATTGAGGATATTCAACAGACGGATAACCAGCCAGATATCCTGACCTAAACCCAAATAAACATGCCTGGGACTCTCTTGGGCGGGCAATTGCAGCTCACCACTCTCCTTCGAGAACCATCCAGGAGCTCAAAACTGTGTTGCCGCAGGAGTGGAATTGACTGCCTCGGGGACTCATCAGACAGCTTTGTTCCCAGTATAGAATTGTTATGTAAGACTGCGATTGGTGTCCATTCCCCATATTTGAATAATTTAATGTTCCACCTTGCAGGGTGGATTTTGGACATTCAAGTGCGGAAGAACCTAAATGACGATCATGAAAGCATACATGACTGTTTTATGGTATATTTTTTTCTCTTATAGAACCATGTATCCATACCAAACTGAAATCAGTCCGTTAGTTTTCAAAAATTCGATAAAAAGTGTAAATTCTCTTAATTTTAAACACCACTGTATAAGTATACTGTGAACAAGAAAATGTTCAAGTGTTAATTTTACACAGTTTTATTTTAAAACTATTTAAAACTATTTTTTATACATATAGATTTAGAAGTTAAAAAACTCCAGAGTTATTTCTGTTAAATTTAATTTACAAACTAATAAGACTATATACAGGTAAAAGCTTCACTTCGTTATGATATAAATAAATTTCATTATAAATACTACTATAGTATTTATTACAACAATTTTCCGTATTTACATTTTAAAACAAAGTCAAATATTTTAAAGAAAATCACAAAGAAAAATATTTTTTTATTCACGGACCTGTATAGATCCCAGTCAGTTTAGCCGTTGTATTGCAAAACATGACTGTTATGCTTAAAAGTAACCATTCTATTTCATAGATTTAACATCAAAGTTTAGACAAGTTTAATACTTGTATTTTGAATACACTTAGAACATTCAGTTATCAAATTTTCCTATCATTATCAATAATCAACCACTTTAGCATTTTATTTTTATCTGTATTGACATTTATTTATTATAAAGGCTTTCACCCCATTTTCTTTATTTAAATGCTTTTTTACTTGTGGAATTTCTGCACAGAAATCTTTTCTACCATACAGTGCAGACAAAGGACTCACCTGTATGGATACACAGGAGCATTTTTAAATTCACCTGCTCAGAAAATCTTTTCTAGCATACAGTACAGGCAAAAGGTTTCTATCCTGAATGGGTATAGAAATATGTTTATATAACACCCAGCTGAGAAATTTTTTTTTTTCATTGCAGGCAAAAGGTTTCTCTCCTATATGGATACAGATATGCCTTTTTTAAATCACATAGCTGAGAAAATCTATTCTCACATATGAGGCGATGAAAGGCAAAATGGTGTAAGTCACATTTTCAACTTTTTTTATTTGAGGGCAAAAATGTAATCACCATGTTCAATTTATAGTGGAATTGCAAATAATTATTATTTGCAATATTATGATAATTATTATAAATTATAATTTCTTCAATTTATAGTGGATTTTTTTGTAGTTTTTGCTACAAAACACTTTGGACTTACACCACTTTGTCTTTCACCGCCTCATATAGCGCAGGTAAAAGATTTCTCTCCAGTATGGGTACAGAGACGTATTTTTAAATGACTTTGATGAAAATATTTTAGAGTGCAGGCAAAGTTTTTCTTGCCTATATGGATACTGTGATGACATTTTAAATGATGCTTTTAAGAATTTTTTTTCTCACATTCTGTGGAGGCGAATGGTTTCTCCCCCATATGGCTACAGAGATGTGTTTTTAAAAACTTCTTTTTAGAGAATTTTTTCTCGCACTCAGTGCAGGCGAAAGGTTTCTCTCCTGTATGGGTACGGAGATGTGTTTTTAAAATATCCAGCCTAGAAAATCTTTTCTCACAAATATCACAGTCAAAAGGTTTCTCTCCTGTATGTGTACGGAGATGACATTTTATATGATAGCTATTAGAAAATTTTCTATCGCATTCAGTGCACGCAAAAGTTTTCTCTTCTGTATGGGTACTGAGAGGGGTTTTTAATTCACCCGGCTGAGAAACACTGTTCTGAAATACATTGCAAGCTAAAGATTTCTCTCCTGTATGGATACGGAGATGTGTTTTTAAAGTGCTCTGTACAGAAAAGCTTTTCCCGCATTCAGTGCAGGTGAAAGGTTTTTCTCCTGCATGGGTACGGAGATGTATTTTTAAATTACTTTGATAAGAATATCTTTTCTCACATATATTGCAGGCAAAAGGTCTTTCTCCTGTATGGCTACGAAGATGTTCTTGTAAATTACCTTTAACGGAAAATCTTTTCTCACATATATTGCAGACAAAAGGTTTCTCTCCTGTATGGGTACGGAGATGTTCTTTTAAATTACTTTGAACAGAATATCTTTTCTCACAAACAGTGCAGGCAAAAGGTTTATCTCCTGTATGAATACGGAGATGTACCTTTAAAGAACATAACTCAGTAAATCTTTTCTGACACACATTGCAGACGAAAGGTTTCTCTCCTGTATGTGTACGGAGATGTATTTTTAAAACACTCAGCCTAGAAAACCTTTTCTCACATACATCACACGCAAAAGGTTTCTCTCCTGTATGGGTACGGAGATGTATTGTTAAATTACTTTGATGATAATATCTTTTCTCACACACATTGCAGGCGAAAGGTTTCTCTCTTGTATGGGTACAGGGAGGTGTTTTTAATTCACCCGGCAGGGAAACTCTTTTCTGAAATACATCACAGTCAAAAGGTTTTTCTCCTGTATGGGTACGGAGATGTATTTTTAAAACACCCATTCTAGAAAATCTTTTCTCACACACATCGCAGGCAAAAGGTTTCTCTCCTGTATGGGTACGGAGATGCACTTTTAAATTACTTTGATAAGAATATTTTTTCTCACATACATTGCAAGCGAAAGGTTTCTCACCAGTATGGGATCGAAGATGTTCTTTTAAATTACCTTGTTTAGAATATCTTTTCTGACATACAGGGCAGGCAAAAGGTTTCTCTCCAGTATGGGTACGGAGATGTACTTTTAAATGACTTTGATGAGAATATCTTTTCTCACATAAAGAGCAGGCAAAAGGTTTCTCTCCTGTATGAATACGGACATGTATCTTTAAAGGGCCTAATTCAGTAAATCTTTTCTCACACACAGGGCAGACAAAGTTTTTCTCTCCTGTATGAACTCGCTGGAGATGTCTTACTAAATTACTCTGATCAATAAATCTTTTATCACACACAGTGCAGATGAAAGGTTTGTCTCCTGAATGGTAGAGGAGATGTTTTTTTAAAGTGCTCCGCATAGAAAAGCTTGTCCCACATAAAGTGCAGGCGAAAGGTTTCTCTCCTGTACGGGTACTCATTTGCTCGACTTCCATGCTGATCTTTCTTTACATGATGACTCAAACATTATAACTGCCAGTAGTAGGTTTAACTTCTTAATTTGTGGACTCCTTAAACATTTCAGTTTTGCACCTAATGATCTGTAGACAGAGGAGAAATAAATTTAGTGAGAAGCATTAACACTATACCATCACATTATGAATCAAATATCAAAAGTCTAAATTTGCAATTCCTACAATGTTTTCCAAAACTTTGGTTATGCTTTGGTTTTGTCACTTTAAATTAACAGCAAAATATAAGAGTTTGTTTTTGCTACAAAATGAGATATATATAAAGTAAAATGCTACAAATTATGCTTTAGATAAATAATTCAGCTTTTAAATTTATTGCTATTAGGACATGAGATTCCTAAGCAACCCTTAATCTTTTCTCACGCTATATCATAAGGATGTGCAGAGATTTTATATGTTTTTGTTTGTAAAGACAACTCTTGTAAAATAATGCATACAGAATATTAAAAATTTTCCCTTTACATTCATATTACTTGTATGAAATTCAAAATTATTTTATTATCGATTATTAAGGTTTATGTATTGAGAAATTTGAAATATAGAAATCTTGAAACAAGCTCAGTTCCCATTAGATTAAAAAGTTCATAGATCTATTAAAATATATAAAACTATTATGGGAAATAACAAAGGATATGTAGCTGATCGGTGTGTTGAGGCACATTTATTTGGACTGCAGTTTGGTGGCTACATATATTTTTGACCTAAATTGCAAGCAGAGGGTAACTTGGAGTGAACTGCTAACTTTCCCAATCCCTCAGGACCTCCCAAGACTAATTGCTATTGCAAATTTTAGAAAACTGATATTGCATAACTTTTTACATAGACACCTACATTGCATCTGCATAACATCTTCTCCTGACTGCTCCCTTTGTTGTCTTGGGGAACTCATGGATTTCCAACACATTTTGCCGGGTTCTTTTTATTCACAAGCTTTTATAATAGAGCTCGACTGGGCAGCCTGTGGAGAATTATGGTGATTGGAATTTCCCTGAAAGTATGAAAAAAAAAGATACTTTTCACCACAATGTCAATGTTTTAATCTAAATTTTGTAAATATAATACATTAAGATATCATTGATATTAATTCATAATTATTTCCTTTCTTCTAATATATAATAGTGCTTTTTTGTGATTTTCCAAAAAATCTGAAACAAACATTTCACAACAATTATCTTTGGACCTCTTGCAGTACATGAAATTGTCAGAAATACACCAATGATGAGGTATATTTGACACCAACATCTTTTAAATTTTGTATTATGAGGTTATAAACACATAAAAAAATTCCAGACAAAATAAATCTACACAGCTATCATCAATGCTTCTAAAAATTACTTGTAAAAAAAAATTCAATTTTGATATTTAGAAGTATTAATTCAGTATTGCTCAGAGGTTTACCCCTCTAATCTCTTATCCAATTAGTTTTTGTTTACTATTTTATACTCTCTGTGTTCTAAATAAAACATGCCAAATAAATGTAGGACATGACTTGAGAGTCAAACAGTAACACACTGATTTGACACATATTATTATCGTAAAGAAACAGAATTTCACAGCCATAGGAAAATAAAAAAATACATACACACCCTTCAGTAGAAAAATTATTACATTACATATCTCTTTAAGTATGTTTTTTTTACAAACAGACTTTGTTAATTAAAAATTACTGCATTCAGAGTAGAAAGAAATACGGTAGTTAAGACACAAACTTTCATCAGACTAAAAAGTTATTTCTCATTCTTGTAACAACTTGCTGCAATGTGCACTTAATACAGAAGCTGAAAATAGAAGTTTCACCTCAGAGATTCTCTTGTGAGAAAAAATCTGCAAATTTTGAAAGTTTTTTAAAAAACTAATCTAAAATATTGAGCAGGATTCAACTTTTAAGATAATACCCATAAGAAATAAAGAGGATACGTGATGCAACAGCTTTTTCAAACTGTTTATCTAAGGAATTTAATGATGCATAATCACAATAAGGGTATAATAAAGCTAAATACTTATAACTTACCAAACAATGCTTCAATGAGATAAATTGCAATAAAAGTGACAGAAAAGTGAATTCACTGCACTGAGTAGATTTAAATTTTTAAATAGTTTATGAAACAAAACGCACCACAGTTTTCCCAATTAAAATGATATGAATAATTGTAAAACAGTCATTAGAGCATTATGCATCAACATTAAATATGGATGAAACACATTGCAAACAGTATAAAGTTGTAAAGTTCAACAAATATTTTGTTCCTTTGCTTGTTGTTATGGCAAATGAATACTTAATTTTTGAAAATATGGTTCATTCCATGTAGGTAGGTATGGTTCATAATTCTAAAGTAAACAAACACCTATATCATTATGACTAATATATAAACGATAGAAAATATGTTAAAAATTAATCGTAAAATGAATGAATAGCATGAATTCAGATGTTAGACTTTCCTGTATAAAGTAATTAACTGTTATACCATGTTACCTTAATATATTAAGTTAATATAGGTAGGTTTGATAAATAAATCTAAAGTACAGAAACACCTACTTCAAAAAGACTAATATAAAGGATAGAAAATATGTAAAAAATTAATCATAAAATGTGAATAGGTTGAACTCAGATGTTAAGACTTTCCAGTATAAAATAATTAACTGTTATACCATGTTACCTTAATATATTAATTTAATACAGAAATTTCTAAAATTTTAAATGTTAAATGTTTAAAACATAAAGCTTAAAATGTAGAAATAACATAAAATCTTATAATTTTTATTCAACATGTATTTTTAAATTATATTTAAAAGAAAGTTACATGTAACTGTTAACTAAATTGACAGTGAGTAAAAAAGTTCACCATTAAATACAAAGCTATCAAAATAACTTTAAAAGAGGGGAAAATCCTGTGATAAATAGATCACTTATATTAAAATATTTTCCAAAACTCTCCATGAAAGAATGTTTATGAATATTTACCTTATGCAAAATGAAAGCTTACCAGCCTATTATTTCAAGTTATTGGTAAAGTTATCTTTTACATAAATGGTTTAATTTAATCGTTTAACAACAGTTTTAACTTTTATTCATGTATAAATGTAATTCATTTGATGCATATTCCTTCACAACACTTATACTGCAGTAAATTTCTATTAATAAAAGTGGTACTTATTAAGGGGTACAAATAATTTTTTTTTTACCCCAAGAGTTAGACTACTTAAATCGTTAAACTGCACAAAAAACAATTTGAATAACACTGATCTTTAGAACAGAAGTTATAGATTTAGAGATTACCAAAGACATGAAAAGCATGACACCTCACATGAATTTTTCAAGCACAAAATAATCTATTAAGCATAAAGAATATGCTGGTAAGAAGCAGGCAATTAAACTTTAGTTTGAAAGTAATCTGAGTACCATTTTTAAATCTTGTTATAATCCAGTTTTTAAATTTTGAAATGTTTCTAACAAAGAACTCTTTAATAATGCAAAGAAAATTAAATGTTTATGTATAAAATACTAATAATTGTGTACAGTAAACAATAAGCAAACGTTTGCAGTTTTGAAGTGCTAAATAATTCATTTTTGATTTTAATAAGAATTTCAATTTTAAACATCAAGAATTATTCTTAAATCATAGTCTTTGAAATACAGTGATTTAAAACTTTAAACAAGCATATTATAATAAATCATGTACCTAAAATATGAATATTTTGAAGTATTGCAGTCATTGCTATTCCTGTTCTTTTTCTTGCAATAAGCATGAATGTTATTAACTAAACGTTGCCATCAAATACTTTAACAATAAATGAATACAGTAACAAATAACATTAACCAAAAATGTTTCTGATACAATCATAATTAAAACGGTTCTCTGATAGAAAAATGATTCATGAAAGCAATGGGCAAACTGCAGAACACTTCTGAGAGTACAAATTTGTGCAAACTTAGCATGTTTGGCACCAGCACATTATTTATATGACAATTATATATATGGTTAATTATTTACTGTTATATCTAAGTTTCTCACAATATCGACAGTGTATTTGGATTTCATCGAAATTAAAAAATGTAGTGTACATAAATGATGGTTTGTAAACTTTGATAAGCTTTAGATGTTATAATAGTTTTAATATATTTTAAGTATGAAATAAAATTAAAAAATTCTAAACACATGAATGCTGAGAAAAATGGTTGATTTTTTATGGTCTTAAATCTAGTGAATTTAATTTACAAGTGGCTCCTTTTTTCCTTTGTGGTACAGATGTAGTATACGCAACGAACGCCAAGGGGCGATTTTTCGCCAAATCTGATGGTTGTTTGGCGGTTTTTATATTCTGGCTGGGAGGATTTTAAGATCGGATGGTATTTTTTAAAATTTTTTTGCGATAAGCTTTGTTTTACTGACCGCTACAGCCAGCGGTATGTAGCGAAGCCAGCGGCTGGGGATTTTCTGTAATGTTTTTGGACGGATGCGTAACGGAGCGTATCTGAGCGAAGCGAAGATCCCGTGTGCACCTACGAGTTTCATAAAGCCAGCAGTAAGTTTGTTTTCCAATTTATTGTTTACATTTCGCAGTTTAAGCCTAACAGCTCTCCGAACGGGATTTTGGCGCCAAATTGGCGATGGCCCGTTGCGTATACTACATCTGTTCCCGATAGGCTGAAAACTTGATCCACCTAACTTTCGCACTTTTGTCACCAAAGGTTTATGTCATTGAGCAGAATTGGATATAATGACCGGAGTGCCTTGACCAGCTGGTTTTAACTCCTGTACGCAAGATGTTATGTCATGAAAGATAATGTGCTCAGTATTTAAAATATTAAGGCTAGGTTAAAGTTAAAAGTTATTATTACAATTATTGTACAAAATTTTAAGTTTAACACCTTCAATAGTTAAAGGGGCAGAGAAATTTTAAGATAAAAAATTAAGCAATTATTAAGAATAAGAAAAGTTAAATTAAAAATTTAGAGAAGGTAAGATGAAAAAATAAACAAGTTTAAGATAAGGTGGCCGTCAGCAAAAGAAGAAAAAAAGGCTCTCTTCAGGGTCATACAATTCGTAATGAGATGATTGCAGATTTCCGCGGGGGCAAAATGAAAATATCAAGGTAGGGTTTATGTCATTCAATACAGAAAAAAAGTTACCTGTAAATTAAACTTGAGTAGCTTTTATTTATCCTGGCACCATGAACGATATAAACAACGCCCTGATGAAATACCGTTGCCACCTTGAATCTATAAGAAGCAGCTCAAGCTTCAATGGGTAATTCCCTAGAACAGGGGTCGGAAACGCTGTGTTCGCGGGCACAAGCACTGCCTTCTACATCATATGCTTTCTAGAAGGCAGTGGCACAAGCGGGGCCATCGTGATCACCGGTGATCACGATGCCCCCCCCCCATCCCCCGACTCAAGGGTGCCCGTGAGACGATTTTAAAGTGCCTGCCCTTTAAATATTGAAAAATTTTAGATATCTGAACAACAAACGCACGTAGCTGTAAAGAATACTTTTCGTCAACAAAATTAAAAATCATAAAACCGTAAAAATCAAAAACTGACCAGCCTAATCTCTCGACAACGTCGCTTTCCCCTTGCTTTTATGGAAAGTACGATAAATGCATTTAAAGCTAAATTGGCGCTCTGGAAATCGCATATGGAGAGAGATAATTTACCACATTTCCCAAATTTAAAAATGGTGATAGAAAATTATAGCGATGGAAATGCTACAAGCTATTAGTTTGCCAAACATTTTGATTCCATATGGGAAGAATTTGGTACCAGAATTGAAGAATTCTACGAAGTGGAGGCAAACTTGACGTTTTTAATTAATCCTTTCTCTCATATAGAGGAGGATGCGACTCATAAAATTGCGACATATTTTGATATTTCCAATAAGGAAGACATAGAATTGGAAATTATAAATATAAGAAATAACACTGAATACGCCATCGGAGTGGGGCACCATTTTCGGCTCTGGAGACCAGAACTAATCGCTCCCATGTTAACGTCCATAGAGGAAAATTTCGGGGATTTTTTACTTCAAAGCCAATATTTTTTAACTCTTAAAACCTATTGAAATGTATACCGAAGAACGTCAACTTAATTTAAAAAATACTTTTAACCGTGTTCCAAACGCAATATTTAAAGGAAATTGAAAGGTTTCTTTGGAAATCGGCTGTTTTACGCTTTGTGCGCAAAAATTTGGCACAGAGTTGGCTGATTTTCGCCAAGTGCGAATGCTTTTGTACATTTCAGATTTATCTCTGGTTTGGCGGTAAATATGTCACCAATATCTTTAGTTGCTACCAGAAGCATGCATGTGCATATTTTTATTTCCCAGTAACTAAACAGCAAAGAAAAAGGTTTGCTGATTTATGTCAGCCCTACTCTTTCTCGTATTTGTGTTTTGCGTAGCACTTAATATAAATACCTGCTTGTCATAGCATTTCTATTTTAATATTTAATTATGAATAAAACCTTTGCAGTCCTATTTTCAGTGTGACAAACGATAATGGAACTCTAGTTAAAAACAGGAAATCATTTACGTACAATTTATAATTTTTTAAATATTATGTAACATTTTTGTGCAATGACATTCTTTAAAAGTATTTGAACGCAAAAGATTCAAAACAATCAAATTTAAAAAAAATAATTTATTACAATTACATAATAATCACATTACATTGCATTAAATAATTACATTATTATGCTACTCAATCCAGTTTTGTGGCAATGTTTAACTGGAGAGTTTGATTTTTTGGCGAAATGTTTTTTAATACATTTTTCTGCTCTCCCTGAAGTCAAAGAAAATATTGAAATGTCTGCCCTCTATTAAATCTAGATTGAAGGCCCAAGGTAGCTTAGTTGTAGCGCGTCGGCTTTCGGTACTGAAGGTGCTCGGATCGAATCCCAAGCGCCATTAAATACCTTCGTGTCTAGGCCGGATATGGGCACGTTATGTTCGTAGACCAGAAAGTCATTCTATGAGTCAGAAAGGGTGGGAGAAGGTACGATCCCCCAGATGTCATCCCTGGGGATGCTCGGTCAAAATGTAAGTGAAACATGGCTAAGTTGGACTGGATGGAATACTATATTACGACGTACTATATTCTACAATCACTTTATAAGAGTATGAATAAATGTTTCTATAAAAGTCAATAAATGCGATCTTTTTCAAATCTTTACCTCCATTTTCTGATTTTTGATGAATTTTTAAACATTAAATTTTAGAATTTAACTTATTAAAAGCTGATCACGGGATTTCTTTTTCTGGTACTTTAAATTAATTTATCGTCACGTGCATAACTACGAAATAGACAAAAAATATTTTTTTTTCTATCTAATGCGGCAGACGATTGGAAATTATCCAAAAAAAAAAAAATATTAAAAAATTACAGTAAAAGATATGTTCCTCAAAGTGTACTATATTAACTGTACTATATTCTGTAATATGTTCTATTAGATTTAATTTGAATATTTTCTCCTGCATTATTTTGTCTATAAAAATATCCGTTACGATTTTTTTATAAATATATTTTTTCGTTTTTTTTACATCAATTGCATATATTGATCGTTGTATTTATTATAAATATATTTATACATATTTTTTGCATTAGTTGCATACATTGACCGTTGTATTTAATTTGAATGTACTCCGTAGCGAAGTACAGGTTTTCAGCTAGTACTAAATATAATCCCATTTTATTTCTTTTTTGATCGCCCCCCCCCCCAAAGGCACGTTTCCTTTCCTTTCTTTTTTTCTCTCTGTGTGTGTACGTCTTTTTATTTTATTAAAAACAAAAATTTTGAATTTAAATTTAAATGCTATTAACCCAGCAATAATTATAGCTTCGAAACCTCTACTGACCAATTTCACGAGCACCCTTCCTCAAATTAATCCTCAGTCATCATTGGATGAGCCCAGGTACTCCGAAAAGAGCCATAATGGCGATAGTGAGTTTAAAACTTTTTTAATCATGTTTTATAGTGTCCAAACTTCAATTTTCACACTGAAATAAACTATCATTATCTACTTTGAAAGCCAACAGGAAAGTTATTCAGAAGTAATCATATGTGTAGGAATTTGATATGTTTCAGTTATCAAAAGTCAGATTTATAACCGAAGTACAGTAACCACCGCTTATAGTGATCACTGGTTATAAGAATCAACCGTTTATAAGAATCAATATCGCGAAAACAAAAACAAATGAATTATTTCCATGTTAAAATTTTCGCTTTAAAGAATCAATCCACCGGTTTTAAGAATCAGTTCACACTCTTCGCTTTCCTTTCATTTTTCCAAAAAAGCTACTTAAACCCTCAAAAGGCACGAAGTTCTTTCTTTTTTTTTTTTTTTTTTAAGAAAGATTGATAAGATGGGATGGAATATAGTCGTAAAATTCACCCCTTTCTTTATTAGACATAACATAATAGTTTCCCCTTAAACGCTTTACCACAACACTGTCCTATTAGCTTGACCCTGGGGAACTTTACCCGTCCGAGAAAATCTTCGTCTGAGACTATAAGTATTGAAAGAGGTATAAACAGCCTTCTGAAAACTTCATTACGTAAAACTAACGTAGAAAACTTTTTCTTGCTCCCTTCCTGTAGTTAAAATGTTAAAACTGTTAAGCAGGTATGTTGTAACTTGTAACAAATATTGTATTTTTTTCTTCGCTTACTATAATCATGTGTATCTACTTATAGGTCTAAAAATTAAGTTTTATTTTTAAAACTATAAAAAATAATTTTAATAAAAGATAGTTAATGTAAATTAAAGAGTATTTTATGGTAAATTATCTAATATATGTATATATAGGTGTGTGTGTTCCTGTCCAAAAACCTAAATTTCGGTTATAAGAATCAACCGCTTATAAGAATCAAAAACAGTAATAACAAACGTGATTCTTATAAGCGGAAATCACTGTACTAGATAAATACTAGTCAATCAGAAGAGCAATTATTTATTTAAATAGGCAAAGGGAGATTTGAGAAAATAAAACACAAATTAAACTTACTTCAACATCGTAAGTATTATTTTCCATTGATGCATGAACACATGCACGTATAATACCACACGGATCGTAATAAAACGAAAGAAAAAGATGATGCTTTGAAGTGGGAAGACTTCAAAGCATCTTGCCATCGTTTTATTAAATTAAAATTCCCGCTGAAAAAAGAACAAATATTGTATGTTTGTCGTCATTGCACACGGCTAACAGACACCGGAAATGAATTAATCTAAACCAGGGGTGTCAAACTCAAAGGCTACCTAGGGCCAAACAAACAAGGTTTAACCCTTTCACCGGCTCAATTCGAAACTCTAATTCACCTATCCTGGCTTCTGAAACTTGTGCAGTTCTACCCTTCAAGCGGCCCGATTCCCTGGAAAAAAGTTTGTTTTCACTGCAAAAATACTTCTTTCCCCCTTTTCGGAAGTATCTTTTGCCTGTCACCGCAACCCTCTACAGTAATAAAATTTAGCACCCCGCTAGTGTCTCCCCCAAATTTGTTCCCCAACAAGAAAGCGGAATTTTTCTAGGAAACCGTACGTGTGTGTGTGTGTGGCTTATTCCAACCGCTCTAGCCGTAGGCTAGACCAGAGGAAAAAGGGGAACAGCTTTTGAGGGTCGTGTATAAGAGATTTCCGTTCCTCTGAAACACTCCTCCGTAGCGGTTGATGATAATGTTAAAATGCTATGAAAATTTGGCAAAAATATTATATTCAATTTCTTCCAAACTTCAGATATTTTCAAAACAAAGCATTCGAAAATATAAATTAAATATTAAATATTTCAGATTTTAAACCATCTCTTATAGTTTTAAGTTAATAAAAAATTCTAGAGAATTCCATTAAATATTTCATCTCACTAGCATAATATTTTTCACACGTTTTCCCATATAAATTTTATTTCTTCATTGATTTCAGGAACCAAAAATTTAAACTTCTATAATTACCATTTTGTTACACAGAAGATACATTTTAACAGCCGTAAAAATATTTACACATTCTGAAACACTGCAAGTGGTTAAAAAATGTTATAAGTGTAAATTTTGTATAATTAAAACATAATAATACACAAATTATTTAAATGTGTCATGTTACAATCACATTGTTTTATCCTATGAATTTTATATTTCATTGTTAAACGAATTACACTCACACAAAACGATAAAAGAATATTGCAGTTCACACACAGAATTACTTATTGTTTCGTATATGTAATGAAATTTCGGAAAAAAGAATTATTTTAACAAACCAAAATTAGATAATATTAAATTTTAGAATTAAGGTTATAACATAATATTCCATTTTTAGCATGATCTCAAGGTTAGTATAAAAAGTGACACACAGTACCAAAATGACTGCTCAAAGGTTATGCTTGAATATATATGGTTTATTTACACTACTATATATTTTATATACAATAACACTTCAAAATTCATTAAACTTTCTTCAAATTATTTAATCTTATTCTAAATTTCTTTCAAGTTAATCATTCAATGCAATTTTTCTAGATATTCACAAATGTTAACCGCAATAATTATCACAATTAATTTCAACAATAAATATTTGCTAATAGATACACACATCATTGATAATCAGTTCCATCAGTAATAAAATTCCTCATCATAACTTTGTTACTACCAATTACATTCATCAATAATTTTTACTAATAGTTATACACCTCAATAATAATGTTTTGTCAGTAATTAAATTCCTCACAATAACTTTGTTACTACCAATTAAAATCACCAGTAACATTTACTTATAGTTACATACATCATATTCAAAATCACCAATCATCAATCATATTCAAATTCATCAGTAATTAAATTTCTCAACATAACTTTGTAATTAATGTTTTAATTGTTTTCAATCTTTCTCTCAAAATCTTAAAATTTTAGGAATGCCGAAATTAGAGTTCCAAATGACACTTCCCTATTATTAATATAAAATACTCTGAAACAAACCTTGGCTGACATCGATGACACCACATGTATACGCATGAGTTTCAGTCCTCGGACTCATTAACACTCACAGGTATAAGGATAATAATCCGTTGCGTCATAATTGGCAGTCCACGTAGAATATCAGTAAACACAGTCTGGAAGTTACCACTCAGTTCCTGATCTTTGTGCAAGGGTGCAGAGTCTCACGGCTGGCATGGGGTTGATCGTTGTCGTCAAGGAAACAGGCTCAAACTCTTAGCGTCAGTTCCAGATCATTGGGCAAGGGTGCAGAATCTCTCAGCTGGCATGGGGTTGATCCTTGTGGCTGAGGGAATAGGCTCAAATCCGTGTAATCTGGTAATCAACTATTTTATCATGCAAGGGTCAACAGCAACATGGTTTCACCCTTGCTTTTAGTTTCGACTCATTTATTCTATATGTTTTCACGACAGTATATTTTCTTTTATATTACAAATAAATAATTATATCGCTAAAAATTTGTTAGTTCTTTCTGATGTTACAATTATAGATGCAATGATCTTGTTATAACCTTAATACATAATACCATATTTTCAAGTGCTACAATTTTTTACAACAGAAGATCGATAATAGATCGCTATATCATACACAATTGCTTATTTCTTATTATGTGAAAATGTGATGTAAACAAAGACGTATAGTTATTTTAAATATAGAAATATATGTTAAACATTCTATTCTTTTGTATGGTATTTTTCAAAACAGGAAGCGGGGCACAAAGCTAAATAGATGCATCCATTCTGTCCACACCACCCATTGTATGGTTGCAATCCAGAACTGGTACGGGTATTTTATAAGTTTTCCCATGTTTTGTTATATTTTGCATTTCTGTGGAATGGATCGTGCTTAAAATGGCGACAGATCTTTTATCATGCCACTTCATTATCAAAGTTTTCCCCCGTTGATAAGCAATCAGCTCACCCTTTTTCATTTTCTTATTTTTGATTGATTTGCAGTGCAATAGCGAATTAATAACAATTTTGGAACAACATCCAAAATTAATTTTTATAATATTTATATTGCAGCCGAAAAATTTTGTTGATGAATGAATATTCATGCTTAACTTATGACTTGCCAATTTTCATGGTTTTCATGCAGAAAACCAAATTTTTTGAAATATCAGAATTAAAAATTTAGTATTTTCTCGCAACACACATATTGGATTTGAGTTCAATTGAATGCACTATTTAGACGCTATTGCACATACGTACATACACAAGTTTATAGTTAAATACACAATTTTACAAATCAGTTTTGTTTAATCATATTCTTTTTGTGTCTATGAAAATACATCTTTTTTTTAACTGCAATTTTAAGATTGTATCGGTCATATCAATGTCCTAGTTAAATGCTGTAATAAAGAAATTCCGATAATTTGGTTGTTTAGAGAGCTTAGGTCAATTTTTGGTACTCGAAGACTAATTTGACCGGGACTTACTGCTTAATGTCGATACAGATGAATACAAACATTCATATAGAAAAGGGACTCGAACCTGCGAACTCCAGCACCGTAAGGTTCACCCGGAAAATTATGCTTTCATTAATTTGCTTCCGACCACTATCAAAAATCAATGAAATTTTAAGGAAACAGCTACGGGGTCCGAAAATCCTCTCGCTGGGAAGTCGGCTACGCAAGAGAGGGGTACGAAATCAGGAGAAAATTCCTATCTCATGAGGATGATCAAAATTGTGGAGATAACCTGGAATGTGACGCTCTAAACGCCTTACACCTGATAATTTGGGTAGGTAGTTCAACGTGAGTTAAAAAAAAAGAAAAGAAACACCTAAGAATTTCTCACCAATCCCTCCAACCCATTAATTTACAGATTAAAACAAGATGTTAGAAGACCGAGATGAAGAACTAAACAATATTTTGTTACACGAGGGTTAATTAGATAGACTGGAACCTAATTTTAAAGCCGATTACGAAAGGCGGGAATCATCCATGCCAGAAGTAGGATTCGGGACCGAAAGACAGAGCCCTACCATTCAGCCATTTCCCAGTATGAAGCACTGTACAACATCAAATAACTTTTCAAACTTGTATGGAAAGTAATAAAATAATAATTGAAAAGTTTGAAATGTAGCCAAATTGATAAAATAAAATAAAATATGTTTAGACATTATTTTAGTTATTAAAATCGTTATTTTAGTTATAAAAATTATTAAAAGACGATTAATTAAATTTAAATATACATAATTTAAATATACAGTACATGAATTAAATCCTGATTTAAATTAGGATTTAAATCACTTGATTTTTTAAAAAAAATCATTGATTTAAATCAAAATTACTTATGTATATAGTTTTACATTATGTTTCATTCAAATGTAATTTTATTAGCTATAATGGCTTTATCAAGATTGTAAAGTAAAAGATAAAGTAGGAGGGAACTTCTATCATTGCAATATCATATTTTATCTATCACTGTGATTAGTAAGAGTTTTGTTGACATAGGATACAAAAAATCATGGTTTCATGTATTTAATATATAATTTATCATATGTAAATACTAATAGTGCAATGAAAACTTTATCATTAATCGTAATAATAATTTAATCATAATTTAAATTATTGCCTTTGAAATTTTTAACTTGTTAATGTTTAAAAACATAAAAATTCGCGAATCTCCCAGATTATGATCCTAGGGAAATTCATAAGCGCCCTGTTCCTGTGGCCTTACAACAGCCAGCTAGATATTCCACACCCTCCATTCTTGACCTTCCTTCTTGGAAACTGATGCAATTACCGAACATCTGACTTTTCGGGAAAGTCGATCTGCAACCCCCCCCCGCCCCTCCAACTTACCAACGTCGCTCTATTCAGACCCCCATCCCGTGAATGCGTCAGAATCGGAGATGTGCATGTAGGGGTCTTCATTCCCCAATTTCGGACAATTCGAGGTTGTAAATCAAGCACCTTTTATCGTTCCGAAAACGGGGGAAAAAACTCCGTGCAGTGCTGGAAAAATAACCTGCGCCTGTTCAGGGGTACGTCACTGCCCGAATGAGACGGCTAAGGTCGGACGTAATATTTCGTCACTGCCCGGATGAGACAGTCAGGGCTCGACGTAATATTTCGTCACTGCCGTTGAAAGGGTTAACTATAGGTGGGCCGCAAAAAAAATCAATATAATAGAAACGTAGATTTATTTACCTAATTACAGTACATTCAACATAAATATATGCATTTTGTTTAATAATAGCAAAAAAAGAGTATCATTAAAAAAACATTTAGAGAATTCTTCCTATATTATTATAATTCTGCGTCGGTTATTTTATTATATATTATTGTGTGCAAATATATTGGCCGGGCCGCAAAAATGTTCGTCGCGGGCCGCGAGTTTGACACCCCTGATCTAAACTATCCGAAAAGGATTTGGCATCTTTGATTTAGAAGGTTAGCATACAAGGGTTATCATAATTTTCTATTTCAATACGCTTATCGCTTACTTGGCAGCGTTTGGCAAAGTGAAATTCGAAAGTGAATAATATTTATCGTTTTTCTCATTAAAAATGGCGTCTCCCGGCGTAATTTTTATCAAAAATCGCAGATTTTAAATGAACTAAGGCAATGATTCTCAACTACTGTGCCGCGGCACTTTTGTGTGCCGCCAAATTCTTAAAGTGTGCCGCCAAATTTTAAAAATGTATATAGTAAAAATTATAATGCTTTTTTTTTATTACGAGTAAAGTTTGTTTAAATTAAAGAAAAGTACACTGTAAAAGAAAACTGTTGTTTTTACAGTTAAATGCCATATTTTTAACTGTTTTGATCCGTTTTAAGTAAACAAATTTTAAACTTATCTTTTTCTTTGTGTGCCGCCAAATTTGGAAATCGTTAAAAGTGTGCCGCGACAAAAAAAAAAAAAAAAAAAAAAAAAAAAAAAAAAAAAAAAAAAAAAAGGTTGAGAATCACTGAACTAAGGTTTACATAGTAGGAATTTCTTTAGTAATTTCTACTATGTTCTTTAAGTATGGATAGGTTTCGAGCAAGAATCTCCTCAAAAAGGAAGTAATGCTAAACTCCATATGGTTTAATAGTTTTGTTCTCCAAAGGTCTTTAAGATGGCCGCCTCACTCCTATGGCGTATTAAAATCACATCATAATGAAGAAAAATTCTGGAATTTAGTGAATGAATAGCTTCCAATTGTTGACAAAATGCGCTCTGAAATTGAACTCTCTTTGCGCGTCGACATAATATGCTTGTGAATCTTTGTTTTCCAGTATGAAATATTTAAAAGTGCCGATCAAGCCTCCCCGACACTCATTTGGACCAATGCCTGAGAACAGGGAATTCAACTTATATGCCACACTAACTGAAAACCCGCGCTTTGCTACGGAGTACATTCAAATTAAATACAACGGTCAATGTATGCAATTAATGCCCAAAAAAATAAATATATATATTTATAATAAATGCGACGATCAATGTATACAATTGATGTAATATTAATGTATATATATATATATATATATATATATATATATATATATATATATATATATATATTTATAAAAAAATCGTAAGGGATATTTATTTTTTTTGGATAATATCCAATCGTCTGCTGCATTAGAAAGAAAAAAAATTTTTTTGTCTATTTAGTTGTTATGCACGTGACGATAAATTTATTTAAAGTACCAGAAAAAGAAATCCCGTGATCAGCATTTAATAAATTAAATTCTAAAAATTAATCTTTGAAAATTCACCAAAATTCAGAAAAATGAGGTAAAGATTCGAAAAAGATTTCACTTTAAAGGAATTTTTATGATCTTTCTCGTGATATAAATTTTATAACCCTCAAATTATTATTTTAAATGCAAACTTAAAAGAAGTTACAAAAACAGCTTAAAAATTTAATTTAAAAAAATCTAAGAAGAATTTTTCAAAAATCTTTCTTAGTGCACCCCCAAACCATATGAAGAATCGCCATGCAAAATTTCAGTCCTTTAGGTCCTGCGGTTTGGTTTGTGCGTTGTATGTCAGTCAGTGAGTCAGTTACGGAACTGTTTTATATATATAGATTACAACAAGTTGGCCGCAGATTTGCAATATCCAATATCGCATTAATTGTCCATTTTAAGATTGTTTTGTTTAAATTGAAATTTGCATTTACGTATGAAACTTTATGTTCCATTAACATTTTTATGTTTAAATAATAATCCCCCCCCCCCCCCCCTCATCCGCTTCATACAGCGGTGCCCGCCAAACTCCCGCATTTCTGAAACATGTCTCCCTAGTAACAAAGGTTGCCGAATCTTACCCTAGAAAATACGATTTTAAATATACTCCTGTACAATCCTGTAAAAGTATACTCCTGTAAACCGAGCGCGCTCCTCAGAGCAAAGCTATTTGTACCAGCTTTAGTTAATGTATTTAACCCCTTCCTTCTCGCTCCCGTCAAAATCACCGGGTGGGGTTTCGCCTTCAATTTCTAGTGCCCGTGATATTTCCGGGTTGGAGTGTTTAAAAGTAACGCTCTAAAAAGATTATAACAATCCATTTCATTTACCCTGAAATTTTTTTATTTCTTACTTTACATACCAGATGGCAGCACCAGACTATTTATAATGTAATTGGGGATGGTTATTTTTAACTAGATGTGGCAGATCAAGAAATAAAATGGAATACTCCGGAAAAATTGGCACTTTTAATACCGTTGACACCGGAGAAAGGCCTTTTGAGCACGGCATGACCAGGAGATTTTCCCGGCAATGACATAAAGAAACATAGTCGAGTCCACGTCGAAGAGCTTCCACACCGGCGAGAGACCTTATGCCTGCGACATCTACGGGAAAGGATTCCTCGCCATGAGCAAGTAGGAGATACAACACCTCCAGACCCCCACCGGGGAGAAGTGGTTTGCAGAGTGTGCAGTGTAACGTTCCTAGCGCATATGGGAAGTTACTGGTAAGCAAGAATAAATGAAGACATGGAAATATTGTAATAGATCACAAACATTATTGGCGCCATTACATACGCAACTACGTTCTGGATCTAGCTGTTGCCAGTTACATAAATGTAATACTAGATGATGACATGACATCTTCCCTTTCAAAGAAAACACAAAAGAACATATCAATACAAAACAAGTAACAAATATTTATAAGTCAAGACGTTTAGGCGGGTGGACAGTTCAGCCGGAACGGGTGGTCATAGTTTGTCAATGTCAGACGATTTTTTAGCATTTGTCGAAGTCGAAGCTGCGGGAGGAGCAACAGGACAGGAATCAGGAGAGATTGAACTTGCAGGCGAAGGGTTAATCACAGTCTCTCTATCTGGAGGAGTCACTGTCGGATCACTTTTGAATTTCGTCCATAAGTGTCGCCATCGGCAGTAGTCACTATATAAGACCGGCAGTTCCAGAAATAGTCGCAGGAACCCAGTTCCTGTGAGACGTTTATAATTTAACCTTTTCTCCGTCCACAAAATATGGGTAGTTAGCGCACGAAGTTGTTGCACAAAGAAGCTGACTTTCTGTCACAAACTGCAGAGGAACAGAAGAGGACTCTCGTGGTAATCGCAGAGATGGATGGATATGTATTGGCCGTCTGCACACGGGGCAACTCAAAAGAAACTGATAACTGACTCGAATCACAAACTAGACCGTGATGAGTCGTAACCTATGTAATTGAATGGAGCCACGCACACGGCGCAACTGGTTACAAACCCGTCGACCGGGTTTCAGAAGCAAGAGCTACAAATACATTCGAAAGTTAGATGTCCGAAGAAGCTGAATTGGTATGAATATAGCTACAAAGTAACGCCGAAAGTTTAGAAAGGAAGACATATTTCAGTTGTCAAGAAACTATCGTCAGCTATTGGAAATTGGTGAGTGCTTGATCCTTTTTTATCTTAATAGTTTAAATTATGTCTGAACCAAAGATGAAAGAACTAGGTGTAAGATAGAGTGTTATAAAAGCCCAATTCACAGAGCTTAAAGACAAAATAAATCTTGATGCTTTTGACAGCGCGGAATTAGATTTAGCAATAAGCAAATGTAAGACATTCGAATTAGGTTTCAAAGAAATATTTAATAGTATTTATGATGTCTCTGGTAAAGCAGCTATTGATGAGTTTATAGAGGAAGAGCAATTAAATACTGAGAAAATCGATGAACTCTATTTGAATCTCGTTAGGAAGTCGAGTGAAATTAATGAAAAAGAAAGATTTCAAAATTCTAGAATAAAGAAGGTTTGAAATTACCAAAGCTAACGTTACTTTCAGCGGTCCGATAACTGAGTGAATTACTTTTAGAGACTTGTTTAACGCGAGTGTTCATATGAAGGATAGTTTATCAGACGCACAAAAATTGCAGTAGTTAAGAGCTTCGCTAAAGTCGGATGCATTCAGAATTGTACAATCTATCTAGATTACCGATCAAAATTATGCAATTGCTTGGAATTTGTTAAAGGGACGGTTCTCAAATAAAAGGGAACCGACATTTGCACATATTCGAAAGCTTTTTAGCATTTCCCAATTGCATTCGGAATCCACTTGATCAATTTTGGATTTGGTAGATAAGGTTAATGAGGTAACCCGATCTCTAGAAGCGTTAGGACAGAAAGTAGAACGTTTTAGTGACACCTTAATCATGTACATAGTGTTGCAAAAATGGATACAACGACGAAACTATGGTGGGAACGACAACTTAAAAAGGACGAGGTTCCTAAGCTTACAGTTTTTATAAAATTCCTAAAGTATTACGCCAGAACTTTGCAAAACAGTAAATCCTTATACAAATCGCAGAAAAGCATACCCAACAAAGTTACTATTTTAATGAATATACGGAATGTTAATTTTGCCGAAAAGAGCATAATTTACATAAGTGTGACAAATTCTTAAATTTTTCAGTTCAGAAACAGTTTGAATTTGGAAAATCTAAAAGATTATGTATTAATTGTCTTTCAAATTTCCATCAATTAAGATTGTGTAAAAGTGCAAATGTTTGTAAACATTGTGGAAGACTGCATCATACTGTTCTAGACATGGATAGTAAAAGTAAAACTAATCCAAAACCCTTATACCCTAAAGCAAAGGAGTTTATTCCCACGAGGTCGACGGATATCGGGGAATCGTCAGCGGATAACCCTGAAACTGCTGTCTGCGCTAACGTTCAGGAAAGCTTCAGTGTCGGAGCTAATGCAACTCTAAAAAATAATCAAATGTTATTGTGTACTGCTTTACTTCGAGTACAAGATAAAAATAACCAAGTCCACGTATGCAGATGTCTTCTGGATTCTGGAAGTGAAAGGTCATTTATCCGCAAAGCTTGCAGTGATAAATTTGGTCTGACTGTGCGGAAAAAATCAGCCAAAACCCTTATACCCTAAGACTGTGCGGAAAAAAAGCCAAAACCCTTATACCCTAAAGCAAAGGAGTTTATTCCCACGAGGTCGACGGATATCGGGGAATCGTCAGCGGATAACCCTGAAACTGCTGTCTGCGCTAACGTTCAGGAAAGCTTCAGTGTCGGAGCTAATGCAACTCTAAAAAATAATCAAATGTTATTGTGTACTGCTTTACTTCGAGTACAAGATATAAATAACCAAGTCCACGTATGCAGATGTCTTCTGGATTCTGGAAGTGAAAGGTCATTTATCCGCAAAGCTTGCAGTGATAAATTTGGTCTGACTGTGCGGAAAAAATCAGTCTCAATATATTGTTTAGGAACTTCCACTACAAAGAGCAGTGGAGAGGTTGATTTGTTATTCATACCTCATTTTGAAAGCAACTTGAGGGTTAATACATCGGCATTTGTTATTGATAGAATAACGGGTAAATTGCTGCATGCTAGTTTACTAAAAGAATTGAGTGACAATTTTAATGATTTAGTGTTAGCCGATCCGTTGTTTTATGAGTCACAAGAGATTGACATATTGTTAGGCGTAAACGTATTTTTGACTTCAATTAAACCATAGATCATTAAAAGAAGTGAAAAGCTTCCATTTGCGTTAAGCTCCAAACTAGGTTGGATTATTTGAGGTCGAACTTCATTTGAAGTCACTGAGATTGACTGCTTTTCGGTTAATAACTTAAATGTACATATCGACAGCTTAATTCGAAAATTCTCGGATCTGGAACATAAACCTTCGTCACCACTTGTCACTAAGGAAGAAAAATTATGCGAAACTCATTTTCTTGAAAATTAGACTCGTAACGATGATGGTAGATATTCAGTAAAGTTACTGTTTAAACCAGATAGAAGTTTATTGGGAAAATCCAAATCATTAGCACTAAACAAATTTCTTAGTCTAGAAAAAAGTTAATTGAACAATGTCGAGATATATCAAAAGTACAAAAACTTTATGGCAGAATACTTGTCTCTCGGCCACATGGAAGAGTTGCCCAAGAACAGTTCGGATAAGTTGAACGCACATTATTACATACTTCATTATTCGGTTTTAAAAGAGTCTAGTTTAACCACTAAGTTGCGCGTAGTGTTTAATGCTAGATCGAAGTCGTCTTCTGGCATATCGTTGAATGATACCCTTATGAATGGTCCTAAAATTAAAAATGATTTATTTTCCATTCTTTTAAGGTTTAGAAGTTACAACACAGCAATTACTGCCGATTTACAAAAAATGTATCGTCAGATTTTAATACATGTTGAGGATCGTGATTTTCAAAGAATTTTAGCTACTAGAGTTCTCAAACAATTGTCTATAGATGAAGAATCTAATTTTCCAAACGCTGCAAAAATAATTAGAGATAATTGTTCCATGGATGACGTCCTTTTTGGTTCAAATACCAGAGAAGAAGCTCTTACTTTGATTCCGGAGTTGTGTCAGTTATTGTATAAAGGGGAATTTCAATTACACAAGTGGTGTTTGAATGATCGATCAATTTTGGAAGAATCTCTCAAACTACCGAGCGCAGGTAATTCTTCATGTAAGATTGTTGATACCAAAACCATTAAAGTCCTAGGTTTGGAATGGCATCCAATTCCAGATCATTTTACCTGTGATATTGCCACTTCAGAAAGTAACGAACGGATTACAAAAAGAACAATTTTGTCCACTATTTCCAAAATCTTTGATCCGCTAGGTTGGTTTGCTCCATTTATCATAACAGCTAAAATATTGATTCAAGACATTTGGAAAGCGCAAATATCATGGGATGACCCGGTTCCAGAGGAAATTGAGCACATTTGGCAGAATTATCTAACTCCACTTTCTTATCTTAAAGATATTCATATACCTAGACGTGTACTATTGCCTGAAGCTACTACTGTCGAATTGCACGCCTTTTGTTATTCATTTGATAAAGCTTACGCAGTTGTAATTTATTTAAGATCATCCGACAATTCCACAATTAAGGTAAGTCTTTTAACATCAAAGACTAGGGTAGCACCTTTGAAAACTATTTCTATTCCCAGGTTAGAATTATGTTCAGCTGTACTACTAACACATTTAGTTCAAGCAGTTAAAAATTCCTTACCAATATCGATTGATAGAATTTACGCATGGACTGACTCAACGATAGTATTAGCGTGGTTACATTCGGAACCAACCCGTTGGAAAACATTTGTAGCTAATCTGGTTTCCGAAATACAATCGTTATTACCTGCGACCCATTGGCATCATGTAAAAAGTAAAGACAATCCTGCTGATTGCGCTACTAGAGGACTTTTACCATCAGCACTTGTTTCTAACGACTTATGGTGGTCAAGCCCAAAATAGCTTTATCACAATATTCAGTGTTCGAATCAAGTATCGCTGTCTGAAGATGCTTTGAAGGAAGAACGAAAGAAATTATCTTGTTCAATTGGAACAACATCCGAGCCCGGATCTTCAAATGACATTCTTAATCTTTTGAGAACATTTTCTTCCCTTACCAAATTACAAATAGTAACTGCTTATTGTTTTAGGTTCATCCACAACATTAAACGACCACGCAGTGAAAGAAATTTTGGATTCTTGACATCGCCGGAACTATCTGATGCTTTGACCTTCTGGGTAAAAACTGTGCAAAGGCAAGAATTTCAATCGGAAATTTGCTCGTTAGAACATTCAAAATCACTTAATCCCAAAAGTAAGCTTCTGCCCCTTTCGAGGGAACCTTAAGAAATTCCTCGATTATTTTCGAGGAAAACTTAAGAAAAAACGATTTCTTTAAAAATTTCGGCAATTTAAAAGTTTTAAAAAATGGCATTTATAGAGTTTCTTTGCTCACTTCTACCCAGACTTGGGTGTATATAATTTGAAGTGGCACTCTATTTGAATTTGAAGCAAACACAGCTTATACATGAAACAATGTTTATTGAATTCGTTGCACATATAATTGGCTTTTACAGCAATAAGCATGCGTACTACTTGTACGGAATGTATAAACACAGCTTTCAAGAACAATATATTTTTATACTCACGAACAGTAAGTCAAACCAGCAGTACTGCCACGTAAACTTCTGGCCCGCTAAGCACTAGCGCAGGATAACACCTTTTCAACCTTAACAACCTCCCTTTTTTCATTAATGACGCTGCGTGGTATTTATACTAAGCGCGTATGCCGAAATTAGCATATCTAAAGCAGCTTCTTTAATTCACTCAAAAGTTCGATTCTTGTGAATCGAATCTTGTGTATACCTTACACTGGCCTCCCTCGAAAAAAAAAATTAGGTAACTGAGGTCTGAACGGCTTCAGTTAACTAATTGAAAACGCGTGCTGGTCTGACTTTTTACATAATGGGTGGCAAAGCCAAAAAACCTTCCACACGTTGTGTGGGGGAAAAACGCCACTACCATTTTACAAAACTAACCCCGAAGGGTCCAGGTGACACCATCAAACAGTGGATTTGCAGAGTTGCGGATACTGGGATGGCCAACTGCGCCCTAAAAAACTTATTTTAGTTAAAATTGTCAACATAATTGCACAGCATGACATTTCTTGACTGTTTGTATCTGCTCTCCCCCAATTTATAATGTACATGTGTTATTTTTTTGTGAAGTTAGTACATTAGTGGTTAATTGGTATATTGTGCAGTATGTATTTTTTTTCTAGTCACTACATGTCCCCTTCAAAAATTTATAAAACAACAGTATGCCGTTTTTTTTCAGTGGCTCACTCCTTCCCCTCAAAATGTTTACACAGTATATACAATGGGGAACTTCAAACCAATTTGGTTCGGTTTTATTAAAGGGTGGGAGTTAGAATAAGAGAATTGATACAAGACTTGTTCCTCATGAATGCAGCAACTTCCTTGCACCAGTCTGTCCAATCCGTGGAACCTCTCTTGATGGTCGCAGTCCTAGTAAAGGGGTTCGTTGACCGTGTGGGCATCCTTCGTGCAGCAGGTCGTAGGTCCTGAGGCGCTGGTCCAGCTTGACGATGGACAGGAGGTCTCTTGGGAGGAGGCCAACCTTGCTGGGCGGCAGAAATCTTCCGTTTCCTGTACTTGTGCAAAGGAACTTTAAAATTGTCATTCTTCCTTTTGATAACCTTGTGTACCTTATCAGCGACGCATTCATCCTTTGATGGAGTTTTTGTAGTGCACACTTTATCTTTCTTCGTACTTTTGCTTGTATCGGTATTAGATTTTAATGCAGATTCTATTGTTTCAAATTTATACGCCGCACCAACGTGTTTAGTTACTGGTTTTATCTCGCTGCTTGTGTCATGTTTTTCAACAACCTGACTCTGTTTTTCGTATTTGTGCTTATACGACTTCTTGTTTACCACCTTAATTACTTCAGTATTTGCAGTTTTAATGCTGGAACCTGAAGGCGCTTTTCACGTTTTTTATCCCCCTTAACTTTAGTTTTATCCTCTTTTGACGAAAAAGTCTCTTTGAAACTTGCGATATCAGAATTGTTATCATTTAAATTCTTTAACACTGCTTCAGTTTTAGGAAGATTAAGCTTTTCGTACTGGTGCGTTTTAATGCAACCTGCGTCTATAACTTCCGAAGCATCAGCTAAACTACTTACAGTATAACTCTGTGTCAACTTTTCATCCTGACTCTCAGTATGGTTTTCATGTACTTTATTTAAAACCATATTATCAACCTGGCCTACACAATCCTCATTCGGCTGGGAACTTGAAATAATATCATCATTACCTAGCGAGTTCCTAATGTCGTTTAAAGAATTTTTATTATCGTCAACTAATAAGTATTCACTAACTTCCGTAACGCATACTTCGTCATCTACTAAATTTCCTTCATTAACAGATGTGTGAATATCATCTAAAATATCAGGTATATCATCAATAATATCAGGTATAGCATTAATAGAAGTGTCAGATGATTTATTTTCTAAACCACTAGCATTATTATCGGCACTATTTTCAGAAAATTGTACTGGAATTACCTCATCATTCCAGCTAGACTCACTTTCTTTATAAGCCACAAAAATACCCTGACTTTCACTATTCTCAAAATAATGATTACTGCTCGGACAAAATAATACATTTGACCACACAGTTTCAACAGGTTGAACCATATCATGTGAATCAACTTGCCAGTGCAAGTAAGGTGCTTGCATATTATTTTCTTTAAGTGCACTAATTTCATTATAACGCCGTGCGCTTCTATTATTTTGCTTGCGGTACTGCTTACGCTGCTGGTTTGAAACTCGCGAAAAATTTTGGCGCGGCTGTATAAAACTTCTCGTACCTGAATGACGGTACGGGGTAGCGAAGAAATGCCTATTGTCATGTTTAGCTAAAGCTTGAAGGAGGGTAACCTTGCTTGTAATTGTTTGATTATCTAAAAAATCTTGAACACTTGGCTTCAAACGTTGGATAACTATTTTTAAGATTATCGCTTCCGTCACACCTTCTAAATATTCCTCACACTTGGAAATCTTTTCCGTAGCAAAATCTAACGCAGACTGACCTTCACGTTGCCTTAGCGAATAAATTTCCGCTTCAATTTCACTTTGATTAAAGGTCTTTGGAAAAACACTAAGAAACTGTTGCTTGAATGACAAATAGTCAAAAATCAGATTACTGCTTTGCATACACGTGTACCACTGATATGCACTACCTCTTAAAGCGGCTAGAGCAATTTTAAGTTTATCCCCCTCTGGGGTGCATTGTTGCTGAAAGTAATGCTCAATTTTCTTTAGGAATTGGCTTGAGGGGCCGCCATTGAATGTGGCTTCGAATGGCGCAATTTGCTGAACCATAATTACCCGAGGAAAATTTCCAGCAGGATTTTGTTCTACAACACTCATTTTTAAATAGTATATAAGTACTTGCAACAATTTTATCAATATAAGTACACAGTACACAGTTTTTAATTTCAATTATGTTGTTCGTTACAAATTTAACGCTAACTACCAGGGTATATATAATTTCGGGCGCCAGTATAGAGTTTCTATGCTCACTTCTACCCAGACTTGGGTGTATATAATTTGAAGTGGCACTCTATTTGAATTTGAAGCAAACACAGTTTATACATGAAACAATGTTTATTGAATTCGTTGCACATATAATTGGCTTTTACAGCAATAAGCATGCGTACTACTTGTACGGAATGTATAAACACAGCTTTCAAGAACAATATATTTTTATACTCACGAACAGTAAGTCAAACCAGCAGTACTGCCACGTAAACTTCTGGCCCGCTAAGCACTAGCGCAGGATAACACCTTTTCAACCTTAACAACCTCCCTTTTTTCATTAATGACGCTGCGTGGTATTTATACTAAGCGCGTATGCCGAAATTAGCATATCTAAAGCAGCTTCTTTAATTCACTCAAAAGTTGGATTCTTGTGAATCGAATCTTGTGTATACCTTACACATTTAGACTCAGGATGTTTAAAATAGTATTTGTGTTTTCATTTGGTTAGGCTGTAATGGGGGGTGGCGCTATAGTAATGTTACAATGACGTAATTTTTAGGATAGAATTGGCTGCTGTTTCACCATAACCGTCACTTACGGAACTGGGGTACGTACGCGTCTTTTATTTTGCATTAGGATTTTGTGTGCTTGCATGTAAGGTGCGTTGAGCCCATACTATAAGTTGTGTTTGTCTTTTCATTTTCTTTTTGACTTATTGCTTCATTGGGGGACTCGGGGCCTTGGGATGTCTTTTGGGCTTACCTGCATCCTATTCAGAAAGTTCCCCTTGAGGTAACTGACATGGTTAGGCTCCCTGACGAAGAGACCTGTCGGTTACCTCTGTTGTTTTATGGTTCAGTTCCGGCACTTATACAGAATCTTGCCGTTGGTGCGTGGATGCCCAGAGTGCTTGATTTCTGTTTGTTTCTTGTCTATATTTGTATTAATTTTAACTATCTCTGTTGGATTATTTATTTGTTTTTTTCATTATGGGGATATGAAGCTTCTGCGCTATCCTCTATTGAAAATGTTTTCTTTGCAGGATATGTTTGATGTTAAAGTGATTTAGCAGTCTATGCTTGATTTTTATTTTTTGTTTATTTCTATGGTTTATATTTTACATTGATAAAAAAGGAATTCTCAGGGTGGGTGGTCGCCTACTTTATTCAAATTACCTGAAAATCAAAAATTTCCCATTCTTTTCCCAAAGCGGGGAATTCTAACAGACTTAATTATATTTCACTATCACATTACTAACCTACACACTGGGCCTCAACTTTTACAGTCATGCTTGCAGCTAAACTATTGGATAATCTCAGCCAGAGACGCTATTCGTTCCCGAATAAAACGATGCATGATCTGTTCTAGAATTAAAGCTCAAACAGCTAAACAAATGTTTGAAGATCTACCTCCAGGTCGCGTGAATCCATCACGTCCTTTTCTTAAATGCGGTGTAGACTTTGCTGGACCTTTTACTATTCTAATGTCGAAAGGAAGCAGATCAAAAACCTTCAAGGCTTATTTAGCACTTTTTGTATGTCTTGCGACCAGAGCAATTCATTGTGAACTTGTAAGTGATCTATCAACTGACAAATTTCTCGCGGCTTTAAAAAGATTTATTGCACGTCGAGGCAAGTGTTTAGTGACTGTGGCACTAATTTCGTTGGTGCTAACAAAAACCTTTAAGATTTTACGGCTCTCACAAAGTCTTACAGGCACAACGAGATTATTAGTCGTAACTTGTCTGATAAAGGTATCAATTGGCATTTTAACCATCCTGCTGCACCTCATATGGGAGGCATCTGGGAAGCAGGAATCAAATCGGTTAAATTTCATCTCAAGCGAACATTAACTAACATCATCTTGACCTTTGAAGATCTGTATACCATCATAACTCAAGTAAAAGCTTGTCTGAATTCGTGCCCAATATCCCCAATGTCCAGTGATCCAAGTGATCTCGCGGTACTGACACCTGGTCACTTTCTTATTGGAAGTCCTCTTACCGCTATTCCAGAGACCCGATTTTACGTCTTCCAAAATGAATCGTCTTTCTAGGTGTCAGCTAACCCAAAGACTTTTGCAGCACTTCTGGAAGCGTTGGCAGTCGGAATATCTCTCTCGTCTACAACAACGACCCAAGTGGTTAACCCGGTAACCAAACCTACAGGTGGGAGATCTAGTATTAATTAAAGAGGACAACCTACCACCAATGAAATGGCGGATGAGACGAATCGCCGAAGTCTGTATTTCCAGGCAAGGACAAATCAGTCAAAACTGCAGAAGGCTTAGTGAAGAGGCCAATTGTAAAATTATCAAGGTTACCATTAGAACTGTAATGATACAATTCTTAAATTTGTTTAAATGTTCTATTGCATTTGAAATGTTTTCTGTATATCTTTGTTAATAATTTATATCTTGTAATGTCATGTTTTAAAATGATATATTTCAAGGTGGGCGGCATGTTCGATCCCTATAACCGTGATCGCTCTTTAGCATTTTTAATTTTAATTTGCATCGTTTGTTTTTTCTGCGCAAACGCGAAAATGCGAATTCGCATTTAAGCAGTGCACGCTCGTTCGCAGTATGTGTTTTTGGCCTTTCGCCAACTAAGAAAGATCACGGTGGGTTTTGCCATTCGGCACGCTTTAGAGTACGAGCGTACTGATTTGTATTACTTTTCATATCATTATTATACATATACCGGGTGCCCCCAAAATTACCGACTATTTGAAAAATCAATTAAAGAAAAACGGATGGTGATAGAAATGTACGGTTTGCTGCATTCTGCTTAGGTAACCAGGGAATTTATTCTCACCAATTTCCAAAATTAGTTACAAACTTCGTAAACAGATGGCGCTGCTGACTGAGAAAACTACAAAACAATGTTTTCAAAGCAAGAAGCATACGCAAAGTTGCATGGATTGGCCTCCCTATTCGTCAGATTTGAAGCCATGCAATTTTTTCTTTGGGGTGGTACTTGAAAGACCAGGTGTATCGTCACAATCCACAAACTGTAGATGAATTGGAAAGATACATCTCTGTTGCTTGTCAGAACATTGAAACTGGAATGTTTGCACGGGCGTCTGCGAATTTCGACCTCAGACTGCGCCACGTTGTTGATGCAAACGGTGGTTATTTCGAAAACATTGTTTTATTGTTTTTCCCAGTCATCAGCGCCATCTGTTGACGAAGTTTGTAACTAATTTTGAAAATTGGTGAGAATAAATTCCGTGGTTACCTAAGCAGAATGCAGCAAACCGCACATTTCTATCGCCTTCCGTTTATCTTTAATTGACTTTTGAAATCGTCGGCTATTTTTGGGACACCCGGTATATTGCTGCAATAAACGCTATTGGTTTGCCAAGTACAGTCCGCTGTTTTCTTCCGGCATCATACATGCCACTACACCATTTGCTCCGGTCTTATAATGTTATGTAACTTACAGAATTCCTCCAGCCGCCTGACGAGTATATATTCGTAGAACTTAGAAAAAGCTGACAGCAGGCTGATGGGCCGACAGTTACTTGGGTCTTAAAATTCAGATCCCGGCTTGAGAACAGTAACCACGAGGAACTCCTTCAAGATGCACGGGATGTAGTTTAAATTTAAGACCTGTGATTGGTCAAAAGTTTTTTCGATGCGAGTATTACTCACACTGACAGATATAATGTGTACAGTCCGGTATTTTAACCTTTCATAAGAAAAACAAAAACAAAAGAGCTCATTGCTGAATTAAAAAGGAAAAGAAATCTAAAATAGAGAATTCTGAAATAAACTTCGGACCGAAAATTCGACATCCAAGAAATGCTGTATACCAGGAATACTTCTTTTACATGCCCCCCCCCCCATTTCTTTTTCATTCCCATCAGTTCGGGAAAATAAGGACAACTAAAAACTACTCTATTACTACTGTGCAGGTTTAAGGTGTGACGGTCTGATTTCAATCCTGACCCGTAAATAAATATTTTGGAACAGACTTCAGGCTCAGGGCCATTAGTACGTTCCTTTATTATGAAGATCATATCTGAAGGCTGTAAAATCAATTTCAACAAACTTTTTCTGATATCTGTTCGATGCCTGAAAAAGAAATAGTTCATTGAATATTCCGGTTGACATACAATATTTTTATGTTTGCCTTCCCGCATTTTAAGGATTTACAACGCTTTGCATATTTCATATGACGCATGTATGTTTACTATTGAAAGATTTGATAGACTACATACAAACCTTTGCATAAAATGTATGACATATTTGTGTGCTTTTCAACTATTTAAGGGACAAATGGTTATAAGAGATCCCTTTTCGGCAACTTAAAGCTCTCAGAAGCCTACGTGCAGCCAAATTTGTCCAAAAATAAGCCGAGCTAACTGCACTCAGGTGACGCCAAAGAACCGTGACAAGCCGTTGGTTTTGTATACACCACCAGGCCCGGACTGGTTCCTTTCGGGGACCTTGGCTAGAGACTGGGGAGATCCTGTTTCTCTAATCTCAACTGTTCTAAGGTCACAAGAGAACTCAATACAAAAGAACAAATGTAAACTGGCAATGTTTTACCTGTTTTTGGTTTTTCTTCCCTTATAGATCCTGACTCAAGAATGCTATCGACTCTGCATTCTGCGATGCTATATTCTTGAAAGGAAACAACAGTTTACGACAAAGAGATCGATAACTTACGTATTTTTTCTCTCTCTCAAACAATAAAATTGTCCTTTTATTTCAATTAATACTGATTTTACTCCCAAATAAGAACTCAAGTAATTTAACATATTTTTAAAATTATGGAAACTTATAAATATTTCAATAATGTATCTAGAATCCAGGTAAAGCACTTCAACTAAAACGTTTTCCGATTTAATATAAAATATAAAAAAACTATTTTTATTTCTCAATCAAAAGGAGAAAAATATTAATTGATTATAAATATAATATTTAAAAAAAAAATGTTTTCATTTTTCCGTTCCGAAATTTAAAAGAACCACTACAATACAATTAACTTATTTGTTTGCGTTTCTGTTACAACAGAACAGAAAACAGAACTAGATTGGGATACCGAGCCTAAACTTCCAGTTTCTTCTTTTCGTCAACCTATATTTTTTAAACAGTTTTTCCAAACAGTTGTTACAATTCAACAAACAGTTCGTTTGGATTTTGTAAAAACAGCGATGCGTCAGTCACTTCCCTTCACGAGCGGCACGTCGCCACACGCAGGTGGCAATACGTATGCAGACTGACTGTTCTGCCATACTGCATGTGCTAAGAGTAAAAATTAACTGGCGTTTTAACAACAGCTTAAAATTGATTGTACGCGCGTAAACTTCCTGGGAAAAAGTTAAATGACTCTAGTGCAACTAATTAAAAGTAGTGTAGTTAAAAAAGTACCCGACTAATAAAAAATACAAACCACTTTTTTGGGGGGGGGGCCCTTGGCGATCGCCGACTTAGCAAGTCCGGGCCTGTACACCACTGAGACTAAGATAATAATTAAGAAAATTAATTGCTGAATGTTGTTCGGTAGAGGTTTACGCAGTTGCCATCCGGTTGACTTAACCAAGGCAGAGGCTTGTTTGTCAATGAATTTCCTGCCACAGTTTGGGGTTAGCTTATGTCGCGTGTTTCATGTCATTTTATATTGCTCAACAGTCTTTTTCACGAGATGACGAAATTTGCAGAACTATAATTTCATATTCATTTTGCCTTCTTGTTTTTCCCTTTCTTTGCAGGGTATCAAATTTAACCCTTATTTTGATCTTGCCTCGAAGTTGTTCAGCGTCAAAATCTCATGCTGTTCTGGCCGCTCACCGTTTTGTTGCTGTTTCGATCCGTTGTCCGCATTTCTCTTTGTATCTTCTCCCTGAGAATGCCCTTAATGCGCCGGGCGGGGTTACTGCTAAATTACCTTACCAACAAACGTGCTATCATTTAAACACACACACACACGTGTATAATTTTAAGTTATTAGATATTTCAAATTAAACTTTCAATAAATAGGACTGCAATTTGAAATATGTTAGTAAGGGGTTTTTCGTTTTCTTCTTCTATGCTGATGCCTATGTCGTCAGGCATTCGCACAATATACCGAAGAAAATGTCGACCATTTTATTACGAGAGCACTATTTCAGTGAGCCAACATTGCTGCCTATCAGGGGACAACATGGGAATATCCCAGCCTGAGGACCTGTTCACATAGAATCCGTCAGTGCCATCGTTCAAGATTCCATTGGTGCTGACTGGTTAAAAAATATTACGCTGACGAATTCATGCGAACAGGAGATAGCTTAGTGCCACTGTGTGGAAGTTCAAGATGCTAACCGCAATACCATGTGGGCGCATAAGAGTAAGAGTAAATTCGTGATTATCATATTGCTTGAAGTTATAACGTCATTGTCAACAGTTAAAATTTATTTTCCTAATTGTGTGATAATGCTTCAATGTGTATATACTCTGTCACACAAAAATATATGCACCCAGAAGGAAACGAGCTACTATTACTTGAAATGTGTGTAGTGTATGTGGAGATAAGCAAATGATTACAAATTTAGAAGAAAAGACCGTTTTATTAAGAAGATATGGCATGAAAAAGGTTACAAATCAGCAAGTAGTAAATCCACCTCTGGCAGCTAAAAGAGCCGAAACACGGCGTGGCATCGAATCAATGAGGTCACCTATGACCTCCTGCGGAAGATCATGCCATTATCTTTGCAGGGGGCAGTTAATTCACCAGTATTCCGGGACGGCTGCATTTGCCTTCCAAGCACGTCCCAGGAGTGCTCTATTGGCGAGAGGTCTAGTGACTTCTCGCCAATTGTTGGGAGAGTCGCGCAGTATGTGGACGAGTATTGTCCTGCTGATAAATGACACCTGGGCGACTTGATAGCATAGGCAGTACAAATGGCGTTAAAATCTTGTCCACGTAACTGCGTGTCGTCAAAGTGCGTTGAAGGACGACTAGAGGTGATCGTGTGTCCCAACAAAGCGCTCCCCACACTGTCACACCTTGTGTAATCGCCGTATGTCTCTCGAAAACAAATGCCGGATCGGACCGGTGGCCTGGCCGCCTCCACACGCGTATGCGCTGGTCATCAGCATTGAGACTGAATCGGGATTCATCGCTGAAGATCACATGCCTCCAGTCGGTCACACTCCAGCTTGCCCGAGGTCGGCAAAAATCCAATCGACACGTTGATGTCGATTGGATTTTGCTTAAGATGTGGGCTCAGTGGTAGGCGTATTAATGGACGTCGGCTCCTTATAATTGCGTCGGCCAGTCGTCTCCGAATGGTTTCCCTTTATACCACTGGATGTCTGGAAGGTGGTAAATAGCGTCGAACCGCTTCTAGCGACGTTCTTGGTGCGGACGTGGCCGCTCTTATGATTGTGCGATCCTCGCGCGCATTTGTGTTCCTGGGACGCTCTGACCCTCCGTGACGGTAGACTATCCCTTCCGTGATCCATTGTTGTCAACACCGAGCAACTACCATATTGCTCCGACCGAGGTGGCGGCCGATACGCCTGTTCGACCAACCTGCTTCTCTGAGGCCTACTATACGCCCCTCCTCTCAAAGTCCTACAATTGTTCGTACTGTCGCCGGTTACGTCTCAGAGGCATCTCTAGTCACAATACCGTCCATCCAAGTCGACGGATTTGTTTGAATAACCCTATGACACGAGCAATCATGCTTTTAAACTCTCCCAGCTGCGCATCTCATATGCGCATAGTGCGCTTACCCTTGTATCATTGGCGTCGAAATTTTAATCATTTGCATATCTCTTACCAGACTACATTCCTGCCAAGTTTCCTGATAGTAGCTCGATTTCTTCTGGATGCATATAAATACCAAAATACAGAGCGTAGTTTGGTATTTTAACTAGGGGGCGACTTTTTAGCATATCGCTTTGACCAGCAGAGTTCCAGGCTGTGTGGATATTTGAAATAATTTGGCTTTATACACAAATGAAAAAAAAAGTTACTAGACTCCTTTTCCCTGTAAGAAAAAATTGGGCTTTTTTTTAATATACTCTTAATAAAAACACAATTTTTAAAATTCATTTTACTAACCAAAATAAAGGTGACGAAAGATTACCATGTGACTCAAATCATGCTTTATTCATCTAATTTCAATTTCATTATCATTAAAGTTTGAAGAGTAATAAGTCCCCCCAGTGTAACACTTTTACGGGGATGTTTATTTATAGTGCATTTACATATACAGTACCTTTTCTGCTTACACAGCTTGCTAGGTGGGTGTATGCAAATCAGAACTGGAAAAATTGTGACAGTTCTAAACTCTCAGTTTTGAAGATTCTCATAAATCACTGGCATTTCCCTTTAATTTGTTACCCCCCCCCCTCCCTCAAAAAAAAAAAAATTGCTGTATGTGTGTGTGCATGGAAACAAGAACACATTAACAAAGTTTTAAATGGTTCAGAAATCTTTACCCCCCCCCCCCAAAAAAAAACAAACAAACAAGAACACAGAAAGAACAGATGAAGCATTTTGCAGCCACAAGGTGACCCATGAATGTTAGGGATGTATCAATTTCAAATATTCCCACTCTACTCATAGACTTTGTTGAGATCTCTTTGGCTCCAAATCCTCAGTGAATATAATAGAAAATAAAAACAAGACTACGATAGAAAAAGAAATTTTATCCATGGAAATGCACAGAGGCATTTCGGACATGAACTTTAGGTTAAAGGCTTACGTAACCTTGAACAACCCTTCCCTCCCCCCCCCCCCATAAAGGGAGAAATTTTAAAACTTTATGAAAAATGGCAAAGTACTTGAGAAATAACATGACCAGAAAAACTTGGAATACATAAACCTGTTTGCAAAGTTTTGTAGAAATGCTAAAATGTAGAAATACCATTATTTTAGAAAACCTGAACTTTAATTACAGATCCTACTTAAATTTGATTACAACTACCCCCTTCTCCCCCAATTTTTTTCTTCAATTGTTGATAAAATTACCAATTATTTTTTTTTACAGATATATCAAGAAATACTAATTTTTATTATAAAAATTCAACTTGAAGTACACTGAAAAAGTAATACTTTATTAAAAAAAAATTTTTTTTCCCAATGCGGATGCACTTGTCGTCAAAAATTCACCTATACTACGTCGCAATTTTACTGCCCATTTAACTATGTGGGCACCATATAGGCGGACAGCATTATCCCCTATGAAGGGACGACATGAATGGAGGCATTTTTCATCGCGCGACGCCAGGATTCGATCCGAGCACCCTCAGCATCAAAAACCAGCGTGCAGTACCACTGGGCCACCACAAGCCCACTTTATTACAACATATTACTTACTTTTTGTCATATATTAAGACAATTTTCTTTTTCATTTGTACAACAATTATTTTGGCCTAAAAATAATTGTTGTTAAATTATTTTACTTTTTGTCATATATTACGACAATTTTTTTTTTTTCATTTGTAAATCAATTATTTTGGCCTAAAAATTATACTTATAGTACTAATAATATTTACACAGCATTTTTATGATTAACCCTCTTTTAATAAATAAAGTTATATATCACTGCTCCTATTTCTAATAACAAGTCAGTGGGCTGAAGAAACTGGGATATTGCCTGGACTCTCCTTGAATAAAATTTCGTTTTTCAGGTTTCCTTTAAACATCAAGATCCCTTCCTCAATTTTCTAAAAGCGATTAGATGACCTTATTTAGAGAATGTATGAGCACGAGAGTATTTTACAATGCTTTTGTAATGATGATTCTTACAGGAAGAATAGAGGTTTTGAATGACCAGTTTAACGATAATTATTCTGGATCCAAACCAGTTTAATGTTAATTACATTTGTTCTAAATTTTTGTTATAACAAAAGTAAATTTGTTAATATTTATCTCTTAATACATTCTCCTCTGTGTATTCTTAATTTCCTTTAGATATTAATAACCATTGAAGTAAATAATCATAACTTGTAATTAAATTTTCCAGTAAAAAAGTTTTTTATTAAGCAATACAGGCCTGAATTTGATTCCCTTTCTGACTGCATTATTTTAAGTCCCTACTTTATCCATTTCTTTTTTATTTTGCTGTACAAAGACAATATTTTGATTGGTTATAGCTGACAGTAGCTAGCCTCTAAAACTAGTGCCTACAGGTTTATATCCTGCGACAGGCTTGAGTTTTTCAAGCTGCTTCGCTTTAAGCTGTATATCCAGTAGCAGATTTAGAAGTTTTGAGGCCGTTCGTCCAATTTCGTTTGGGGTCTTCACCTCTGACTTATTTGAAGGGATATGAGGTATAGAAATTTTTTACCATCTATGTGATATCCCATTAATCATTTCTGGAAAACTAAAGGACATTCTGAAAATTCTAGAAAAGGACTCATTCTGGAAAACAAAAGGACAGATTTAAATGAAATTTGGTATGGATACACTGTTATATAAGAGAAAAAAATTGTACCATACACCAGTCATGGTATGCACTAATGATCGCAGTTTAGCTCGTCAATGTAGGAATGTCCAAAACCCACGTTCCAAAATCGAACATAAAATGACTCCAATATGGCATATGGCCCCTCTCATAGCATGAAGCTATACTGGAAATGTGGCTGGTTGATGAGTCACTTTGGCAGTCGACAACAGTCCTGACAATGCAGTTTTCCGATCCTGAATGGTTCTCAAAGGGGGATGGCAAGCTGCAATTGCCCTCCCATGAGAATCTTAGAGATGTTTAATAGGATTTAGGTCTGGTTAGGTTCGGGTTTAGGTTGGCCAATAAATTCAGCGAATATCCTCACTCTCAAGATAATTGTCGACTAGGTGAGCCTCATGTGGACAAGCATTAACATGCAAAAAATTTAATCGAGGTCTAACTGCACAGTCAGGGACCCTCTGTCAAACACACGGAGAGGTGCATGGCTGTCCAACATGATGCCTACCCAGACCATGACACCTGCGCTACCAAAGCGGACCCCTTCTCAGATGTTGGAGGAAGATATAGGGTCTAAAATTCTGTCCAAATGAAGTTACAAGAATCAGTGTCCAGGCTGAATCACAACTCCGTCTGTGAAGACCCCACTGATGCATGGTCCAAGGTTGATATTGCCTACATCAAGTTAAACGGACCAAAAAGCATGTGTCTGACATAGGGTCCCTGACTGGCAAAAGGTATAGTGAAGAGATCTTACAGTTCTATATTCAACTTTTCAGTGTTGCAGTTAGCCCTCAATTAATATTTTTGCACACCAATGCTTGTCTACATAAGGATGACCTACTCAACGATCATCTTGAAATTGAGGATATTAGCCGGATAGATAGCTCAGCCAGATATCTTGACATAAACCATATTAAACATGCCTGGGACTCTCTTGGGTGGACAATTGCAGCTCTCCATTCTCCTTCAGGAACCATCCAGGAGCTCAAAACTACGTTGCCACAGGAGTGGAATTGACTGCCTCGGGCACTCATCAGACAGCTTTGTTCCCAGTATAGAATTGTTATGTAAGACTGCGACTGGTGTCCATTCCCCATATTTGAATAATTTTATGTTCCACCTAGCAGCGTGGATTTTAGACATTCAAGTGCGGAAGAACCTAAATGATGATCATGAAAGCATACATGACTGTGTTATGGTATAATTTTTTTTCTCTTACAGAACCATGTATCCATACCAAATCGAAATCAGTCCATTAGTTTTTCAAAAACTCGATAAAATGTGTAAATTCTCTAAATTTTATACACTACTGTATAAGTATACTGTAAACAAGAGAATGTTCAAGTGTTAATTTTACACTATTTTATTTTAAAACAATATACATATAGATTTAGAAGTTAAAAAAACTCCCCAGTTATTTCTGTTAAATTTAATTTACAAACTATAAGATTATATACAAGTAAAAGCTTCACGTTGTTATAATATAAATAAATTGGATTACAAATACTACTATAGTATTTATAACAACAACTTTCTGTACTTACATTTTAAAACAAAGTCAAATATTTTAAAGAAAATCACAAGGAAAAATATTTTTTTATTCACGGACCTGTATAGATCCCAGTCAGTTTACCTGTTTTATTGCAAAACATGTCTGTTATGCTTAAAAGTAACCTTTCTATTCCTAAGATTTAACATCAAAGTTTAGACAAGTTTAATACTTGTATTTTGAACACACTTAGAACATTCAGTTATCAAATTTTCCCATCATTTTCAATAATCAACAAGTTTAGCATTTTATTTTAAGCTGTATTAACATTTATTTATTATAAAGGCTTTCACTCCATTTTCTTTATTAACATGTAGAATTAAATGCTTTTTTACATGTGGAATTTCTGCACAGAAATATTTTCTACCATACAGTGCAGACAAAAAGACTCACCTGTATGGATACACAGGAGCATTTTTAAATTCACCAGCTCAGAAAATCTTTTCTAGCATAGAGTACAGGCAGAAGATTTCTATCCTGAATGAGTATAGAAATATGTTTTTAAAACACCCAGCTGAGAAAATCTTTTTTTTTCTTCGCAGGCAAAAGGTTTCTTTCCTATATGGATACAGATATGACTTTTTAAAATCACATAGCTGAGAAAATCTATTCTCACATATGAGGCGGTGAAAGGCAAAACGGTGTAAATCACATTTTCAACTTTTTTTTTAATCTGAGGGCAAAAATGTAATCTCCATGTCAATTTATAATGGAATTGCAAATAATTATTATTTACAATATTATGATAATTATTATAAATTATAATTTCTTCGATTTATAGTGGATTTTTTTATAATTCTTGCAGAAAAATGCTTCTCACTAGTGCAGGCAAAGTTTTTCTTGTGTATATGGATACGGTGATGACATTTTAAATGATCCTTTTCAGAATTTTTTCTCACATTCTGTGGAGGTGGAAGGTTTCTCCCTCGTATGGATAAGGAGATGTGATTTTAAATTATCCAGCCTAGGAAATCTTTTCTCACAAATATCACAGGCAAAAGGTTTCTCTCCTGTATGTGTACGGAGATGACATTTTATATGATAGCTATTAGAAAATTTTCTATCACATTCAGTGCAGGCAAAAGTTTTCTCTACTGTATGAGTACGGAGATGCATTTTTAAAACACTCTGAGTAGAAAATCTTTTCTCACATACATCGCAAGCAAAAGCTTTCTCTTCTGTATGGGCTTTCTCTCCTGTATGGGTACGGTGATGTCTTTTTAAAATACCCAGCCTAGAAAATCTTTTCTCACATACATCACAGGCAAAAGGTTTCTCTTCTGCATGGGTAAGGAGATGTATATTTAACTGACTTTGATAAGAATATCTTTTTTCACATACATCACAAGCGAAAGGCTTCTCTCCTGTATGGGTACGGAGATGCACCTTTAAAATACCCAGAGTAGAAAATCTTTTCTCACATACATCACAAGCAAAAGCTTTCTCTCCTGTATGGGTACTGTGATGTCTTTTTAAAATATCCTGCCTAGAAAATCTTTTATCACATACATCACAGGCAAAAGGTTTCTCTTCTGCATGGGTACGGAGATGTATTTTTAACTGACCTTGATTAGAATATCTTTTTTCACATACATCGCAAATGAAAGGCTTCTCTCCTGTATGGGTACGGAGATGCACTTTTAAATTACTTTGATAAGAAAATTTTTTCTCACATACATTGCAGGCGAAAGGTTTCTCACCAGTATGGGAACGAAGATGTTCTTTTAAATTACCTTGTTTAGAATATCTTTTCTGACATACAGGGCAGGCAAAAGGTTTCTCACCAGTATGGGAACGAAGATGTTCTTTTAAATTACCTTGATTAGAATATCTTTTCTCACATAAAGGGCAGGCAAAAGGTTTCTCTCCTGTATGAATATGGACATGTATCTTTAAAGGACCTAATTCAGTAAATCTTTTCCCACACACAGGGCAGACAAAGCTTTTATCTCCTGTATGGACTCTCTGGAGATGTTTTACTAAATTTCTCTGATGAATAAATCTTTTATCACACACAGTGCAGGTAAAAGGTTTGTCTCCTGTATGGGTACTCATTTGCTCTACTGCCATGCTGATCTTTCTTTACATGATGACTCAAACCTTATAACTGAAAGTAGTAGGTTTAACTTCTTAATTTGTCGACACCTTAAACATTTCAGTTTTGCACCTAATGATCTGCAGACAGAGGAGAAATAAATTTAGTGAGAAGCATTACCACTATACCATCACATTATGAATCACACTCCAAAGTCTAAATTTGCAATTTCTACAATGTTTTCCAAAATTTTGGTTATGCTTTGCTTTTGTCAATTTAAATTAACAGCAAAATATAAAAGTTTGTTTTTGCTAAAAAATTAAATATATATAAAGTAAAATATTACAAATTATGTTTTAGATAAATAATTTAGCTTTTAAATTTATTGCTATTATGACATGAGATGACTAAGCAACCCTTAATCTTTTCCCATGCTAGATCATAAGGATGTGCAGAAATTTTATATGTTTTTGTTTGTAAAGATAACCCCTGGAAAATAATGCATACAGAATATTAAATTTTTCCCTTTACATTCATATTACTTGCATAAATTCAAAATTATTTTATTATTGATTATTAAGCTTTATGTATTGAGAAATTTGAAATATCGAAATCTGAGAAAAAGCTCAGTTTCCATTAGATTAAAAAGTTCATAGATCTATTAAAATATATAAAACATGGAAAATAACAAAGGATATGTTGCTAATGGGTGTGTTGAGGCACATTTATTTGGATTGCAGTTTGGTGGCTACATATATTTTTGACCGAAACTGCAAGCAGAGGGTAACTTGGAGTGAACTGCTACCTTTCCCAATCCCTCAGGACCTCCCAAGACTAATTGCTATTGCAAATTTTAGAAAACTGATACTGCATAACTCTTTACATAGACACCTACATTGCATCCGCATAACATCTTCTCCCTTTGTTCTCTTGGGGAACTCATGGATTTCCAACACATTTTGCTGGGTTCTTTTTATTCACAGGCTTTTATAATAGAGCTCGACTGGGCTGCCCGTGGAGAATTATGGTGATTGGAATTTCCCTGAAAGTATTGAAAAAAAAAAGATATTTTTCACCACAATGTCAATGTTTTAATCTAAATTTTGTAAATATAATACATTAAGATATCAGTGATATTAATCATTCACAATTATTTCCTTTCTTTTAATATATAATAGTGCTTTCATGGGATTTTCGAAATGATCTGAATCAAACATTTCACAGCAATTATCTTTGGACCTCTTGTAGTACATGATATTGTCAGAAATACATAGCTGAAGAGGTATATTTGACATCAACACATTTTAAATGTTTTATTATGAGGTTATAAACACATAATAAAAATTCCAGACAAAATAAATCTACATAGCTATCATCAATGCTTCTTAAAAATGTAAAAAAAAATTCAATGTTGATATTTAGAAGTATTAATTGAGAAATGCTCAAAGGTTTACCCCTCTAATCTCTTATCCAATTAGTTTTTCTTTACTATTTTATACTCTCTGTGTTCTAAATAAAACATGCCAAATAAATGTGGGCAATGACTGGAGAGTCAAACAGTAACGTATTGATTTTACACATATTATTATAGTAAAGAAGCAGAATTTCACAGCCATAGGGGAACAGCTTTTTCAGAAGCACCGCCCTTGACGCCAACTTGACATAAAAAGTTTTTGATGCCAACTTTTCCCTATTCCGCAAACCTGTTAGGCCTATATTGAAAAATGTAAAACAAAAACATCCATAACAACCAGGAAATAACAAATAAGTTTAATACAAACTTACCGTTGATGTATTAAACTTCCAAAAACAGAACAGAAATTCCCAGCCGGTGGTTTGTAGCCATCACTAATATATTTTCCACTGGCTGTATTAAACTTCCAAACACATTACAGAAATCCCAATCCTAACATTACCCAATATCCTCCCATGATATTTACAAACTACATCCTTCACCAACATGGTCGCCGTCCGAAATCTCATAAACAACTCGCAATCAAAAAACTTTCAATCTAATCCCAGGAACAACAGTACATGATTAAACATCCATTCAAATTGGATTGCCAGAAAAAATCGCATGGTTACCACACCATACACAAAATCGCCAAGCTTGGCAGGAAGTTGCGTAAACGCCAAAACCCAAAATCACCAAGCTTGGAACGTGGTGCATCTGTAAAAGCTGTACCAAAAGGGATTTCTCATTCTTGTAACAACTTGCTACAATATGCACTTCATATAGAAGCTGAAAATAGGAGTTCCACCGCAGAGATTCTCTTGTGAGAAAAAATCTGCAAATTTCGAAATTTTTAAAAAAACTACTCTAAATGATTGAGCAAGATTCAACATTTAAGATAATATCCATAAGAAATAAAGAAGATATGTGATGCAACAGCTTTTTCAAACTGTTTATCTTAGGAATTTAATAACACATAATCACAATAAGGGTATGGTAAAGCTAAATACTTATAACTTACCAAATGCTTCAGTGAGATAAATTGCAATAAAAGTGACAGAAAATACAAAAAAATTCACTGCACTGAGTAGATTTAAAATTTTAAATAGGAACAGAACACGCCATAGTTTTTCCAATTAAAATGATATGAATAATTGTAAAACAGTCATTAGAGCATTATACATGAACATTAAATATGGATGAAACACATTGCAAACAGTATAAAGTTGTAAAGTTCAACAAATACTTTGTTCCTTTGCTTGTTGTTATGGCAAATGAATACTTAATTTCTGAAAATATGGTTCATTCCATGTAGGTAGCTATGGTTCATATTTCTAAAGTAAGCAAACACCTATATCATTATGACTAATATAGAAAGGACAGAAAATATGTAAAAAAATTAATCGTAAAATGAATGAATAGCATGAATTCAGATGTTAGACTTTCCTGTAGAAAGTAATTAACAGTTATACCATGTTACCTTAATATATTAAGTTAATATAGGTCGGTTTGGTAAATAAATCTACAGTACACAAACCCCTATTTCATAAAGACTAATATAAAGAATAGAAAATATGTAAAAAATTAATCATAAAATGAATGAACAGCTTGAACTCAAATGTTAGACTTTCCAGGATAAAATAATTAACTGTTATACCATGTTACCTTAATATATTAATTTAATATAGAATTTTTTAAAATTTTAAGCTTAAAATGAAGAATTAACATAAAATCTTATAATTTTTATTCAGCATATATTTTTAAATTATATTTAAAACAAAGTTACATGCAACTGTTAACTAAATTGACAGTGAGTAAAAAAGTTCACCATGAAATTCAAAGCTATCAAAATAACTTTAAAAGAGGGGAAAATCCTCTGTTAAATAGATCACTTATATTAAATTTTTTTCCAAAACTCTTCATGAAAGAACTTATACACAATGTTTATGAATATTTACCCTATGCAAAATGAAAGCTTACCAGCCTATTATTTCATGTTATCGGTAAAGTTATCTTTTACATAGATTTAATTTAATCCTTTAACAACAGTTTAAACTTTTATTCATGCATAAATATAATTTATTTGATGCATATTCTTTCACAACACTTATACTGCAGTAAATTTCTATTAATGAAAGTGGTACTTATTAAGGGGTACAAATAATTTTTTTTACCCCAAAAGTTAGACTACTTAAATTCTAAAACTGCAGAAAAAGCAATTTGATTAACACTGATCTTTAGGACAAAAGTTATAGATTTAGAGATTACCAAAGACATGAAAAGCAAGACACCTCATATGAATTTTTCAAGCACAAAATAATCTATTAAGTTTTCAAAATAATCTTTAGTTTGAAACTAATCTGAGTATACCAATTTTAAATCTTGTTAAAATTCAGTTTTTAAATCTTGAAATGTTTCTAACACAGAACTCTTTAGAATACATAGTGCAGAGAAAATTAAATGTTTATGCATAAAATACTAATAATTGTGTACAGGAAACAATAAGCAAACATTTGCAGTTTTGAAGTGCTAAATAATTTATTTCTGATTTTAATAAGAACGTCAATTTTAAACATCAAGTATTATTCTTAAATCATAGTCTTTGAAATACACTGATTTAAAACTTTAAACAAGCATATTATAATGAATCATGTATCTAAAATGAATATTTTGGAGTATTGCAGTCATTGCTATTACTGTTATTTTTCTTGCAATAAGCATGAATGTTAACTAAACGTTGCCATCAAAAACTTTAACAATAAATGAATACAGTAACAAATAACGTTAACAAAAAAATGTTTCTGATACAATCATAATTAAAATGGTTCTCTGATAGAAAAATGATTCATAAAAGCAACGGGCAAACTGCAAAAAATTTCGGAGAGTACAAAGTTGTGCAAACTTAGCATGTTTGACGCCAGCATGTTATTTATATGAAATATATATATATGGTTGATTATTTACTGTTATATCCGAGTTTCTCACAAAATTGACAGTGTATTTGGATTTCATCGAAATTAAAAAAATTAGTGCACATAAATGATGGTTTGTAAACTTTAATAAGTTTTAGATGTTATAATAGTTTTAATATATTTTAAGCATGAAATTAAATTAAAAAATTCTAAACACATGAATGCTGAGAAAAATGCTCGATTTTTTATGGTCTTAAATCTAGTGAATTTAATTTAAAAGTGGCTACTTTGTTAATATTTTGCTACTTTTGGATTATAATATTTTTAATAAATAATTTCATTATTGAGTTTAATGGTTCAATATGCTGAAAACTTGATCCACCTAACTTTGGCACTTACGTCAACAAACGTTTATGTCATTCAATACAGAAAAAAAAAAAAAAATACCAGTAAATTAAACTTGAGTAGCTGTTATTTATCCTGGCACCATGATCGGTGTTATTTCAACCCGTGATTCCTTTTTAAAGCTGTGCAAATTTGTCGCCAAGCTCCGATTTTTTATATTAAATTACAGAGTATTGAATTGAATTGTATTAGATTGAAAATTTGTGAGACTTATGCTACAGCCAGGCGGCCGGCTTTACAGAGTATTGAATTCTACTCGATAAACAAGAGACACTTATAAACAACACCCTGATGAAATACCGTTGCCACCATGAATCTATAAGAAGCAGCTCAAGCTTCAATGGGCAATTCCCAACACCGACTCAAACACAAAGCCTCGGCGCAAAGTTGGGAGTAGAGGCTGACGTCACAAATCTCAGTCATAACAAATCGCCATTCGAGTTGACATCGTACTGTATTAGCTTGCTATGTGCGGACTCAAAGGCATGCTGTAGCACGGACTTTTATATTTGAAGTTTTATTAGAGGATTTTGGAATAATTCAAATACATGTAAGTACCCTTTTTCACTGTCATTACTGTAATTTTAATATCGCTAAATATTTAAAGCATGTATTACTTCTATTTCGTTACTTCATCATGGAGTAGGCTTAATTGCTGACTATCAACACACGTGATAGTCAGTGAATTATGTTACTTCTGCTTAAGTATGTTATATTATCGAGAATTTTTATTCTAAGTATTAACGTAACAAGGCTGAAGATCACTGTTAAGCCTCCATCAGTTTAATTTTATCATTTGCAAGACATAATAACTTTCAAATTGAAGCGATGAATAAACTTAGTACTAAATGTACTAAACTTAGTACTAATTAGTATTCTATTTTTGTATTCCAGTTCTTCATATTACTTTACAGTTGGAAATATTTTATGGTTTTTTCATGTTCTTAAACTTTGAAGCTTCATGTGTAATATGGATATTCCAAGGACTTTTAAGAGAAATATTGATATGTTGTGTATTTTTTGTTAAAATTTTGTGTATTGATCAACAGTATTAATAGCTATGTTCTCAAATTTATATAATGTGTTTTTCAAGTAATGTTGTTTATTGTATATGTAAAGTAAGGCTCCACGGACAGTATGCGGACAGCGAGGTAAAGATTTAGATAAACTCATCCCTTTAACTTGTAACCTTCTTTTCTAAATTTAGTAAATGTTCTCACCTGAAGGGAAGCCTTGCTCGAGGAGCTAGGGCCCGGCCCCTCTGGCAAGTCTTTTTTCAGAAGGGGGGGGATATTGTGATAATAACGGCCCACCATTATATATCTAAAGCGTATTTAAAATTAATATTGCGTGAACAGAAGATTTCTGTCTCTTGGTGTCTAACTCTCGTTGCTGTCGGACCTGTGGTCCGCTTCTGTCTTGTAATGTAGTCCGCGCCCCGTCAGGCCAAGTCATGTGGCCACTGCAGCTAATGCCTTCAAATAAATAAAGCAAGTCTTCGAAGTTGTGTATTCCATCAATGGCTCAATGTGTGCGTGTATCGCCTAACGTTCGTAAGTGATTCCCTGGATCTACAATTCGCCCGACTGCATCACACCTTTGTGCCGGCTACACCTCCGATAAGTGCTATGCCTCTCCTCCACGGCGTGAGGTACGGGGCATCACACACACACACACATATATATATATATATATATATATATAGCTTTTAAGGCATATAGTTTTTTAAAAAGGAAAGGTAATAAACTGCATATTTTTTTTAGCTTCAGCAGAATATATTTAAAATTTTGTTTATTTTCTCGTGTAAATAAAATTCAAACTAAACATACTCATAGATATAATTTTCTTCTATGAGTGCTCAAAAAGTACCATTATGTATTTGACTTATATATCTTGTTTTAAATATCTATAATCATTTTTATATGACTAATATATCTTGATATTAAGCTAAACAGTAATATAAAAGTAATTTGTTATATATAATTAATGTTATGACTATGAAAAAAATAGATGTTTTAGTATTATTATCTCATTTCCATTTGAAAATGTTTTGTATTTATGTTTTTTAATAGTAATTTTAATAGTTCATGCTGCCCAATTCTTATGTTTAAAACCTTTTTATGTATTACTAGTGGCCCGTCCCGACTTTGTCCGGGTTGAACAAATATCGATCTTAAGTAGATATTAGGAAGGTATAATTTGTTTTAAAACTTTATGGTATACCACATTTTTCGTTTTTCTGAGGTTTTAAAACAAATTGATTCTCCGCATTTCCTGACCTAGAGAGACCAACATGTAATTGTCCATGAGTAAACCAATCTTCCCGTAAGTGAAGTCCAATATATTTGTATGTTTAACCTTGGGATTTATTGATGGTGATGGCAAAAATTTTTTTTATTGGAAACTGTAACGTCAGGCACTGAATTGTGCCCGGGGCCACCCGCATGCCGATTTTGATACGATTTGGCCCCATAGCCTATTCGCTGCAGAGTCCACACACACACACACACAAAAAAAAACCAAAAATGGCACAAAAAATTTAATAACTTTTTAAAAATTTAAATTCAAAAACCCGGCTACGTCAGGCACTGAATCGTGTCCGGGGCCACCCACGTGCCCATTTTGGTACGATTCGGCCCCATTGTCTCGCTGTCAGCGAGGACAGCCGCGGAAGCTGTCGAAATGAGCAACTTTTAGGGGCAAAATCATTAAAAAACTCCGGGGCCCGATTTTCAAAAAATAATATGCCAATGTTTTAATCTGAACTATCAACTATATCTATACAAAATTTCAGCTCAATTAAAGCAATACATTTTCACTTATAAAGGAACAAACATAGACCTATTTGAAATAATCAATAAATTTCACAGATTCAATGAAACACACTGATTTTTGAATAAAGTTCAATAATTCAAGTTCGATTTACGCAAATTGTGCATAAAATTGTACATAAATTCAAAAACATAAAGTTTATAAATAAAGTTCTGTAGTATTATACCAATAAATTTCCAGTTGATAGCCAATAAATTGTAAATATTTTTACCTTAAATGTCCCATAAAAAGCGTAGTTCCAAATGTAATTTTCTTCAATAAACCATTAAACGTTGCCAATTTCAAAAATCCTCTTTGTATTTTTCAATACCTCCTCCACTTGAATCATAAAAATATTAAATGTTTTACTGATAATAAATGAAAATGTAGTTTGATGTGTTGCTATGGTTACTTGACTATGATTGACAAAGAAAATTCAAATGTTAAAAATGTGACAAAGTAAGAGTTGTAAAGGTGAAGCATCAGCTCAACATTTAAGCCCCTAACTTTCTTTCTACTGATCAGATATACATAATATATAGCCTATGTCCATCTGGAATAATGTACCTTACAAATAGTAAAAGAATTTTTCAAATAGGTGCAGAGGTTCCGGAGATTACCCTCCACATACAAAATCCGCTCTCTCTCTTTATATATTAGTATATATTATAATTAAATCTGGTTTTTCATCATTTTGTACACAATATTTCGTGCAAATTTTTGTACTCAATAGTTTTAATCATTTAGTTTGAAAAGTAAAAGAACGGTCATGAACAACATATTTCGTGAATTTAACTCAAATTTGAATATATTTCCTTTTATTTATTTTGGGTTTCTTACGTAATTAAAAAAATTGTTTTATAAATCGGCAAACTGTGTTATTGAGGACAGCAGAAAGATTATTCAACTAACTAATTGAGATTATTTAACTAATTATTAATTAACCTTTAGCTTACGGGGCCCATTTTTCCGATTTCCTCTTTAGAACGGGACATTTCATACCCCCTTTTTAAGAACGGCCTTATATATATATATATATATATATATATATGTGTGTGTGTGTGTGTGTATCTCTCATATACATATATATATATATATATATATATATATATATATATATATATATATTCATTCTTGGAATACATGCTATCCCACCCCCGTAAGGAAAAGGTTAAACCAAGGCGAAAACCGTAAGATTTGAAAATAAAGAGAGTTTGTGTCTATCGGCCTCTTTGTATGAATCATCAATTCACATGCGCAGACCCGGTGATCGCGATGGCCCCGGCTGGAGTGTTTAAAAGTAACGCACTAAAGAGATTAAAACAATCCATTTCATTTACCCTGAAAATTTTTTATTTCTTACTTTGCATACAAGATAGCAGCACCAGACGATTTATAATGTAATTGGGGAGGGTTATTTTTAACTAGATGTGGCAGATCAAGAATACTCCGGGATATGGATCAAGAATACTCCGGGAAAATTGACACTTTTATTACCGTTGACACCGGAGAGAGGCCATTTGAGCGCGGCGTGACCAGAAGATTTTCCCGGCAATGCTACCTGAAGAAACATAGTCGAGTCCACGTCGAAGAGCTTCCACACCAGCGGAGCTTTACACAAGCGGAACATGATTTTTGTACTTGCAAAAAAATAATCGCTGATGCAAAGCTTTTAGCACATCCTAAACCAGACGCAGAATTGATACTGCAGGTAGACGCATTCGATTTTGCGATCGGAGGTGCATTATTCCAACTAATTGATAATCAACCCCAACCTCTGGCGTTTTCTTCCAGAGAATTTATGTGGTTCTTCCTTTCTTTTTATATCTCTAACGGTCCAGGCACATTATAAAGTACGAGGGCTACTTCTGAATAACTCTTTTATTCTCTACGTAGAGGCAGACTAACATATACAGACTTGGGGCTTCCAAAATAATACACAACAGTACCGCAACCCGCGGTACTAAGAAACTAAAGGTCGCAATGAATCCCTCAGGCAGAGTAGGCATTTACTAACAATACACGTACACCTCGGCTCTGAGCTAATTCTCGAAGTCGTGCAGCCACCTCGGCTAAATACCAATACACGCTCTATCAGTTAAACACCGCTATCACCTTCCATCAAGCTTGCCTCGCTCTCTCTCGTATCGCTACTAAAGTCTTGGGCTTTTGCCAACTCAGCGTGTGCCCTTTAAATAGATCAAACACCTGCGCCGAACTCACTTTGGCTGGCATGTACAGCGCTGCTTCCAGAAATTTGCATCTGAGCAACACGCGAACCCTACAAATTATCCCAAGCAGAAAAATATTATAGTGCGTATGATCGCGAATTACTGGCTTCATATGCTTCTAGTATTAAACATTTCATTCACACGCTTGAAGCTAGGGATTTCAAACTATTTATCGATCATAAGCCACTGACTCATGCGTTTAAACAGCGTTTAGATAAATGCTCACCGCGACAAGCCCGACAACTGGATTTTATTTCCCAATTCACGACAAATATTTACTATCTCCCAGGCACCGAAAACGTAACGGCGGATAGCCTCTCCAGAATAGTTTCCATCGAAATGCCAAATCCTATAAATTATGACGAAATTCCGAAATTGCAAGAACCAGATTTAGAGCTTCAAAACTTAATGAATAATCCTCAAGGATTGCAGTTAAAGAAAATAACTATGCCAAATTCTAACACCCTTTTATTGTGTGACATATCTACTGGCACCGCTAGACCCTTTATCCCAAAGGAATACCGTCAGCAGATTTTCAGTCAATTGCACAATATGTCTCATCCCGGTATTAGAGCTACTACAAAATTAATTCGCGCTCGATTCATTTGGCCATCAGTAAACAAAGATTGTTCTATTTGGTCTAAACATTGCATACCATGCCAAAAAGCAAAAGTAAGTAGGCACACTAAAACCCCATTAGGCTCTTTTTCTGACCAAACACAGATTTGACCATGTGCACCTTGATATTGTCGGACAATTCCCACCATCAGCTGGACATTATTATTGCCTAACCATGATAGACCGTTTTACACGGTGGCTGGAAGCCATTCCAATAGCTGATATAACTGCGGAAACAGTAGCAAGGACTTTCTACACTCATTGGATAGCCCGCTTTGGTTGCCCATCACGAATCACAACGTATCAAGGACGGCAATTCGAAAGTTCGCTTTTTAAAGCACTGGCATGTATGCTAGGCGTTAAAGAAATCCGAACGACCCCGTATCATCCGCAGTCCAACAGCCTCATAGAGGAATTTCATCGTCCGTTCAAAGCCGCCCTGAAAGCGTACAACATCGTACAGTGGGTGTCCGCCTTACCTACAGTTTTGTTTGGCTTTCGTACTGCTTTCAGGGAAACTCTTCAAGCAACAACAGCTGAATTGGTATACGGTACCACCCTCCGGCGAATTTTGTAATCCCACGCTTTTGGACATCTTGCCCAAACAACTACTGGAGGACTTAAAAGCGCATTTTTCGAACGTCCGACCAAAACCCACTTCCAACCACGGAACTAAGGCAGTTTTCGTCCATCCGGAGCTGAAAACGGCATCACATGTGTCACGGCACGATTGCGTGAAAAAAACCCTTCAAGCTCCATATGGTGGGCCTTTTAAAGTGTTGCGGCGTGCCGATAAAGTATACGACGTGGACATTAACGGTCGTACATCAACAGTATCAATGGACAGATTAAAACCTGCATTCATCGCCGAAAATAGTGACTTTCTCGTTTCAGACTAGCTGTCCCCTACTGAAGAACTGTGTAAAACAAAAACTACACGTTCCGGACGGACTGTTCAATTTCCCGAACGTTTCGTATCTTAAAGACTTTAAAGATACTGCGGGGGGGGAGTGTGCGGCGACTCGCCAACAGGCAGATTTCTGGCGGATCGTGAAGCCGGCGAACGGGTTTTACCAACGCTGCAGCAGCGTTTCTCGCCAAAGTAGCAACCCCACTCGCTGCTCGCTACAGAACTTCTCTCTCCCACACGACCCCAGCGTTCGGCGCTAGACTCTAGTCATCGGCGCAAAATTCTTAGCGACTCGCTGGGATTTGAGTTATGTTCCCTCGTGCATTCACGCTCTATGTAACTGTTAAGTTATGTGTGTATTAATTAAATATTTAAAGACAAGTGAAGTGTCTAATTTCATCGCATAAACCAGCCGCAAATTTAAATAAACTTTTGTGTGATTTATTCATTTGTGAGTGTTTAATTATTTTAATTCATAGATTTATATTTTTAAAATCATTTTACACTTGCATTCTTTTGAGCTTTATAGAGTAGCAAAAAGTGGCAACACAGGTAGGTTATTTACAAACAATGTTAGCCATATCCAGTGCCGAGTCATTTCATGGTTATTTTGTAAAATTCTGCTAAACATAACTTCAGTTTTTTTTACTGCAAGATGACAGGCTGAATCTAGCTGAATTATGAGGAGTTTATTATAAATTTATATATTTATATATTGGGTTTTCAAATTGATGTGTATAACATTTCACATGCTTTTTTAGACTATATTATTTATACTCTGTACAATTTTTCATGCAGAGTTCACAAGACTGAAAGACACTGACATTTTTCATTTTCAGCTTTTAGTGGTACAATGATGAAAGGCTGAATCTAGTTGAATTCTGAGGGGTTTATTATAAATTTGTATATTTTTAAGTTGGGTTTTCATTTTAATGATATGTATATCTTTTTGCATACTTTTTTATACTATGTTATCTATGCTGCGTTTAATTTTAAAATGGATTTCGGCAAACAAACATTCTTAGAATCCCGGGCATCGCCGGGTACTCCTGCTAGTCATTTATACAAATGTTAAATAATTCTGGTCCGAGCAAACTACCTTGGGGTACGCCACTGAGAACAGAACGGAAAGTAAAGATTTCATTTCCAATCCGCACGGCGAAAGTACGGCCAAACAAATCATCAGGGAGGATGTGGATTAATTATTTCGTAAAGTTAAGTGTTAGTAATTTATAGATGAGGCCTTCATGAGATATTTTAACAAACGCCTTAATAATATCGACGAAACTACAATCGAGGTGATTTTTAGTTTGAGCACCATGGATGAGTTCTGCGACTCTTCACAGCTGATGAGACGAGTATTTGCGGCGGAAACCCATTTGTTCCGGTCTTACGATGTTATGTAACTCGCAGAATTCCTCCAGGTGTCTGACAAGTATGTATATATTCGTAGAACTTAGAAAGAGCTGACAGCAGGCTGATGGGCCGATAGTTACTTGGGTCAGAAAATTCAGATCCCGGTTTGAGAATGGTAACCACGAGGTCCTCCTTCAAGCTGCACGGGATATAGTTTAAATTTAAGAAGACCTGTGATTGGTCAAAAGTTTTTTCGATGCGAGTATCACTCACACTGACAGATATAATGTGAACAATCCCGTATTTTAAACTTTCATAGGAAGAAAAACAAAAGAGCTCATTGCTGAATTAAAAAGGAAAAGAAATCTAAAATATAATTAAAAAACTGAAATGTTTGGGACTGAAAATTCAACTTCCAAGTAATGCTGTATACCAGGAATACTTTTTTTACATGTCCTCCCCCCGCCCCATTTTTTTATTCCCGTTAGTCAGCAAAAATAAGGACAACTAAAAACTTCTTTATTAACTTCTATTACTACCGTGCAGGTTTAAGGTGTGATAGTCTGATCTCAATCCCGACAGCAGTGTATAAATATTTTGGAACAGACTTCAGGTTCAGGGCCATTAGAACGTTCCTTTGCCATGAAGATCGAATCTGAAGGCGGAAAAATCAATTTCAGCAAACTTTTTCTGAGATATCTTTCCAATACCTGATAAAGAAATAGTCCATTGCATATTGTGGCTGACATACATATATTTATATGTTTGCCTTCCCTCAGGTTAAAAATCTATAGCGCTTTGCTTATTTTATACGACGCATATGTTTGCTATTCAACGATTTGATGAACTACCTACAACCCTTTGCATAAAATGTATGATATATTTGTGTGCTTTTCAACGATTTAAGGGACAAATGGCTATGAGAGGCCACTTATAGGTAACTTAAAGCTCTCGTAGGCCAAGAGACCTACGCACAGAGAAATTTGTCCAAAAATAAGCCGAGCTAACTGCCCTCAGGTGACGCCAAGGAATCGTGACAAGCCGTTGATTGAAAGTCCAGACATACAGCCGAACATTGAAAAGTCCAGAAATTCTCATAGATTGCCCCCCCCCCCTAGTACCCGATAGGTGGTCATTCTACCAACAGTTCAACGTCACCACAGAGTCATTCTCTTAACTATTCCATTGTCTAGAACCGGTCCCTACGTACTTTATTACCTGGTGCTGATAGAGGGGACTGCTAATACTGGGGTCGTACACCACCGTGACATTTCAGTACAATCGTCGGGATGTTCTGCAGGAGAGGGGAAAGTCACTTCTCGTTCTCGGCCAGAACGGACTTTTGGTGTAAGCTGCAAAATGGGCCTTCGGTCGTCAGAGGGTTAAATTGTAACATCATTGGTTAAGTTATAACATCAATATTTTGATTGCTTATAGCAGACAGCAGCTAGTCTAAAAAACAAGTGCCTGTACGTTAAAATCCTGCGATAGGCTTGAGTGATCGTAGCTCCTTGGCTTTAAGCTGTATATCCAGTAGCAAATTTAGAAGTTTTGTGGCTCCTCGCCCAATTATTTTAGGGGTCCTCCCCTCTGAGTCATTTGAAGGGATAAGAGATGAAGAAATTATTACCATCTATGTGATATCCCATTAATCATATACTCGTCTTCAAAAATGAGAATTTGTCCATTGTGTCGAATTTCTGGAAAACAAATGGACAGAGGTCTGGTTAGGTTAGCGTTTAGGCTGACCAATAAATTCAGCGAATAACCTCACTTTCAAGATAATCGACGACTATGTGTGAACTTGACGTGCAAAAAAATTAATCGAGGGATAACTGCACCATAAAAAAATCTAACATAGGGCTGTAAGATCTCATCCCTATACCTCTCACCAGTCAGGGACCATCTGTAAAACACATGGAAAGGTGTGTGGCTGTCCAACACGATGCCTGCCCAGACCATGACACCTGTGCTACCAAAGCGATCCCTTTCCCAGATGTTAGAAGAAAGGAATAGAGTCTAACACTGCGTCCACACACATCTGCTCTGCACAGAATTCTGGGGGGAACCAGTGATTTATGGGCAGAGCGCTCTGCAGCGATCTCTCAATCGAGCGTTTTTTGCACAGATCATCAAAGAGACACGAGGGACCTTGGGGGGGGGTTCTAAATGGGGGAATGTCTGGAAGACAGTCTAGTGTTCCTTCACACATCGCTTGGGGGAGGAGCGTGACTAATCGACCCCCAAATGTGTCAAGAGAGTCGGGGGGTGCTTACTGCAGAATTGGCTGCATGTGTGTGGAAGCAGCATCAGGTTCTCTCCAGATGAAGTTACGAGAATCAGTGTCCAGGCTGAAACGCAACTCCTCTGTGAATATCCCACTGAAGCCTGGTTCAACGTTGATATTGTCTGTATCATGCTAAACGGCCGAACAAGCATGTGTCTGACATAGGGTACCTGACTGGCATGAGCTATAGTGAAGACATCTTACAGCCCTATATTGAACTTTCAGTGGTGCAGTTAGCCCTCGATTAATATTTTTGGACATCAATGCTTGTCTACATAAGGCTCACCTACTCGACGATTAGCTTGAAATTTAGGATATTCGCCGAATGGATAGGCTAGCCAGATATCCTGACCTAAACCCTAATAAACATGCCTGGGACTCTCTTGGGTGGGCAGTTGCAGCTCACCATCCTCCTTCGAGAACCATCCAGGAGCTAAAAACTGCGTTGTCGCAGGATTGGAACCGATTGCCTCAGGGGCTCATCAGACTGCTTCGTTCCCAGAAAAGCATCGTGATATATGACTGCGAAAGGTGTCCATACCCTATATTTGAGTTATTTTAAGTTCCACCTTGCAGGGTGGATTTTGGACATTCAAGTGCGGATGAGCCAAATTGACGATCATGAAAGCGTACCATGACTGTTTTATCGTATAATTTTTTCTCTTATAGAACCATGTATCCTTACCAAATATCATTGAAATCAGTCTATTAGTTTTCCAGAAATTCGATAAAATGTGTAAATTCTCTTAATTTTAAACACTACTGTATAAGTTTACTGTGAACATGAAAATGTTTATGTGTTCATATTACATTATTGTTTTATTTTAAAATATTTAGAAGTTGAAAAGACTCCCCAGTTTTTTCTGTTAAATTTAATTCACAAATAATAAGATTATATACTGGTAAAAGTTTAACCTTGTTAAGTTGTTAATAAATTTCATTAGAAATATTACTAAATTATTTATTAAAACAAATTTCCCTAATTTCATTAAAAAAAGTCAATTATTTTAAAGATCACAAGGAATAATATTTTTTTATTCACAGACCTGTATAGATCCCAGTCAGTTTTAGCCTTTGTAATGCAAAACATTATTGTTATGCCAAAATGTAACCTTTCTATTCCTTAGATTTATCATGTAAGTTTAGACAAGTTTAATACTTGTATTTTGAACACACTTTGAACATTCAGTATCATATTTTCCGTTCCGCTTTCAATAATCAACTAGTCTCGCATTTTATTTTAAGCTGTATTAATATTTATTTAATAAAAAGGCTTCCAATTCATTTGGTTTATTCACATGTAGAATTTGTTTTTTTTACACGTGGAATTTTTGCACAGAAAATCTTTTTCCCCATACATTGCAGGCGAAAAGTCTCCTGTATGGTTACGGAGGAACATTTTTAAATTCGCCAGCTAAGAAAATCTTGTCTCACAAACAGTGCAGGGGAAAAAATTTTCTCCTGTATGAGTACATAGATGTGATTTTACATAAACAAACTAAGAAAATAGTTTCTCACATACAACGCAGGCAAAAGATTTCTCTCCTGCATGCGTACCGAGATGACTTTTTAAATGATCCTTTGAATAATTCATTTTCTCAAATTTAGTGCGAGAGGTATTTCTCCTGAATGGCTATGGATATGCCCTTTAACAGTGCAGGCAAAAGATTTTTCTCCTGTATGGGTACGGAGATGTATTTTTAAATGACTTTGATGAAAATACCTTCTGACATAGAATGCAGGCAAAAGGTTTCTTTCCCGTATGGATATGAAGATGTCATTTTAAAGGGCCAAACTGAGCAAATATTTTCACACAGAGTGCAAAGTTTTTCTCTCCTATATGGATAAGGAGATAACATTTTAAATGATCCTTTTAAGAAAATGTTTTCTGGCATTCAGTGCAAGCGAAAGGTTTCTTTCCTCTATGGGTACGGAGATGACTTTTTAAAAGTTCCTTTTCAGAATTTTTTTTTCTCGCATTAAGTGCAAGCAAATGGTTTCTCTCCTGCATGGGAACGGAGATGTATTTTTAAATTACTTTGAGAAGAATACCTTTTCTCACATACATCGCAGGCGAAAGGTTTCTCTCCTGTATGGGTACGGAGATGTGTTTTTAAAATATCCATCCTAGAAAATCTTTTCTCACATACATCGCAGGCAAAAGGTTTCTCTCCTGTATGCGTACGGAGATGACATTTTAAATGATAGCTATTAGAAAATTTTCTCTCGCATTCAGTGCAGGCGAAAGGTTTCTCTTCTGTATGGGTACGGAGAGGTGTTTTTAATTCACTCGGCTGAGAAAAACTTTTCTGAAATACATTGCAGGCTAAAGGTTTCTTTCCTGTATGGATACGAATATGTATCTCTAAAGAACCTAGCTCAGTAAATTGTTTCTGACACACAGCGCAGACGAAAGGTTTCTCTCTTGTATGGGTACGGAGATGTTCTTTTAAATTACCTTGTTTAGAATATCTTTTCTCACATACATTGCAGGCGAAAGGTTTTTCTCCTGTATGGGTACGGAGATGTTCTTTCAAATTACTTTGAACAGAATATCTTTTCTTACATAGACTGCAGGCGAAAGGTTTCTCACCTGTATGAGTACGGAGATGTATATTTAAAGAACGTAACTCAGTAAATCTTTTCTGACACACAGTGCAGACGAAAGGTTTCTCTCCTGTATGGGTACGAAGATGTATTTTTAAATTACTTTGATGATAATATCTTTTCTCACACACATTGCAGGCAAAAGGTTTCTCTCCTGTATGAGTACGGAGATGTGTTTTTATTTCACCAGCCTGAGAAAATCGTTTCTGAAATACCTCGCAGGTAAAAGGTTTCTGTTTTTTATGAGAACGGAAATGGGCTTTTAAATAACCAAGTCTAGAAAATCTTTTCTCACATACATCGCAAGCGAAAGGCTTCTCTCCTGTATGGGTACGGAGGTGTTCTTTTAAATTACTTTGATAAGAATATCTTTTCTCACATACACTGCAGGCGAAAGGTTTCTCTCCTGTATGGGTACGAAGATGATCTTTTAAATTACCTTTAACGGAAAACCTTTTCTCACATATATTGCAGGCAAAAGGTTTCTCTCCTGTATGGGTACGCAGATGTACTTTCAAATGACTTTGATGAGAATATTTTTTCTCACATACAGTGCAGGCAAAAGGTTTATCTCCTGTATGGGTACGGAGATGTACTTTTAAATGACTTTGATGATAATATTTTATCCCGCATACAATGCAGGCGAAAGGTTTTTCCCCTGTATGATTACGGAGATGTGTTTTTAAAATGCTAAGTACAGAAAAACTTTTCCCGCATACAGTGCAGGTGAAAGGTTTCTCTCCTGTATGGGTACGGAGATGTATTTTTAAATTACTTGGATGATAAAATCTTTTCTCACACACATTGCAGGCGAAAGGTTTCTCTTCTGTATGGGTAAACATTTTCTCCACTGCCATGCTGATGTTTCTTTAGACGATGACTCAAAAACTATAACTGCCAGTAGTACGTTTAACTTCTTAATTTGTGGACTGCATAAATGTTTTAGTTTTTACCTAATGATCTGTAGAGAGAAGAGAAATAAATTTAGTGAGATGTATTAATACTATACCGTTATGCTGCAGTCACACACATCTGCACTGCACAGTATTCTGAGGGGAAACGAGTGATTTATGGGGACCGCCCTGCAGAGCGGCTCTGCACCGATCCCTCTCCAAGGCGGTTTTTTGCTCAGATGATCAAAAGGAAACGAGGGACCTTGGGGGCGGGGTTGGATTTGTCACGGTCCTGGAGCGAGACGAATCGACCCCAAATGTGTCACAAGTGTCGCGGGGGTACGTACTGCAGATGTGTGTGACTGCAGCATCACATTATGAATCACACCCGAAAGTCTAAATTTGCAAATCCTACAAAGGTTTCCAAAACTTTGGTTAAGCTTTGTATTTCTCACTTTAAATTAACAGCAAAATATAAAAGTTTGTTCTTGCCAGAAAATGAGAAATATATAAACTAAAATGTTGCAAATTATGTTTTGGACACATTAAATTATTGAGCTTTTTTAAATTTATTGCTATTAGGACACGAAATTCCTTAACCACCCTTATTTTCTTGCCATGCTATAGCAGATCATAAGGATGTATAGATTATATATATATATATATATATATATATATATATATAATGCATACATAATATTAACATTTTGACCTTTAAATTCATATTACTTGTATAGAATTCAAAATTATTTCATTATTAATTATTAAGCTTTATGGTTCGAAAAATTTGAAATATCGAAATTTGGGGAAAAGTTCAGTTCCCATTAGATTAAAAAATTCATAAATCTCTTAAAATATATAAAACTATTACAGGAATTAACGAGGAATATGTTGCTCATGGGTGTGTTTAGGCCTATTTTTTTATTGTAATTTGGTGGCTACAGATATTTTTGACTTAAACTGCAAGCAGGGGGTAACTTGGAGTGAACTGCTACCTTTCTCAATCCCTCAGGACCTCCCAAGACACATCGCTGTTGCAAATTTTAGAAAACTGACATCTCATGACTCTTTACTTGGACACTTACATTGCATCCGCATAGTATCTTGTCCTGACTGCTCCCTTTGTACTCGTGAGGAACTCACGGATTTCAAACACATTTTGCTGGGTTCTTTTTAGTCACAGGTTTTTATAATAGAGCTCTACTGTGTTGCTCGTACAATATCGAAAAATAATATAATATTATACCACCCTTAATATATTATATTATACCCTTAATATAATATTAAGGGTATAATATAATATAATAATATATAATATTAAGGGTATAATATAATATATTATATTATACCCTTAATATAATATTAAGGGTATAATATAATATAATAATATATAATATTAAGGGTATAATATAATATATTAATTTACACCTTAATATATTATATTATACCCTTAATATAATATTATACCACCCTTATTATATTCTTGCTGTTATAGTATTATTTATAGTATTATGGTGATTGGACTCTCCCCGAAAGTAGAAAAAAAAATTTTTTTCACCATACTGTCCATGCTTTAATCTAAGTTTTGCAAATATAATACATTAGGAAATTAGTGATGTTGTAGTGGCTTGGGAAGTAGCACACTAAATAACTATTCTATGTTTTTTATATTTGTGTTAATTAACTTTATTTAATATTATGCGCATCAATTTTGATTCACGCTTGCTTGCTGAATGGCAACGATTTTTAATCAAAAGCTGATTGTATTATTTGCTGTTCTATGGATTATGCTGCGTTTCAACTAGATCAGGCAATAATGTAATGGTATTGATAGTAGACGTTGAAAAGGTGTTTGTAAAATTTGAAATAAACATTGGATTGTAAAGCAGAATATGTGCGAGTACTAAGAACATAGTACCCAACATTTGGGGACCCGTATTTAAAATCCAAAACTGATCCTATGGCGACAGAGTAAGAGCAGCAAGCAGAGATAGAACATCTCAAACCAGAAGTATCGAGGGTGAGCATTAAAATACCTCCATTCTGGTCTGAAAAACCAGAAATATGGTTTTTTCAAGTAGAGGCGCAATTTAAAATCAACAATATCGCCTCCGAATACACGAAATTTAATTACCTTATTTCACAAATGGAGCCAAAGTTTGTTGAAAATATTTGGGTGTCATTACGAGTAATTATATATATATAATAGCCGTTGTCTCTGTATAACACTTCCGGGCTGTACTCATCTTTCAATTGAAGCCCTCAGTAAACAAACAGCCTGTTAAGACTTAATTTCAATTTCAGATGTGGATCAGAATTTTTTCTTACCTGAAAACTAATATCTTCTCCATCAAATCACGTTTGTTCAGCCTATTTTTCTATAAAACATTCAGAACTAAAAAAAATTGGATGCTTTTAGCTGTATATTTAACAGTTTTTAAAAATCTGTTTACTTTTGCGATGAATTCTGAAAGTAAACAAACTTGAATGTGAATGAATCAAGTAGCTCAAGTATTCATATCGCGTATTGAGCTGTAAAAAAACTGGATGGCAGTCTACTACTCCAATCGCATGAAAAACTAAATAAATAAAAAATAATGAAAGGGTTTGCTTTTACAAGGTGTGGATTGAATGCAATATTGTTAGATAATTCGGGATATTTTTTAACTTTCATATACTTTTTCCATTATGACGTCAATATTAGTATTATGACGTCAAAATGACGGGTTACCTTCTAGTAGTAGTATAAAATACACTACTGCTAAAGACAGATTGTTGAACACGTTCAAGGAAAATGAAAATGCGAGAATTAAAAGACTAGTGACAGGAATAGAACTTGGCGACTTTAAACCTAGCCAACTTCTACAAAAAAATGAAATCACTTCCTACAAAAGACATTTGCGATATTATACTCAAAACATTATGGATGGAAAAAATGCCCACATCAATGAAGAACATTCTTATTGTAAGTGACGAAAATCTGGATAAATTGGCAGTCGTAGCAGACAAAATAAATGAACTGAATCCAGCTACTAATATTATTACTGGTCAGGGACCGATTTAGAGAATTCTTGACTATAGGCACTACTCGGGATGGGGGGGCCCCCTAACACTGGTGTGGGCGTAAAATTTCTAAAATTGACACACAAAAAAATAACCATGAATCATTGTGAAAGTACCGTTTTACCTAGAATTGGCTACTTGAAGCGTAGAAGCCTAGAACATTATCAAATAACAAAAAGCAATACAACATATTAACTTCGTCATTAAAACACAAATACAATGCTAGAAAAACTTGTTAATCCCTTATATACACTACTAGCGGCCCGTCCCGACTTTGTCCGGGTTGAACAAAATATTATACCAGAACATAGGCCAGTTTCGAACCGCTAACGTCAGAACAGAAGTCCACTCTTCAGAAGCCCACTTTATTCTCAGCAGAATAAAGTAAGCCCCTAACTTCAGAAATAAAGTAAGCCCCTAACTTTATTTCTAGTGATCAGATATACATAATATATAGCCTATGTCCATCTGGAATAATGTACCTTTCAAACAGTGAAAGAATTTTTCAAATAGGTGCAGTGGTTCTGGAGATTACCCTCCACGTACAAAATCGCTCTCTCTTTATATATAAGTACTAGCTGAAAACCCGCGCTTCGCTACGGAGTACAATCAAATTAAATACAACGGTCAACGTATGCAATTTATGCCAAAAAATAAATATATATATTTATAATAAATGCGATGATCAATGTATACAATTGATGTAAAATATATATCTATCTATATATGTATATTTATAAAAAAATCGTAAGGGATATGCATTTTTTTTGGATAATATCCAATCGTCTGCTGCATTAGAAAGAGAAAAAAAATTTTTTTTTTGTCTATTTAGTTGTTACGCACTTGACGATAAATTTATTGAAAGTACCAGAAAAAGAAATCACGTGATCAGCATTTAATAAATTAAATTCTAAAAATGAATCTTTAAAAATTCACCAAAAATCAGGAAATGGAGGTAAAAATTCGAAAAAAATTTCATTTTGAAGGAATTTTTATGATCTTTCTCGTGATATAAATTTTCTAACCCTCAATGTATTATTTTAAATGCAAACGTAAAAAAAGTTTAAAAAACAGCTTAAAAATTTAATTTAAAAAAATGTAAGAAGAATTTTTGAAAAATCTTTCTTAGTGCACCCCTACACTATTAGAAGAACCGCCATGCAAAATTTCAGCCCTTTAGGTCCAGCGGTTTGGTCTGTGCGTTGTATGTCAGTCAGTCAGTGAATGAATGAATGAGTCAGTTACGGAACTGTTTTATATATATAGATAGACTAGCTGAAAACCCGCGCTTCGCTACGGAGTACATTCAAATTAAATACAACGGTCAACGTATGCAATTTATGCCAAAAAATAAATATATATATTTATAATAAATGCGATGATCAATGTATACAATTGATGTAAAATATATATCTATCTATATATGTATATTTATAAAAAAATCGTAAGGGATATGCATTTTTTTTTGGATAATATCCAATCGTCTGCTGCATTAGAAAGAGAAAAAAAAATTTTTTTTGTCTATTTAGTTGTTACGCACGTGACGATAAATTTATTGAAAGTACCAGAAAAAGAAATCACGTGATCAGCATTTAATAAATTAAATTCTAAAAATTAATCTTTAAAAATTCACCAAAAATCAGGAAATGGAGGTAAAAATTCGAAAAAAATTTCATTTTGAAGGAATTTTTATGATCTTTCTCGTGATATAAATTTTCTAACCCTCAATGTATTATTTTAAATGCAAACGTAAAAAAAGTTTAAAATACAGCTTAAAAATTTAATTTAAAAAAATCTAAGAAGAATTTTTGAAAAATATCTCTTAGTGCACCCCTACACTATTAGAAGATTCGCCATGCAAAATTTCATCCCTTTAGGTCCAGCGGTTTGGTCTGTGCGTTGTATGTCAGTCAGTCAATGAATGAATGAATGAGTCAGTTACGGAACTGTTTTATATATATAGATAACATACATATGATGAACTAAACATATAACTATACATACGACGAACCAATCAATCAATCAAATTTGAAAGGATATATAAAAAAATTGCAATTAAATAGATAAAATAAAAAATTAGAATTGGGAATTTTTTGTTTTTGTTTTAAAAATAAATTTTTTTGGGAGCCCCCCAACATTCGGGGGTCCCTAGGCCCGGGCCTACCGGGCTTAATGGAAAATCAGGGCCTGCTACTGGTGTGTTTGATGTTTCAAATAAAAGAAATGACGTTACTCAACAAAATTATGAAAAACTGATTGACAAAATTTCGATGCTGGAACGAAAAATCCACAAAATGATTGTAAACAATCGCTCCCGAAGCAGAAATCGCAACGGACTATCAAAAGGTAGTGAACAAACCCGATGCATTTCTTGAAAACGTTACGATTCTAAAGGAAAATTGTTATTACCACTTTCCTTTTGGTAAAAAATGTCTGCCGGAAAAATGCACGCACTCCCCCCCCCCCTGTTGCTCGATTAATAGACCCGACTCATGCAAACAAGATGCGGGAAACTCCAGCCTGCAGTAGACAAGACGGCGGACTCTGCAGCAACAGCAATAACTCACTGCCGGAACTTTCGTTTGTTTATTAAAGATCGGAAAGCAAAATTACGGTTTCTGATAGATAGCGGAGCCGATGTAAGCATAATTACGGCTACATCAGGCGAGAAAAAGAAATCTAATTTTATGCTGTGTGCGGCTAATGGGTCAGAAATTGAGACTTATGGAATTTAATTAATGAATGTGGATTTGGAATTCCGGCGAGATATGCAATGGTCTTTTATTATCGCGAAAGTGTCGAAAGGAATTCTAAGGGCTGATTTTCTTCAAACAAATTCAATTTACTGATTGACTTGAATAAAAGAAAATTGATTGATGGAGTAATGCAGCTGAGCGTATGCGGTGATGTTGCCTCTGTTTCTCAAGAAAATAACATCAGCACAATGAACAGTAGTAAAAAATTTTTTAAGCTATTACCGTAATATCCTGATTTAACGAAGCCGAACTTTCTTATAACCCCAGTTACACATAACGTTAAACAATGTATCTCAACCAAGGGCCAAACGATTTCCTCGAGATCTCGTCAGTTATATCCTAGAAAATTAGAAATTACCAAAAAATAATCTAAAATTCATGTTGGAAAATGATATAATAAAGCTCTCTAGTTCGCCTTGGGCAAGTCCACTCCATCAAGTTACAAAAAAAAAAAAGAAAGATGGAACATTTCGCCCATGTGGTGATAAACTGTTAAATGATCAGACAATACCTGATCGATATCCCTTACCAAGAATCGAAGATTTTCATCTAAGAAATACAAAGATTTTCACTAAAATTGACCTGTTCAAAGCATATTATCAGATCCCGATTGCTGAGGAGGATAAATGCCAGACAGCGATAATCACTCCTTTTGGGCTGCACGAATTCAATGTTATGAGCTTTGGTTTTAAAAATGCCCCAGCGACATTTCAACGATTTATTCACGAAGTTTTCCAAGGACTTAACTTTGTTTTTCCCTACTTAGACGATATACTGATAGCGTCAACTAGTGAAGAAGAACAAGAAAAACATTTGAAATTAGTTTTCGACAGGTTAAATAAATATGATCTACGAATTAACATCTCTAAATCTACATTTGCAGTTCCAGAAATATAATTCTTGGGTTATTTAATCACATCTGAAGGTTAATGTCCATTACCTGAAGAAGTCAAAACCATTTTGAATTGCCCGTTACCCTATACTATCCATGACCAGACCTACCAACCTCTGTAAGAAAAAAATCCTGCAATATGCTACCGTGCACAAAATAATCGACATGACACGAAATAGTATAGTAAAATTCATAAAAAAATTATAATGTATGCTTACTTATAGTTTATAGGAACTCTTTAATAAAATTACATAGTTCAAAATATTTCTTTGCTGTTCAGCACAACTTGAAATTATAATATTAAACAAGTTATAAATTTGAAATTTGTGATCATACATTTTAATGTACATCATATTTACGCTAGCAGGTACCCCGGCAGTCTATATTTTGAGTACCTCTATTTCTTTATAATGTTTGCTTTAATTAATTGCAGAAAATCTTGAAATTTTTGTAGCATTTACTGTAGCTGATTTTGCTTTTTTTAAACATTCATTGTCAAATTGTTCTTCATAACAGTGTCCTTGTGGGTTCGATTTGCATAATAGCAAATTTTCTAAGGTTTCCCTTGACATAGATGACCTGAACTGAGTAGGTATTTTTGTTATGTAACTAAAAATCCGGTAATAACAGTGTCCATTCCGGAAACCCGGAAGACGCATTAAAAATCCGGCATTGCCGGGGTAAATCCGGATAGTTGGCGGGTCTGCATGACCTTCGAATTTTTCTCGGCATACTCGACTTTTACCGAAGGTACTTGAAAAATGCTGCCGAAACTCAAGTTATTTTGCACGAATATCTCAAAGGTGCGAAGAAAAAAGACAAACGGAAAATACAATGGACGTAAGCAAAAACTCAGTTCGAAAAATGCAAGCAAGACCTTGCAAACGAAACATTGTTTAATTACCCAAATCCTGAATTGCCCTGTCTCTTTGTACAGATGCCTCAGATTTGGCTGTAGGAGCAGTATTACAATAGTATGAACAAAAGCATTGGAAATCTATTGCATTTTATTCAAAGAAATTAAATGATGCTCAGAAAAACTATAGTACGTACGATCGTGAACTCCTGGGGATATATTTATGTCTGAAGCATTTTAAGCATTATATAGATGATCGTGAATTTGCAATTTTCACGGACCACAAGCTCTTGATATTTGCCTTTCAACAAAAACCAGAAAAATCATCTCCTAGACAGTTACGTCATCTTTATTACATGTCCCAATTTTCAACGGACATTAGACACATCGAAGGAGAGGAGAATATTGTGGCAGACACATTATCAAGATTAGGAGAAATTTCAACTACAGACTATAGAAAAATAGCGGATGAACAAGTACACGATAAAGTACTAGAAGAATTTAGAAACAAAAGAACTCTTTAATATTTCATCAAAAAGCTCTCCCTTCCGGAAAATATCTAGGGTGTGACACATCTACTAACATAATTAGGCTGTTAATCCCAAAAAATGTTCGATACCAAATGTTTCAACATATTCACGGTTTTTCACATTCTGAATAAGATCTACGGTTAAACAACTTACATCTCGATTTATTTGGCAAGGAATAAGAAAAGATGTTGCTGACTGGTCAAGAAGTTGTATATATTGCCAAAAAAGGTAAAATTACCAGGCATACCAAATCTGAGTTAGGACAATTTCAAGAACCTGATGAAAGATTCCAAGTCATACACATTGATTTAATAGGCCCTCTTCCTCCTTCAAATGAGAACACCTATTGTCTTACATGTATCGATAGATATACTGGTTGGATCGAGGACATAAGAGCTGAACCAGTGTCGAAAGCATTTTATGAGCACTGAATCGCGCGATTTGGAGCACCACATCGTGTCATCATACATTGAGGTGGTCAATTTCGATATGAAATTTCCAAAAATCTAAACAACTTATGTGGCATTAAGATTCAGAATACAACCGCTTACCACCCACAAACTTATGGAAAAATTGAGCGACAACACCGAACTCTGAAAACCACCATTACTGCTCAGAATTCTATGAAGTGGACTGAAATTTTGCCAACAGTTCTCCTTGTTCGCGCAGCACTACGTGAAGATTCTAATTATTCTCTTGCGCAAATGGTTTAAGGTAAGTGCATTAAGTTACCTGGCGAATTTTTGAAGGAAACAAAAACATAATTGGAGCTAGAAACGTTTACGAATGAACTTCAGAAATACATGCAACAGTTAAGACCGGTTAAGCGTCTACATCAAACAAAAAATAAGATTTTTGTTCACAAGGACTTGAACATTTGCTCACATGTTTTTGTGAGAATTCATCCAGTTAGAAAACTTCTAGAACCTAATTATGATGGACCCTTTCCTGATGTCAAACGCAGAGAAAAGTACTTTACGTTACGAATCAGACACAGACGTCAATGTGTCTATAGACCGATTAAAACAAGCTTATTTGCTCGCAACCGATGACCATTCCGGTTCTGTGGGCCTACAAAATACGACAATCCACCAGATGGAGACGCACCATTAACATCAAATCCCGATCAAATGACAAGACTCATAAACTTTGAGCAGAAAAGTACGCGTAGTGGAAGAAAGATAAGATTTCCATCAAGATATGCAGACTATATTTAAATTGATTATGAACAGTTTCTACTTATATCTTTATTCATTTGCCTTTTTAAACTTTCAAGTCTATTTTAAATCTGCTATTGTAAATAATACTTTAAGTCTATTTTTTTAGGGATATTACCTAAAGGGTATGGATGTTTTGAAGTATTTTCCCCAACTTGTAAATGTTCAATTTTATATATTTTTATCGTAACTATTTACTGTCTAAAATTTTAATAAAAAATACCTAGCTCAGTAAACATAGTTACTGGGCGGGGAATAATGTAGTGACTTGGCAGGTGGCACACTAAATAACTATTTTTTTGTTATTCATATTTGTGTTAATTAACTTTATTTAATATTATGCGTATCAATTTTGATTCAAGTTTGCTTGCTGAATGGCAACGATTTTTAATAAAAAGGCTAAATGTTTGCTGTTCTATAGAGTATGCTGGGTTTCAACTAGACCAGGCAGTAATGTAATGATACTGATAGAAGATGTTGAAAAGGTGTTTGTAAAAATTGAAATAAATATTGGGTTGTAAAGCAGAATATGTGCGAGTACTAAGAACATAGTACACAACCATATAAATCATTCACAATTATTTCCTTTCTTATAATATGCAGGGTGGTCCAAAATTATTGAGCGCATTTCATGTTTGAAAAAAAAAGAACAAAGTGAAATACGTACATGTTTATTGTTTTCTTGGAAAGACAATTTAAAACAGTTTTACACAACAAAATTTTAAACATTAAATAACTTCCACATACGCCGGTAGATGGCGCAACAACATTTTGTAAGAAAAATTTACTACACTGGTGTAAGAAATTAAGAGAATTTGCAGACTTGGTCGATTATCAATAGAACTACTTCACCGATTTTAATGAAATTTGATATGTACATACATTGATACAATACAAAACAAATAACCATTCAATAATTGTAATACACACGCATGATCGTGCGTAACACTCGTTGGAGTCGGAAGGTATGAAACAGCGGTTGCAGAATAAACAAAAAATGGGTTAATAGATGGGTTAATAGGGGATATGGTCCGCTCTTACAGATATACAGGTCTCGCAGCATGATTTCATACTTGAAATAAGGCAGTTTATCATTTCCTGTGGCAATTGGTCCCACTCGTTCAGCAGCGCTGTTCAGCAACGCTGCGTCCCAGACATGATCTATAGAGTTAAGGTCTGGAGATCTGGCTGGCCAATCCATCCGGCGAATATCCTCACTCTCTAGACATTCGTCGACCAGAAGAGCTCTGTGTGGCCTCGCGTTATCGTCCATTAAAATAAACTCAGGGCCAACTGCACCCCTGAAAAGGTGAACATAGGGCTCCAAGACCTCATCCCTATACCTCACACCAGTCACAGTGCCTCTTTCAAAGACATGGAGAGGTGTGCGACCATCCAACATGATGCCTGCCCAGACCATTAAACCTCCTCCGCCATAATGGTCGATTTCGCAGACATTGGAGGGTAGGTGGCGGGTCCCTGGTTCTCTCCATATGAACGTACGGCGAGAATCGGTGTTTAGGCTGAACCGGGACTCATCAGTGAAGAGAACGGTCACCCATTGATCCATACTCCAATCTCTATGGTCTCTGCACCATGATAAACGGATTCTCATGTTCGTAGAAGTGAGCGGGACGCAAACAGCAGGTCTTTTTGCAAACAACCCTCTCTCATGAAGTCTTTTGGAAACAGTCAACCTTGATACACGGGTTCCTGTGGCTGCATACAAGTCACGAGAGAGCTGAGAAACTGTAGCACTCCTGTTACGCCTCGCTATAATCGACAAATGGCGATCTTCTCTGGCCGTCGTGGCTCTTGAACGACCTTGCCCAGGCTTTCTCTCGATGGATCCGGTATCCTGGAACTGTTTCCATAAGTTACACACGACGCTGGGCGTTAAATTAAACTCTCTACAAATTTGGAATTGAGATTGGCCTGCTTCTAGCCTCCCCACGATTCGCCACCTCATTCCATGATCTAAACGTTGGTGGCTCCTCATTTTTACTGTTACAATTTGAAATTAACCGATTGCTGCAAAATAACACCAAGAAATTCGCCGAGGTGTGCTAGCGAACGAAATGCGACTTAACTTACGCGCGCTTATAAAAACTGTTTCTCTACTGGCTTCGCCTACACACACGTGTACGGTTACGTATTTGATGTACAAGATTTGCATCTTTGTCTTGAAGCAGTGGTTTTACATTCAGTTCAGTTCTTTTCATGAAATTTGGTAAAATATGCAAATTCTCTCAATTTATTTAACCAGTGTATTTGGGGCCCGTGGGGCCAACAGTCATGAGTTAATTATACTCCTTGACACGGCTCCTATGGCCGAAAATTAACACGAACAAGCTGGCCTTCGGCTGCGTATACAAGAATTACTCCAGCGACTGGTTACTTGCGGGCCTAGTCTCAGCCCGTACGAAAAGAACTCGCATTCGAGAAACGTCAGAAATGACGTCACGAAGGGGGCGTTTTCGTATCCTGGGAGAAAATCGGTAGTCTCGGGCCACTTTTCGGACGCTAAACTCACTTCATATTTCTCACTTAGCGGGTAAAATTTCTCACTGAACTTGAGTCGGTGAGAAGTGTATTTAGCGTGCGAGTTAAGATGGCGCCGCGTGTTTTGTTTTGATTGTGTTCAATTGAAAGTACATTCATTTTTGTAATTAAGAGAAATAAAAGGCTCTAGTTTCGCATTTTAGTAGTAGGAACAGTAAGTAAATTTATTTGATTGATGAAATGCCTTTAATAATGTATTAAATGAATGCAAATTTTCTTCAGATGAAACTGTTTGCTTGAAAGTAATGATTTTGGTCTCTATATAAAACATCTCTTTCGTTTTATTTGAAAAATAAATTAATGTAATCTAAAGTAATATTAATAATCTAAAGTAAAATTAAGATTGTTACGAATTTAATTTGTAAAGAAATACTTGAATTATTCACTGTTAAGACACTGAATTGAATGTATGTATTGCATTTTAAATAAGTTTAGCAGAAAATACTCAGATTGGTTTACTTAACAGAATCAACTATGTTTTGTTATTTGAAGGAGTGAAGAAAGAGAGAATTTAAAATGCCTCTGCCTTCAATTTTAAATTTACAATGGTTGTGAAATAGGCAGGCTAAAGTAAACAAAATGTGTTATTATTGACTAAAGTAAGCTTTAAGAAAGTTGAATGATTGATCTTAATCTTTTAACCGAAAATTACTAAAGATTAAATTCTAAAATTATTGTGCATAGATCTATCTACCTTGTGGAATTTAATGTTACATGAATCATATTACTAATAAATTGCCTGAAGTTACTATATATATTTCAAATTAATAAATAGCTTCAGTTATATACCTGTTTTTAAAAATTTGTGATGATCTTATTCAATTAAAAATTCATGCTCTTCATAATTCCCGTGTGAATTATTATGGCTGTTATAATATGAAAGTTAGTTGTAATAATGCATAATGTATTGAAAACATGAAATATTTCTTTTACTCAAGTAATGAAGTTACATATTTTAAGGATATTTATTTAAATTTTTCATACAGTTTTTTCTTATGTTTATTTTTGCTAAGTTTTATTATCCTAAATTTTCAGATGTTACTTAATGTATTCCTTGACTTTAAACAAAAGGAGGATAAACATAGATTACATGTAATTTACATTATGCTGTTATGCATATGAACATAATACACATAAATATCTTGTTTAAGTTTATAATTGATAAATGTCTGAAAAAATTAACATTTGATTGTATAACTGTACTAATAGATATAAAAATATCAAATGTATAATTAGCTTTTTATGTTGATCCTTTTGTGTGTTAAAGTTGCTTAAAATGTCTTAAAACCTTTTAAATATGCTATTGTTGTAATGTTTAAAATTGTAATCACTATTTTCTTCCCATATTGTAATATTGATTGCCATTTTATCCTTCTTCACTTTGATACTTGTTCATGAAAGGACCTTAGTTGAAAATTTATCTATTCTGCTAGTTGGGTGTAAACTTTAAAACAGAATTAAATAATTTTCTGTTTTGAGGTTTTAATCTTGCTGGCAATTTCATCAATTTCATGACTAAAGAAAGCTGTAGGATGAAATACTTTAAGAGCTACTGTATGATGTTAATAGATTATGGGACATTCCATGAATAAGTGGACATCAGATGAAAAAAAAATTTTTTTAATTTCTGCAAGTGTTATATATCATTATTTTCAGAAATAACTGAATTTTTGTAATTTGATAATACCATTTCTCACAGGAAACATGCCTTAAAATACAACAGAAAATACTCTTTTTGCATTGACCATTTGACCTTAACTGGTATCACACATATTTTGTGTGTTGCAAGTAACATGTGTCTGTGATACGTGTACATAACAAAAATTTATTTTAGAGGTGCAATTTTAATGAAACTACATATAAATTAACTAAATATGTTTTATTTGATTGTTACAATACAATTAAAATCGGCATCATGTAAACAAAAATTACTTTTTTACTCCAGAAGCACAAGAGTTGCACACTTTTTTCAAGCACTCTAGGCAACACGGATTTTCGCATTTTATACATTTATATGCAGTTTGCCTCCGTTTTTTGATAAGGACAATATGGGCACGTTTTTCTCGTGGGAAGCTTATAAGAAATTTGAGAGGTGCTATGTGTTTCTTCAGGTTCTCTAAGAATGTCTCGTGCTATTTTTTTTTTTAGGTCATCCGGAAGGTTTGGGATGGACAACCGACATTGCACTTGTTTTTCTAACAAACTTTTTCCTAATGAATTTATAAAGTCAAAACGTGTCATTACAGGCATCTCATCATAGCTGGCATAGATAATGCCAAAATTTACAAGACTAACCGCTGTCATATTGTAAAATATTGTCAGGGGCAACCGTCTCAACCTTCTATTCGGTGAATAGTTTGTCTAAATTATCCACTCCTGATTTTGTTGAATTGTAAAAACTTATTATTTCTGGTTTATTACTCGATTGGTTGGTAAATTTTGAGTTATGCAAGGAGAATATCAAATTGACAGCTTTATTTTGTGTTGTCATTGAAGACAAAACAAAATAGTAGGAGACTACATTTTAATTGACTGGTTAGGAAAGAAAACTGTTCGCACATATGTTGCTCAAGTACTCATTATTGAAGATGATGATATCAAAGTTCTCTGTATGCATAAACAGGATACTCTAGGACTAATTTATGCATTTCCTTACAAAGAAGACAAGTGTTGGATCACGAAAACTCAAATTAAGCAAAAGCTGAAAAGAACCATCAATAGTAACTGATGGTTCAAACACTAGAATTAGAAGTCGGTTTGAATTTGAAAAACGTATATGTGCTGAGTAATGTATGAAAATCAAGTCAGTTTCAATGTTATTCATAAAATGTGATCTTTTGTAAGTTAATTATAATAAATTTGTATTTGATATTTCAAGCACATTAACAGAACTTTAACAGAACTTTCATTAACAGAACTTTTGTCATTCCGTTACCACATGATTTCATTAAGTCTAATTAATTTTATAAAATTAATTATTATTTTGATGTTGAAAAATGACTGAAACTTTTAGTATTGAATCAGGTCTTGTTGCTGACATTATTTTTTTGTTTTGTTACTGCAACAGTTGGCTGAATTTTTATTTGTTATTCAATGTTTTTATTTGTTATGTCCAAAATATATCATTCCGTTACCACAAAAAAAGTGCTATTTTTTAAACATAGATAATGTGTAATTTTAAATTATCTGCATTTTTCATTTTAAGTCATTAAGATGTTTATAGTTTGCCCTATTTTCTTTTTTTATTTTAATATTTAAGTTAGTAGAATCTGCAATATATGTTGTGAATGCTTGTCCAAATGTCATTCCGTTACTCATGGGAGGTCCCTTATATCATGTTAAAAGTTTTAAGAAACTTGTGTGTTGAACTATGAACATGCTTAACAGGAATTATAGTAAAAATTATGTCCTCTATTTTGCTTTTCTATTGTTATTTAACCAATCAATGTCAGATTATAAGAGAATTAATATCCCTGTATAAATTTTCTTTCAATAAGGCAAGCTTTCATTTTTTAGCTCTTGAAAATTTTGTATCTAGTAAAAGTTTACAAATAATTAATATATTGATTACATTTCCCTGTTGCTGTAGTAGTTTGAAATACATAATATTTAGATTGTATGTTGTTGTTATATATGGCAATTTTTTTTTAAACTAAATCCATACAAATTATATACTGCTGGCCATTCATTTAAGGGGGTACCGTATGGGTAGCTAGCATTACCCCCATTTGTATGCAATATCAGTTTTCTTGATCTTATTTAAAGAGAACAATGAAAATTTTACACATTTTTAGCTTTAATTTATATATTTCAACATACATGAACACAGATTTCTATATTTTCTGTTTTTAATATCTAAAGAGAATAAATAAATTATTAAAAATTATTGTTAGTTAATTAATTAATATTTTATTATATCTTAATTCATTACATCTAGTTAAATATACAGGTTTGAATAAAGGGGATAGATACTGCTTATTCCGCTGGCTTTCTCAACATGAAGTTAGTCGAATAATAGAAGTTAATTTGATTGAAAATTATTAGAGCTTTTCTTCTGTATCACTTGAAATGGATCATCTGGAGAGATGACCTCTGGATAAAAGTAATTGCAAGCAGAATCTTTCTTTAAAAAAAGAATTACAGATTTTTAAAGTTCTAATAAAAATTTATTATTTTTATTTAGCTTCCCCAGCATTTAACCTAAATACTATGGACCCCCTTAGAAAGTCCATTACAAAAAAGAATTTTTTAATTATGCTTGTAATCCTGAAGAAGTTTTATCTTAACATTATTGTTCGAGATACTAAGTTTGAAATATCACTGTTATGAGTACTTAAAACTAAAAATATGATAGTTCTACTTTTATTTAATTTATGTATGAATATATATAAATACACTTTCAAATACTTACTTTCACACACACACACATGTGAAAAATGTATTCATCTGTGTATACACACATGGATAAATTTGTTATATACAAATTTATTTTGTTTATTTAGACCTTTTTATTAATTTTGTATCTACCTATTAAATACAATTTATTTGCTGATTATTCAATTTCTTTTGGGCAGATTTAATTTAATATCAATTTTTTATCCTCTTCTGTATAAATGCGCACTTGTGTATAAAACTCAAATTAAACAAATGTGTAAAGAAAAAATAATTCAAATTGCTGTTTTTCTGCAGTCACTTGTATTCTTTTCTGAGACAGCACTTTACTGTTTCCATAGTAACGATATAGAAATTACAGAAAAATAAAGCAATGTTATTGGCTTATCGTTAATCGTTATCAGAAAAAACGTAGTAGCTAGTGGGCGGTGCTTATCCAGAATTCGAACGGTAAAAGCTTTCTCACTGCGTACGGAAAAGGTGGCTGAGACTACCGATTTTGCTCGCATCCGAGAACAGCGTACGAGGTGAACTGCATCTCGGACGGGGAGAATCTCGGATGCGAACTCTTTTCGTACGGGCTGAGACTAGGCCCGTTGGAGTATATGGTCGTTTATGGCTGATCGCCGGGAAACGTATACGTTCTGAATCATCAGTGTATTTGCGCCAGTCATCAAAAGGCTACCGTACAGGAAAAAGCAATGTACGTTTTGTGGTTCCATGAAAACAAATCCGATGTAACTGATTTTGTTCTCTTTTTATTTTCAAATTTGGACCACCCTGGGGTGGTCACGGAACCACAAAACGTACATTGATTTTTCCTGTACGATAACCATTTTCAGACTGACGCGATTAATAAGTTTTTCTTGCGAAATGTTGTCGCGCGCATCTACCGGCTTATGTGGAAATTATTTAATGTTTAATATTTTGTTGTGTAAAACTGTTTTAAATTGTCTTTCCAAGAAAACAATAAACATGTACGTACCTAATAAATATATATATATATATATATATATATATATATATATATATATATATATAAAATTTATTTATTTATTTGAAACATGAAATGCGCTGAATAATTTTGGACCACTCTGTATAATAGTTCTTTTATGTCATTTTCCAAATAATCTGAATCAAACATTTCACAACAATTATATTTGGACCATTTGTAGTACATGAAATTTATGCCAGAAATACACAGCTATGTGACAACAACACCTTTTAAATGTTGTATTATGAGGTTAAAAACACATAATAAAAATTATAGACAAAATAAATCTACATTACTATCATGCAATGCTTCTTAAAAATTATTTATAAAAACAATTTAAATTTTGATATTTAGAAGTATTAATTCAGAATTTCTTAGAGGTTTACCCCTCTAATCTCTTATCGAATTAGTTTTTGTTTACTGTTTTATACTCTCCTTGTTCTAAATAAAACACGCCAAATGTTTGTAGGATATGACAGAGTCAACCAGTGACATGCTGATTTGACATATATAAATATACCAAAGAAACAGAATTTCACAACCATAGGAAAAAAAATACATAAAATATACATACACACACTTCAGAAAAAAAATTATTATGTTACATATCTCTTTAATTATATTTTTTTACCAACAGACTTTGTTAATCAAAAATTATTGTATTCAGAGTATAAAGAAATAAAGAAGCTAAGTTACATTGATCTGACTGAGAAGTTATTTCTCATTCTTGTAACAACTTGCTACAATGTGCACTTAATACAGAAGCTGCAAATAGAAGTTCCACGACAGAGATTCTCTTGTGAGAAAAAAATCTGCAAATTTTGAAAGTTTTTAAAAAAACTACTTTAAATGATTGAGCAGGATTCAACATTTACGGTAATATCCAAAAGAAATAAAGAGGAAATGTGATGCAACAGCCTTTTCCAACTGGTTATCTTAGGAATTTAATGATGCCTAATCACAATAAGAGTATAATAAAGCTAAATACTTATAACTTACCAAACAACGCTTCAGTGAGGTTAATTGCAATGTTAGTGACAGAAAATACAAATTTCCATCACTGAGTAGATTTAAATTTTTTAAACAATTTATGAAACCAAACGCACCACAGTTTTCCCAGTTAAAATGATATGAATAATTGTAAGATGGTCATTGGAGCATTACGCATCTACATTAAATATGGATGAAACACATTGCAAACAGTTGAAAGATTATAAAGTAGTAAAGTTCTACAAATATTTTGTTTCTGTGTTTGTTATGTCAAATAAATACATAATTTCTGAAAATGGTTCATTCCATGTAGGTAGGTGTGGTTCACATTTCTAAAGTAAACAAACACCTATATCATGAAGACTAATATAAAGGATAGTAAATATGCAAAAAATTTATCGTAAAATGAATGATCGCAAATGTTAGACTTTCCAGTGTAAAGTAATTAACTGTTATATTGCGTTACCTTAATATATTAAGTTAATATAGGTAGGTTTGGTACATAAATCTAAAGTAAACAAACACCTATTTCATAAAGACTAATATAAAGGGTAGAAAATATGTAAAAAATTAATCATATAATGAACAAATAGCATAAACTCAGATGTTAGACTTTCCAGACTAAAGTAATTAACTGTTATATTGCATTACCTTAATATATTAAGTTAATATAGGTAGGTTTGGTACATAAATCTAAAGTAAATAAACACCTATTTCATAGACACTAATACAAAGGGTAGAAAATATGTAAAAAATTAATCATAAAATGAATGAATAGCTTGAACTGAGATGTTAGACTTTCCAGTAAAAAGTAATTACTTGTTATACATTGTTACCTTAATATATTAAGTTAATATAGGTAGGTTGGGTAAATAAATCTAACATAAACAAACACCTATTTCATAAAGACTAATATAAAGGGTAGAAAATATGCAAAAACTTAATCATATAATGAACAAATAGCATGAACTCAGATGTTAAACTTTCCAGTTCAAAGTAGTGAACTGTTATACTGTCTTACCTTAATATATTATTGTAATATAGAAGTTTCTCGAATTTTAAAGTTTAAAATGTACAATTAACATAAAATTCTATAATTTTTATTTAGCAGATATTTGTATGTTATATTTAAAACAAAATTACATGTAACTGTTAACTAAATCGACAATGAGTAAAAAAGTTCAACATGAAATACAAAGCTATCAAAATAACTGTAAAAGTGGGGAAAATCTTCTGATAAATTGATCACTTATATTAAAATTTTTTCCAAAACTTTCCATGAAAGGACTTATACAAAATGTTTATGAATATTTCCCCTATGCAAAATAAAAACTTACCAGCCTATTATTTCATGTTTTTGGTAAAGTTATCTTTTACACAAATGCATTAATATGATCCTTTAACAACAGTTTTCACTTTTCTTCATGTATAAATATAATTCATTTGATGCATATTCCTTTACAACATACTTAAAGAGCACATTTCTGGGGCACTGGGATAAATAAGGAACACGAGAATTTGCAAAATGGCATTTTTGACACTTTTACTGCAGTAACATTCTATTAAATAAATTTTTTACCCCAAGAGATAGGAGTTAGGCATAGGCAACTTAAAGCCTAAAACTGCACAAACATCAATTTGATTAATACTAATCTTTAAGACAGAAGTTATAGATTACCAAAGGCATGAACAGCAAGAAACCACAGATGAATTTTTCAAGTACAAAATAATCTATTGAGCATAAAGAATATGCTGGTAAGAGAGCAGACAATTAAACTTTAGTTTGAAACTAATCTGAGTACCATTTTTAATTCTTGTTTTAATTCAGTTTTTAAATCTTGAAATGTTTCTAACAAAGAAGTCTTAAGACTTCATAATGCAGAGAAAATTATATTCTTGTGTACAAAATACTAATAATTGTGTACAGTAAACAATAAGCAAACATTTACAACTGCAGTCTTGAAGTGCTAAATAATTTATTTTTGATTTCAATAAGAACTTCAATTTTAAACATCAAGTATTATTCTTATAACATAGGCTTTGAAATACACTGATTTAAAATTTTAAATCTGTATATTATAATGAATCATGTACCTAAAATATGAATATTTTGAGTATTTCAGTCATTGCTGTTCCTGCTATTTTTGTTGCAATAAGCAATGAGCATGAATGTTATTAACTAAATGTTGACATCAAAAACTTTGACAATAAATTGATACAGTAAAAAATAACATTAACAAAACATATTTCTGATACAGTCATAAATAAAATGGTTGTCTGATAGAAAAATGATTCAAGAAAGTAGCAGACAAACTGTAGATTACATCAGATAGTACTAAGTTGTGTAAACTTAAGACAGTTTAGTACCAGCGAATCATTTATGCGAAAAATATAAATGGTTATTTATTTAATTTTATTTATAAGTTTCTCACTAAATTAACAGTGTATTTGGTTTTCATCGAAATTTAAAAAAATTACTGCACATAAATGATTGTTTGTAAACATTGATAAGCTTAGGATGTTATAACAGTTTTAATATATTTTAAGCATGAAATTAAATTAAAAAATTCTAAACACATGAATGCTGAGAAAAGTGTTCGATTTTTTATGGTCGTAAATCTAGTAAATACAATTTACAAGTGGCTACTTCGTTTATATTCTGCTTCTCTTGGATTGTAATCTTTTTAATAAATAATTTCCTTAATCAATTTAATGGTTTAATAGGCTGGAAACTTGATACTTAAGTCACCAAAGATTTATGTTATGCAATACAGAAAAACAAAAATACCTGTAAATTAAACTTGAATAGCTGTTATTTATCCTGGCACCCTGATCTATGTTATTTCAATTCGTGATTCATTTTAAAAGCTACGAAAATTTGTCGCCAAGCTCCCATTTTTAAAATTAATTTACAGAACATTAAATTCTACTTGATAAACAATACACACTGGAAATTACAGATGGCTAAATCAACTAGGGATGGTTCGGAAATACCGCACATGTTACTTTGTAATAGGTATGTGCTAACTGAACTTTGAACCTGTTACCGATTTTCAAAAGTAACAGGTACGGCGTACGTGTCAAAAGATAGAATACTCCTCACAGTCCTCATATCAGACCCTCACCCCTCGCACTTCACATCCCCACTTGCATACCTACCACATTGCCCATTCACACACCTATTACATTCGCACAAACCTAGTACTGCGTAGGTGGGGGACAAAATAAGTATGCGAGTATTTTTTACTTGTACACTGATCTTCCCTACCTGTTACCAGAAAATATTCCTTACCTAAACGAGTATTTCCACACTCTTTTATACTTTATACTACTACGTACTACGTAGAAAGGTCGACGGGCGCATACAAAACAAATAGACGAGCATTTCTACTTGTCTTGTGACCTTCTCTACCTCCTGTTTACCAGGAATTATTCGCTTACCTAAACATTTTCACACTCGTATATAACCATTATTTTCCAATAAAATTGACAGTTGATCTAAATTTCGTAGGACATATTCTTACTTTCTTCTTCATTTTAATTCATTATTAAATACTAACTATTATTAAATACTAATACATTCAAATACCTTTATAAAAATATTTACTTTCATTGGTTTTGAATGATTGAAATAAAGTAACATTTTTGGGTTAATGTTGTTGATAAAATTCACTGATTATTCATTATATTATTGGTAATCATTAATGTGTTTTATGACAGGTGAAAAAATTGTATCTACTCACTTATCAGGATTTTGTAAATTAAATAGTTGATGATAATAAAAACAACGTCTTATGAAAAAAAATTTATTTTATAGTAAACAAGATTATCATTAGCAAAACATAAATATTTTTTAGAAAGAACCACTTGGTATATATGTATTTATTGTACAATAGGTATACAGATTTTATAAATAATCAACAGAACAATTGTAGATTTCACATAAATATTAATTATGCCTTTATGTAAATATGAATTAAACTGTACCTAATGCAATTAAAGTAATATTACAGAAAAATTAATCTAAAATTTTATTGAATCAAAAAAATATAGAATATGCACGAAAAGCATGCCTATACCTGCCAGACTACTACTTACACACCACTCACAAGTATTTTTTTCATTTAACTTTTGAATCGTTTTGTATTAAATTATTTCATTTTTTTCACTAATCCATTGAGAATTGTGAAGGTTTTCTTGGAATTTAAAGTGTTAAAAAATTTTAGAATTAACACATTATTTTATTAATTTCAATTTCTAAAATAGGCTTAAATAACTAAGACGCGTGTAAAAAAAATAAAAATAATCACATAAATTTCTATTAGAATTTACAATAAATTTCTGTTCGGAAATCATTGTAATTCTTTTTAATGCCTGTGAGATTCAGAATAAATGAAGTTAAACTGTACAAAAAAAAAATTATAAACATGACAATTTTGTTAGAAATAAATCAGAACTTTTTAAAGCAATTGTCGAAAAATATAGTTTTCCTTCAAAATTATTTAGGATTGGCATGAACTTCTATGAAAATTATTTCAATACATTATTCATCGAGGCATCGTTATACAATACAGTTAAATTACATGGCTGGATTCTTCTATTCTTCAGAAGGTAGGATAATGACAAATTACAATCAAAAATTACTTGTTTACTTGAAGAAAATTTAGTTAAAAATGATTCCATTATTTTCCAAAAATGTTTTATTGAATTACCGAATTAGAATTACTGTGAGTAGCAATAATGAATTATATATTGATAGGTACAAATATATTTTCTTTGTTTTTTTCGGTAAAAAGTTAATCTTTTCAATAATATTGTCTGTTTAACTTGGTATTTTATTAATATTATATTCTCTATAAACGTTATAAGGCTATACCCATAGAATTTATTTTTGCCGCAAAAATAAAAATCATTTTTATTACTTTTAATAGAGAGAGGTTATTCATATTATTTTGGTAACAACCAAAATTAATTCGCAAACATTTAAAATCATAAAATAGCAAGCGTTAAATTATTATAAGGTACTTGAAAACATGAACGTAAACTTAAAAATTGATGAGGCCCTACGAAAAACTTATTGCCATATGACGTTTGGGACTCTGGTAACAACTTTCGCAAACGATAAACGAGGATGCGTGTGTGTGTATTTGTATAGGAGTAGAAGGGTAGGTGGAGGCTGCAGACGTACAGACTAGACACTAAGCGAAGCGGTAGCAAGTGGGTATAGACCAGGGGTTTCCAACTGGTGGCCCACGGTGCCTTTTGTTGCGGCCCGCGAAGACTTCTAGGAAAATAATTTGCAGCATCAATTTAGATATTCTTAGTTAACGAAAAATGTTTTTGTAAAAATCTTTATTATTTTCAAATGCTGTTCATTTACAAAAAACATTGATTTTCCTCGAATTCCATGAAAAGTAGGGTGTCCACTCATGTTCTATTTCATCCCCCCCACTTCTTATTTAAATACCCACTTCTTATTTGACTTTTGTGTGTCTGTGTAATTTAACGAAAGTTGGCCAGTTATAATCAAGGTCGTTGTTGGAGGTTCATCCTCAAATTTTTAAAAATTTCATAGTACATACTATACACAAATCCTCCAAATCCCCCTCCCTCAAGAAAAAATGTCCTGGGTATGGTCCTGATTAAATTGCGGCCCGCCACTAGACAGGTGTTTTCGATTGCGGCCCTTGGACACTTGTAAGTTGGAAACCCCTTGTATAGGCCGACTCGGTAAATGAGTATGGGGGGGGCGAGAGGGTAACGGGATCACGGATGAAATGAATGAAACTGTAAGAAGAGGTTAGAGTAATAGGTATTTTGTAACAGGTATTTGTAATAGGTATTTCTTTGGAACTGGATTGGTTGTACCTGTTCCTGAAAAATATTCGTTTTTGGCATCTCTAAAATCAACTCGAGCCGTTCGCTCTGAACGGATCTTTGAAATGAACGACTGATCCGGATCTCAGTATCTCGGATTTGGAGGAGTGGATCGAGACAGTGATTTTGCTCATCATAGTTCCTGAAAAATATTCGTTTTTGGCATCTCTAAAATCAACTCGAGCCGTTCGCTCTGAATGGATCTTTGAAATGAACGACTGATCCGGATCTCAGTATCTCGGATTTGGAGGAGTGGATCGAGACAGTGATTTTTCTCATCATAGTTCCTGAAAAATATTCGTTTTTGGCATCTCTAAAATCAACTCGAGCCGTTCGCTCTGAACGGATCTTTGAAATGAACGACTGATCCGGATCTCAGTATCTCGGATTTGGAGGAGTGGATCGAGACAGTGATTTTGCTCATCATAGTTCCTGAAAAATATTCGTTTTTGGCATCTCTAAAATCAACTCGAGCCGTTCGCTCTGAATGGATCTTTGAAATGAACGACTGGTCCGGATCTCAGTATCTCGGATTTGGAGGAGTGGATCGAGACAGTGATTTTTCTCATCATAGTTCCTGAAAAATATTCGTTTTTGGCATCTCTAAAATCAACTCGAGCCGTTCGCTCTGAACGGATCTTTGAAATGAACGACTGATCCGGATCTCAGTATCTCGGATTTGGAGGAGTGGATCGAGACAGTGATTTTTCTCATCATAGTTCCTGAAAAATATTTGTTTTTGGCATCTCTAAAATCAACTCGAGCCGTTCGCTCTGAACGGATCTTTGAAATGAACGACTGATCCGGATCTCAGTATCTCAGATTTGGAGGAGTGGATCGAGACAGTGATTTTGCTCATCATAGATCCGTTGTCTGCTGCCTCATGAGTGCTGTGGCGCCATCAACAGATTTTCTAAAAAAAATTTAATTTATATCTCCACAATTATTTTGATTTCTTTAATTACCTTTTCATTTTCTATTTAATTGACTTTGAATTTAAAAATTAAATGAAAATCTATGTAAAGAAAACTTTGCCTAAGTCTTTATAACTTTTTAAAATTAAGTATTTAATTTTTAACATCTATCTCATGTGCTGACTCATTTCTCTTTATATAAAAGTAAAAATCATATTAAATAACCTTTCTAAGCATTGTCATTACATCTGATTTCTTGTTGCTGCATAGGTACATAAAAAAGTGTCTTTATAAGGGGGATCTAGAAAAAAAAGATAATTACAGGGCTTGGTACCCATCTCTAAGTACAGAAATTCCTCCAAAATGTTAGTTTATATTCACCACATATTTTGAGTTCATCTTCATACATTTAAAAATTTTTTTGCATTTATAACCTCAGCTGCAACTGTTCGAACAAATATCAATCATTAGTTATGATTTTCTGATAAAGGCCATTCCCTTCCAACAATGAAAGCTACTTAATAGCTTCGCCTCATCACTTTTAAGCAATTATATTTATTGCCTACAAAATTTATAATTCATAATTTTTCGTAGTTTTACTTACATAGTTCAAACTGACTTAACTACAGTATGTTTTAGAAAAATACTATTATATTTTTTCTTAATTTCTTAAATAGCTTAAAAAATTATTTTTCAGAATTTTAATTTCAAGATGTCCGGTACATGACAAAAAAGAAGAAAGATAAAAAAAACTTTCAACAATTTTGTACAGTTACTTGCAACTAAGGCAGTGTGCCTAAAAAAATATAAGTTATAATAATATAACTTATAGAGTTATAATTAAATAAAATTATAAATTTATTTACCTCAGTTTGTATTTAATTATTAAAACAAAGGCTTTGTCAAATATGCCCAAATTTCCTTGAAATTTTTTAACGTGTATACTATATCGTATATGACAGATTTAAGGATGAGATTTGAAATAATTTGATAACTTAAAATTTTTTTTTCAATAATACAAACGTATATTTGGCTTAATGCAACACGAGGAAGGTATTAATTTTAGTTTCTGATCAACTATAAAAGGAAGAAATTTAGGCCAGAATCCAGTTAAAGTTCTATAGATTATACATTTAAAAATGCAAACTAAAAATAATTAACTAGAATCAGTTGTTTAAAGTTAATTTCAATTTTTGTATTTTCTAAATTTATTGAAAGAAGTAACTGTTTTAAAACTGTAACCAACTTCATGAGCAAAATCGCTGTCCCGATCCATTCTTGGATTAGGCGGCTCCCATATCGTTCACCGCAGGCCGGAAAGACCGAGGTAGTTCTTCGCCGACTGTGAACAGATCTTTATGACCCGGCTCACTCAGATTCGAATCTTTTGAAGATACAGGTCTTTCAAAAAGATTCGACTGTTTTGAAGATCCAGATTTTTCAAAAAGAATCGACTCTTTTGAAGAGCCGTTTCTTCAAAATGACCTGGTTCTCTGAAAGACCAACTTTTGATCTGCTTATTGTTATAGATCTCATTCGCGAACGACCAGGATCCGGGTCTTTGGAGGGGTCTTCCGTAAACGTTCGGGCAGCGGATGATCGATCTGCTGGCCAGTTGCTGAGTAAGTCAACAGCGAAATATGCAGTCTATACGCCATCGGAGTGAGGCGGCCATCTTGGAAACCTTTGGAGAACAAAACTAAGAAACCCTATGGAGATTAACATGGCCACTATTTTGCGGAGACTTTTATTCGAAATCTATTCATACTTGGCGGATTTCCTACTATGTAAACCTTTAAGGGCCTGTTCACATAGGAGTCCGTTGCGTTGCGTTAAGGAAAAGATGACGTTGAGACGAAAATAAACCAATCATATGCCTCCAAACGATGGGCAATGAAATTTTTAACGCCTATGATTGGTTTATTTTCGTATCAACGTCATATTTTCCTTAACGCAACGCAACGGACTCCTATGTGAACAGGTCCTAAATATTGAAGATCTATGATTTTTGAAAAGATTACGCCTGGAAATGACGCCTGGAATCTCGTTTTTAACGAGAAAAACAATAAATATCATTCAGTTTCGAATGTTGCTATGCCAAAATCTGCCAAGAAGGCGATATCCGTATTCAAATAGAATATTATGATAACCCTTGTATGGCAACCTTGTATATCAAAACTGTACGAAAAAGATGCCAAATCATTTTGGGACTGTTAGAAAAGTTCGTATTCTTGTGAGAGTGACGAGTTGTGTGTCTACGAAAGATACTGGTACTTTTTTTGTGCGAAAATTTCAACTTAATCAAACGAGAGGATTAAGATGCTCTTAAGCCTTCTCAATTATAGACGTTCTATTACGACTTGTCTGGATTAATACATGCTTGTGTTCATGCATCAATGAAAAATTAAAACTTACCATATTGTGTTTAATTTTGTTGCTGATTCTTTTTTCTCAAATCTTGGCTTGTATTTTTAAAAACTCAACATGCAGCGCTTAACCCCCTATATAGAGAGAGAGCCATTACAATCCCTCAAAATGTCAATTTTAAGGGGGTGGAATTCTTGAACTGTCAACTGGACTCACAACAAGAACCCACCACAAGAGTCTGCAAGATGAGGAAAAGGGAAATTCTATTTTTTTTCTTACTACATAGCAACCTTAAGTCTTGCTGGCTGATGAATTAAAAATGTATATATAATGAGATAATCCACATGATTCTTGAAATCTAACTATCAAGATATAAATGTATTGTTTATATTATTTTGTCTTTGCTATCACGAAAATTCTTTAATTGTAAAATTTTAGTATTTCATCAGTTTAATGCTGGATAATTTCACGTGGGATATTTTGTCAATAAAACACACTCATTATACAGAAGTAATTTATTCAGTTTTTACCCCTAAATACTATTTCCTGTGGTAGTTAGATGAGGTTGCAAATTGTTAATGATAAAATTTCACCCGACTCACCCAGTTACTCTTGTCTACAAATTACAATATGTTTATAAATTATGAACACAACACAGAAAAAGTGAATTTTATGCACAAAACAGAATTACTTTAGACTGTCTTACAGTATATATATTAATACACAGGATTAAGTATCAAATTTATTACTGATCACCGAAAAATAAATTTTAATTTTTACACATTTATACTGGAGGTCTGAAATAAGTGAGATGGAATTTGAGAGAAATAAAATTACAGCATATAATCTGCTAATACCAATGATTAAAATTCTAAATAATATAAGCTTTAACTAATATAAATTTTAAATAATAAATATTTAATGGTTAATTTTAAAATATATTTTATTCATGTAGTCGTCAGAAATATATGACACTTGCTGAAAATTATTTTTATTATAAACATAGATTTTCATAGGTAATTACAGTATGTTAAAAATCCAGAACTGTTTAGAAAATTTAAAGCATTTTGATGAAATTCTTGACTTTTTAGATATCAAACGGAAATCAATTCAAACTTTTGAAAATTGGATCATAATTCTGACTTCATGGCCAAATCTTTCAGAAAGAGCAAGAAGCATAGTTACATAGATTTTGATCTTTGATGCTTATGCCAGAATGAGGAAATGACGTAATTATATATTTTAGTCATGAAATATGGGGCATACTGTTGAGTTTACTAATATTTGAGAAAGGTTAACAGCGAATAAAAATACGAAAACTCTAACTTTTAAATTGCTTGTCAAGTTTCAAACAGACCAAGCTAAATAATTTCAACAAACAATAAATTAATTAGCGACTAAAACATAAAGTTAATTTTCTACACAAAACAGAATTACCAGAATATAATAAAGAAATATTGATACAATTCAGTTCACTTTTTTTTCTTTACAATAAAATATTCAGTGGGAAATGGAAAAATTAGTTGCTGTGCTTCTAATTCTGATGACTGCAGTCAACAACAAAACAGAGCTTATTTAAATAAAGTGTGAGGTAACACATTCAGTTTTGTACTGAACGTAAACTAGTTTTATGATAAATTGTATTTAGTTTTTGTGGAAATATAAAATACTTTTGAAACAAATACTTTGGTTGTATGATAATACTTTTAGATATACGTTGCATTAAAAAAATGATAACTACATTATTAAAATGAAATACTTTCAATAATCGCGACGGGATAATTCTAATCCAGAAACATAAATAACCCATGAAAATTATAACTTCCGCCCGTTCATTGCCTAGAGAGATATTGATCGCCAATACAGAGATAAATTTGAGATGTACAAAAGCATTCGCACTTGGTAAGAAACAGCCAACTTTGTGCCAAATGTTTGCGCACAAAGCGTAAAACAGCCGATTTCCAAAGAAACCTTTCAATTTTCTTTAAATATTGCGTTTGGAACAAGATTAATTGTATTTTTAAAATTAATTTCACGTTCTTCGGTATACATTTCAAGAGGTTTCACGAGTTTAAAAATATTGGCTTTGAAGTAAAAAATCGTGGAAATTTTCCTCTATGGACGTTAACACGGGAACAGTTAGCTCTGGTCTCCAAAACTAAAAATGGCGTCGCACTCCGATGGCGTATTGTAATGAATTTCGTTTTCAGTGTTGCGGTTGAAATAGCAACTGATGTGGAATGGGAAATACAAATTCATCCATATAATTATGTGCAATTATGGATGTATGTGTATACTATGTTCCAGCATCGCTCTGGAACGCCTGGAGCAATTTCAACAAACCTTGGTACACATACGACTTACAATATGGGAACAAATACTGGGAAGGGGGGGGAGATATCCTTAGCACCCCTAGGGGGGATGGGGGAAGGGGGCCATGTAAAACTAATGTATATTAGTATCAAATCCATAGTTTTCGGGATCGCTGAAATGAATAGTGACACTCCCGACGCAACCTAAGCGAAATTGATACTTACATCTCTAAGCTTCAAAAAATTGAAAGATTATTAATATCTGTTACAAAATTTCTTCTAAACTAAAGTCTTCTGAAATAGGAAACTTTCTAGGGCCTATGTTAGGAAACTCAACTAATTTGCCAGTCGCGGCTAGCTCGTCTAGCACACCATAATTCACTCTCATTCTCGCCACTTGCCCTTTACTCGTTTCTCGGGCGTGCCTCCCTACGTCGTTTTTTCCTTTAAAGCTCTGACGTTAAAATTTTTATAAAGTCTTAATACTCTCTCAAATTACTTATTTTAATTCCCCTTTTTTAACTTTCTTATTCTGAACACCAGTTTTAACTTTGTGAACGTTAATTTTGCCACATGTAAGGCACTGAAACCGACGATATGAAGCTAAAGCTTCCCAAATGCCAATGCCAAGAAGATAACAGCGATTAATCACAGACCTGATTTATCACTCTTTCATTATTTGTTGATTCAATGGCAACGATATCTCTTCTGCGCGTGGTTTATGTTGTTTATTGCATTTAACTCACCATAATCATAGTAATTAAGTGTAAAAAGTGAATCCGTTGGGGACATACTTTCGCAGCTTTTCAGATGGATCACGGGCTAAAATAATACTATAGATGATGATACAAAAATAAACAGCCATTCAAATAAGTTTAATTTACAGGTATTTTTTTTTTCTGTATTGTATGACAGAACTGTTTTCTTAAGATGTTGAAAGTGATATATATGATTTACATTTTACGCCTTTTTTTGGTCAGTGAAGCTAAATTCTAATACAGTTGGTATAACTATTAAACTGTTAAAAACTGTATGTTCGGCCATGGTTTGTTGTTTTCAGCAGATAAGTAGATTGTTACTTTTTGGTTGATTAAAATATACACTCCACGATTTCAGGAGATTTCTAAAAGCTGCCAATCTGATAATTTTATTTATAATTAATTTTTAACTTAAATTTATAAGTTTATTATACAAGCCAGACATAATGTATTTAGCAACTTTGCTGGTTATGAGTTATACAAATGATTTTGAACCGTTTATAATCGCGGTCAAAGATAAATATACGGGGAAGAGTTCCATATCCTGTGCCGTTCAGATGAAAGGTGTCAAACTCCACCAAGTGGAGTTCTCCTAATGAGAAATTTAGGAAAATACCATTTCATACTGTTTTAAAACTTTTAACCTGACAAGGAACACTTTGTATGAAAATTCAACAATAAGTATCCAATAAAGAACCTAAGGATATATTAAGAAAGAAGTGTTGAATACAGCATTTATCAGGAATAAATAATTAAAACAGTCTAAATATTTTCAGAGTTTTTAAAATTTATCAATCGGTTGTAGAAATTGTTGTAGGGAAACAATCTATTCAAAAATACAAGATTTTTTTTTTTTTTTAAATGTAAAAACTAGAAAATAAACATATAAATACTTCAACAAAACTTGTGAAAAAAAAAATGAAGTATTTGAAATTAAAAGTTTGTAGCAAGATAATTTCAACACATATAGAAGAATGAAAAAAACAATGACAATAGTATTACTAGTGATTCTTTTAGAACAAAATTTTAAATTTAAAATGTTCGCAAACAATAAAAATCAATTTATAAAACCAAGAACAAAATTTAAATATTTTAGGAAAGGGTACAAAATTAACTAAAAGCATAAATTATGAATCTTTATTTGAAAAATTTGATTTTAAAGCACTGACAAAGGCAAACTGATGTACTAGATGCATTCAGGCCTAGAGTAAGACCTACAAACCAGATTTGAATAACCAATGGCAAGTTCTCATTTTCTGGATTGTATTCCTTGAAAAAGCAGAAAGTAAAAATGTTAAAAAGGAATTCCAAGTTTTTTCATTGACTGAATGTATAATTCATTATCTGAAGCTAATCTCAAATTTCATTGGCTGAAAACATCTAAGTGATCATCATTAAGATTCAATTAGTTGAAACTGAAAAAAAGCCAAGTGACATTTCTAAGATATCATCTCTGACCTTTGGTAGTGTAAGAGCAGAGCTAGCTGCATCAGGTTTGCAGCCTATTAAACCATTAAATTATATAATAAAAATATTTATTATAAATATTGCAACCCAAGAGCAACAGAACATAAACAAAGTATATTCTTATATAATCACCAAATTTGAGGCCATAAAAAATCCAGCACTTTTTGCAACACTCGTGTGTTTGGTGTTTTTTAAATTTAATTTCACGTTTAAAATATTATAAAATTATCAAAACATCTAAAGTTTATCAAATTTAAGAAACTAACATTTATGTGCATTAAATTTTTTAAAATTAGAATAAAATACATATACACTGTTAATGTCATGTGAAACTTATAGATACAATTAATTAAATAATTAAATTTTCCATGGAAATCATGAACTGCTACTAAACTTAGTGAGTTTTTACATCTAGGTACCATGAGCGGCAATCTGTAGTTTATCCATTGCTTTCTCATATCATTCTTCTATCAGATAACTTTCTATTTATAATTACATTAGGAATAATGTTTTTTTAAAGTTATTTGTTTCTGTATTCATTCAGTGTTAAAATTTTTCATGACAAGATTTAATAAATAACATTCATTCTCATCTTTCATTAACAAAGGTAACGACAACAGTATTAAATGCAATACTCCTAAATATTCATCATTTTATGTACATCATTCATTATAATATGCTTGTTTAAAGTTTCAAATAAGTGTATTTCAAAGAGATTGATTTAAAAGTAATACTTTATATTTAAAATTGAAATTCTTGTTACAGAAAAATTAAATTATTTAACACTTCAAAACTCTAAGCAATTATTAGCATATTATATATAAAAATGTTTAATTTTCTCTGCATCATTTATTCTAAACATTTCTTTGTTACAAACATTTCTAGATTTACGAATTCTGTATTAACTGATATTTCTGACTGCCTTGATATGATTTTTAAAAAAAATTAGTGTAAAAGTTGTACATGGGTCAGTTTAGAACTAGATTTAAATTATCTGCTGTCTTACCTGCATATTTTTTATACTAAATAGATATATTGTATTGGAAAAATTTTTAATTACATTTTTGCCATCATGTCTGGGATAATTTTTTAATATATACAGTTTCAGTTCTTAAGATCAGTATTAGTCAAATTGATGTTTATTGTGTTAGTATTTATGTTTCCTATCCCTCCCTCTCTCCTAGGTATAAAAAAATATTCATTGAATAGAAAGTAACTGCAGTTAATGTGTCAAAAGTATAGTTTTGAAAATTCTGGTGCACTTATTTTCCTCAGTGCTCTAGAAATGTATTGTATAATTATGCTGTGATAGAATATGCATAAAATGAATTATATTACTTATGAGCAAAAGTTAAAGTATGCATTTGATTATATTAAGCCATTTATTTATGTAAAGGATAACTGTGCCCAAAAAAAGGAAATTTAAGGTGGTAAGTTTACATTTTGCATGAGGGAAATATGCATGAACATTCTGTGCAAGTTCTTTTATGAAAACTGTGAAAAAAAATTATGAATAGAAGTCAAATTATTTACCAGTTTTTTTCTTTCCTTTGCAGTCATATATATAGCTTTGCATTTCATGTTGAACTTTCTTACTCACATTCTGTTTTCTTGACAGTTAGTTTATATATAACTTTGTTTTAAATATAATTTATAGAAACCTGATAAATAATAAATTGAAGATTTTCTGTTAATTCTACATTTTAATTTTTAAAAATGGGGATATTTCTATGTTAACTGAATATATAAAAGAACACGGTATAACAGTTAATTACTTTGCTCTGAAAAATTTGAGTTCTTGTCATTTCGGCCTTTGATCAAGCCTAGCCATAGTCCTTGTGGGGCCAAATTGGAGATATTATGTTAGGGTCCATCAAAATTCTGATATACATTAAATGATAAACATATGAAGAATAAAAGACAAAAAGTAGGATGTGGTCGTATTTCATTTTTTATGAACATTTATAAGAAAGAAAAACTAAAAAGTAGCTAGACTACATGTATTTTATTTACAGAACAAAATTATTTACAGTAAAATTTTACTAGATTTTTTATCAACAAGATCATTTATAAATTGATGAAATTTTAATTTCCTTCTTTCTACATGCTCTATAGACACTATTGCAAGACAGTTGAGTCTCTCCTGTGATATTGTTGACCTCAGGTATGTTTTAATTAATTTTAATATTGAAAAGCTTCTTCCTAATGCTACAGTTACATGAATTATTAAGAATATCCTTAAAGATATAAAAGCATTTGAAAAGCCAGTAGCAGTCATTCGTAGCAATTGTGTAATTTTTATAGGGTTTCCAAAACAATAGGTTTTTCATTTCTTCAACCAGCATAGAGCTCCCTACATCTAAATCTTTTATAGACTTCATTTGGTCATTATTTTGAAGCATTTTTACCAAGGTAATTTCTGGTACTGCTGCATATTTCTGATGATCATTCTGTCGAATCATCTCGAATTAACTTGCCTGTCTAGCTTTGTACAATATTTGTTAAAAACAATTTGCCTCAAACATTTCGTTCCAGTTATTTATTGGTTCATTTGCATACTTGTGATGAAATATCCTTTTTCATTTTCATGAATGTTTCCGGAAATTCTGGATTGACTTCTAAGTCAGTTGCAAGCTCTGCGGTTCTAACTAAAACTTCTTCGAAATCAGAATGGCTAAATATTTGTCTGGCATTCTAGAAAATTTCTAAATGATCACAATACTTCCTCTCAGGCATTTAAAATTTTTCTTTATGTGGGGCTCTGTATTAGCACGGGGCCTAATTGCTTCCAATAAATCCAGTCATATTAAAGGATTCCCTGCCTTCCATAATTCTTTATATATTTCCTATCCTTTTATGCACAGTATTCCTGAGGTTGTCATATGATTATTCATATTATTTTAATTCTGTGGTGAACAGTGGTGAGTTTGGTTTTAAAGACTAAAATTTTATGAAGAGAACCCTGAGTAGTAGCCAAAATTTGTTGGTTTGATATAGACAGATAAATTACCTAAGCTAGGACCTAATTATTTTAAGTTTTCAGTGGATTTCTATGAATAGGATTTTGCAAATATTATAAATATCCTGTTGCTGTTCACTAATATGTGAGAATTGTTTCTCACTTTAATTCTGTAGGAATAAATATAGATGATAGAAGGCTTCCCAGATGTAAACGAAAGCAAAAAAAAGGATAAAAATAATGTTTAAGTAACAATTTGTCAGGAATTCAGATAATTCTCAATTATGTCTAGTACCACCTTGAAAATCTAACATGTCATGAGCATTGCAATTAAAAATGGTCAGAATGTCATTTTTTTTTCATAGTCATAAATACAGTTGTGTTCAGAAATTAATTATTGGAAATTTATGTTAGCATATTCATGGTGTAGTATAGCATTTTCTTGCACCTGATTTTACCACTTTTATATCTGATCTATTTTTAAGTGATGATTTTGTTAAGAAACCTGAAACTGGTTCTGAATTTTATCAAAATCTTTTAAATAAAACATGAAGTTTCTAGACAAAGTTAATAAAATTTGAATAAAATTACTTTAAATTCTCTATCTCTTGTACTCTAATCCAGTCACAAATGTTATAGATCGTAAATCTTTACCTCAAGAAATGGGTAGTTATATTGTAAAAGTTCCAAATGCTCTTAATCCAAATCCTATACCCCAGATATCTTGAGTTTTTCTAATTTTTTGCTTATTGGTATAAGCCCAATAATTCATTATTGTTAACTGCCTTATACCAGTGTGTAAATATTTGATACTCCAATGAGATTTATATAAAAGAATTTTGTTGTACAATTTATTTTGGAAGTAACAATAACTTTGTTAGGCAATATCTTTTTCTTTTTGTCACATTTACTAGAAATAAAGATAATAAATATTTTCCTGAGCTTATGTGTCCAAAATAGAGAAAAATTACTTTTTCTTATTCCTGTCAAGTGTATTACTTCTAAGGATTTAAATTAATTTTTATATATAACGTGTGAAATTTCCTTAATTTGGAAGGAGATTGAAAAGGTAAAATAGTTTATGGGAAGTAATTTATAAAAAGACCATAACATTTTTGTATAGGAAGTGAACAGTTCAAATTTCATATAGGTGATTTTATGTTACTGCAGATTTTGTTTTTAATTTACTTATACTTTTAAAAGATTTAATTTGTGTGAGTATTACTGTTTTGTATACTATGCATATATGTTTCTTAAATCACTGAGAGTATCTTTAATCCAGAGAGTAATTTATAACATCTTAGTTTTTAGATATCTCATTTCTTAGTATTAACAAACTTTTATATATTGCAATTTGTCTAACGTGGAAAATAAGAAATAAAAAGCGTGATGGTAGTGTTAATATATCTCATTCAAATTTCTTTCTCCTCTCTTTGCAGGTTGTCGGTGCGGATTGTTAGGTACGAAACTAAAATAATCGTGGTGTCCACAAATTCAGAAAGTGGACATATTGCTGACAGTTGCAGTTTTCTAATCAACGTGTAAAGAAAGGAACGTCGGCATGCCAGAAAAGCAAATGTGTAAAGGTGAATTAATCTAAATGTAAAAACTCCAGTGCACAGATACCCCGTTCGCACCGAAGAAGAAATTTTCAATTCTAATTCAAGGAATGAAACATTTTTACAGTTGTCGACTTAAATATGCATCATTTGTACCACATTATTGATAATCCTCTATCTGCCAATGCACAACCTTTCGCCTGCACTATATGTGGTAAAACATTTTCTGAACAAGGTAATTTAAAAACACATCTCCGCATCCACACGGGAGAGAAACCTTTCCCCTGCACTGTATGTGAGAAAAGATTTTCTGCACAGAGTAATTTAAAAACACATCTTCGCATCCACACGGGAGAGAAACCTTTCGCCTGTTCTGTATGTGAGAAAAGATTTTCAGCACAGAGTAATTTTAAAACACATCTCCGCACCCACACGGGAGATAAACCTTTTACCTGTACTGTATGTGAGAAGAAGTGTTCTTCACAGGGTGATTTAAAAAAACATCTCCACACCCACACGGGAGAGAAGCCATTCGCCTGCACTATATGTGGGAAAACATTTTCTGAACAGGGTAATTTAAAAACACACCTCCGCATCCACACGGGAGAGAAACCTTTCGCCTGCACAGTATGTGAGAAAAGATTTTCTGTACAGAGTACTTTTAAAACACATATCCGCACTCACACGGGTGAGAAACCTTTCTCTTGCACTGTATGCCAGAAAAGATTTTCTGCACATGGTCATTTAAAAATACATCTCCGCATCCACACGGGAGAGAAACCTTTCGCCTGCACTGTATGTGAGAAAAAGTGTTCTTCACGGGGTGATTTAAAAATACATCTCCAGACTCACACAGGAGAGAAGCCTTTCGCATGCACTGTATGTCAGAAAAGATTTTTTCGGCAGTCTTATTTAACAGTACATCTCCGAACCCACACAGGAGAGAAACCTTTCGCTTGCACTATATGTTCGAAACCATTCTTTGAACAGGGTAATTTAAAAGCACATCTCCGCAACCACATGGGAGAGAAATCTTTCGCGTGCACTGTATGTGAGAAAAGATTTTTTAGGCAGAGTAATCTAATAGCACATCTCCGCATCCACACGGGAGACAAACCTTTCGCTTGTACAGTATGTGGGAAAACATTTTCTCAACAGAGTAATTTGAACAGACATCTCCGCACCCACACGGGTGTGAGAAACCTTTCGCATGCACTGTAAGTGGAAAAAAGGAGAGGAGGAGTCAGATGGGGAAATAGAACAAGGAGTGGAAAAGGAAATGTAAGGAAAAAGGTTAATATAAACGGCTTCTCTTTGTTATAAATAGTAAATTGCTTCTTCATCGTCATAGTTACGGTTCTTATCTAGTTTGTCATATGTACCCTGATGTTTTTTCTTCTCTTCTTCTGTTCTCTTTGTTAGGTACAGGATTGTTCCTGTCTATTATGAGTTATTATTGGCTCTTCTTCTGTAACCTTCACGTAATTAAATTGTATGTTAAAATCATTGACAATAAACTATATTTATTAGTGATAGACATATAACCAGAGAAATAATAAATGAAGTGTTACTGATGCTGTTACATTTTAATTGATTGTCAGAAATCATAAATTCTATTAAACCTTCCTGTCAATTGTTTTGTAATTAAAAATCTTTTATAGTATTTTTCTGTGTGTTTTATTTATTTCTCAGAGAAGAGTTATTTTGGAATACTGAAATTTATAGTGAATTCGTTATTGTTTTGGATTTGACATGGGAATGGATTAAAGTTGTTGATCGTTGTTGCTCTTCTATACTGATTTACATCCAGACAGTCTTCGTTTGTTTCAATTCGACCAACGTTTAGTGCATTGCCATAGCACAGTAAGTTGGTGGATGCAATTTAATGGTTTCGGGGATATTTTCTTGTCATTTTTCGAGCACTTATTGCTCCATAGTTTATTTTGATTACATTGTAAAATTTGCAATGTAAGTAAACCATACAAAATAATAATCAGATGTTTTCATTTGACAACCAATTAAGAAACACAATAACTGACATAAGGAATTTACATTGGAGCTGAATAAATATTGCGTGGAGATAAAAAATCGCATTAGAACTTTTTCGCAGCTAAGCCAGCGTACTGCAGTATAATATGGTAAGTCATTTTCTCCAATCTCTTCAATAACCTCGTGGAATTGACGATGATTGAGCGCATGTGATCTGATAATCAACAGCTGATATGACTGGTTTTAAAACTTCTGACATATCCAAGCATTTTCCGCACAAAGACTGTTGATGAATGATGAAATCTATGATTAAAGGTTTTGAATCACCGTCATTTTCTACGGCCTTTGATACGAGACGGCCAATGACCCGTCTACTGCCTTAGGTAACAATAGACCCTTAATTTCTCGACATTTCTAAAGGGTGGCCCATTATAGGGACATAGCCCATTATAGGTGCATTTACCTTAATGCATTAGAGATTACCATCGTTCTCCCACTTTCGTGTACAAGCCACTGTCAAACAGAAGACCTTTGCTGCGCAGCAATTCCCGCAAACTCAGTCGAGGATTGATTTCCTCTGTTCGGTGGTGCTTCTTATAGGCCTTGGCGCCGGACGGACAGTACAGATCTGCCGACCAATTTGGGCAACTATCCCTTGAATAAAAAGTAACACCTGAGAAGTATCTGAAACATCTGTTGACTCATACAGGGCCAAAGAGAACCACTCTAAGTGTCTCGATTTTAGTCAGACAGTTGAATACATTTTCTACAATACCATCTACTCTTCGAGCCACAGTGTTTGATGACAAACTGATGTTTTTTCTGGACATATTTCTTCTGCTGCAATCATGCAATCCTTAATGAATTCGCCGTCAATAAATGGTTTCCCATGTTTCGCTATTCAATGAGCCATGCGGAAACTAGCACGATTTGTAGCTTCTTGTTGAGCCTTTACTTCCTCAAAGAACAACTGCAGTATGTTTGTATCATGAGCTCTCACACACACACGTACGTGTGTCAACAAGTTTCTGGAAACGTTCCACGGAATTATATTTTTATAGCTCTTGCATTATAAAATCACCCAGAAAAGAGTTAGCTCAATGAGAGTGAATTAAAATGTACAAATAACATACTCAGGTTAAGAATAATATTTTATTGAGAAGTAAAAATCTGTTAAAGAAATATATATTCATATATGGAAATAGAAACTGAACAATAAATAATCTAAAGGAAAGTCAAATTAAAATAAAAAAGCCACTCAGTTCCGTAGAGAAGGTTGGGCAGGAAGTTTCAACAGTAGAATTGTTGGCATGGTGCTGTGGATCTTTGTGGATGTGTTCCAGCGAGTGAGTTTAACAGTTCGAGCCCACCTCCTGATTTGAAGCTAAGGGGGGGGGGAAAGATTATATGTAGTGCATGCACACTGACTTGAAATTTTAATTATTGAACACTTAGATCTTTTAATATTAAGTGTATTTAAAAATTTAATGGTTTCGGTGCAGACAAATATATTGTGAATAAGAATGATTTCATTTGATAATTTAATAGCACAGTGTAAATATAGCTATTTAAGTCATGAGTTGATTAGTATCAAGTTAGTGTGTATGTATTGAATAGCGCAGTGTAAATGTGACATCTAACATGAATTCAGATATGCAAATATATAAGAAAACAATCGAATTTATATGTATACAAGATTCATGTAAATTATAATAAAGCAATGTAAATTAATAGTACTGTGTAATTATAGTCAATTAAGCTTTGAATTGTTTAGTATTGAATTAATATGTATGTATTGATTAGTATCTGGTAATTCGATTTGTAAATTATTTCGATTTGCAAGTATAAAAGAAATAATGGAAGTTAAATAAATGTAAAGCAACGTAAATAAGTATATAAGTAGCGTAAAATTTAAGAGTATTTACATGATTATTGAATTAAAATTAGATTGTTCTTTTGATGAAATTGAAAATTGCTAGTATTGTGAAAACTTGTATATAGTATGCATAACTATGTCATTTACTAAATCTATATAGCACTGTGAAATTTTAAAATGAAACGCAGCAGTATGTAAATATAATTTATAAGTGTATTGCATAAGAATATAATGTAATTGTACGAGTAATTATGTTGAAATGTAAATGGGTTTATAAATTTCAGGAAAGTTGTTAGCATAGTGTATTCAACGGAAAAGTATCGAAATAAAAGCATAGCTGCTTTAAACTACGAAATTCTAGAAAAGGGTAGTATTTGCATGATGGTGCTAAATCAATAACAGTAATGTATACAATATTTATTGATAAACTATATAGCATGAGGTAACCTTAAAATGAAGCATGCATAAGACACATATTTGCGTAAAAGTTTACAATGTGTGTTAGTATATACATTAGGGTAGAGCGAAAAAAAAGGCGAATTTTTAATTTTTATTTTTTCTTTATTCCTGTATTATTATTTGTTGATACAATAATAGATCATCGTGTATGCCAAAAATCAGTTGTCTACGACTTCATCTTCAGGTAGCGCATGAAATGTGCCATCTGAAAAATGCCATCTATTGGCCGGAACGCGAACGAAAAGTTATATGCAAGTTAACTTCCAATTGACTTCATTTCATCAAACATTTTTTAAAAAGTATTTGTTAATACATAGAATTGTCAAGTTTATATGATTAAACAGAAAATTTAAAAACATTGTTATATAAAATGTTCTTTTTAACTTGTAATTATTTTTAATCAGCAAGAATGGTCCCCTCTCGCAACCACTTCAAATTGGTATAGTTTTGGAAAACAGCCGGATAGACTGCATCTATATGCTTCATAAATATGTCATCAGCCCCCTAGTTAAATTATGTTTTTAGAGCTCTTTCTATTTTTAATATGTAGTTCTATTTAGCTATCCCAAAATTGTGGAAATTTTTTTTCCAATTTATACCCTAATAAAAACAAGATATTGTATAAAATGATAAAAATTTTGGTATAGGTTTGAGGATAAAAATTTCATGAAAAATATTAATTTGTTAAGAAGATATCCTGCGCGCAATGCTACAATCTATATTTTTAAAACAGTTCCGTAACTGACTGACTCGCTGACTGACTGACATACAACGCACAGACCAAACCGCTGGACCTAAAGGACTGAAATTTTGCATGGCGATTCTTATAGTGTAGGGGTGGACTAAGAAAGATTTTTTAAAAATTCCTCTTAGATTTTTTAAAAATTAAATTTTTAAGTTGTTTTAGTAACTTTTTTTAAGTTTGCATTTAAAACAATAATTTGAGGGTTATAAGATTCACATCACAAGAAAGATCATAAAAATTCCTTCAAAATGAGATCTTTTTCGAATTTTTACCTCCCTTTTCTGATTTTTGGTGAATTTTTAAAGATTCATTTTTAGAATTTAATTTATTAAATGCTTATCACGTGATTTATTTTTCTGGTACAATAAATTTATCGTCACGTGCATAGCAACTAAATAGACAAACAAAAAAAATTTTCTTGCTAATGCGGCAGACGATTGGACATTATCAAAAAATATATTAAAATACAGTAAAAGATATTATGTTCCTCAAACTATACTATATTAACTGTACTGTATTCTTTAATATTTCCTATTACATTTAGTATGATTATTTTCTTCTACATTATTTTGTCTATTGAAATTTCTCTTACGATTTTTTTCATAAATATATTTTTGGTTTTTTACATCAATTGTATACATTGATCATCGTATTTATTATAAATATATATATGTATATATTTGGCATTAATTGTATACATTGACCGTTGCATTTAATTTGATTGTACTCCGTAGCGAAGTAAGAGTTTTCAGCTAGTATCACATATGGAGAAAAACAAATTAAAATTTTACGGCAACTTAGACAAAATATAATGAAATAAATATATGACATACAATATAAATAATTATACATACAATTGTGGGATAAATTATTTTAATTCATGCCCTGATTAAAAACATTGTAGGAAACGATAAAAATTTTGGTATAGGCCTTAGGTTAAAAATTTCATGAAAAAAATATTAGTAAGATGATATTTTGCGCGGCTTATGGCAACTTGGGCAAAATAAAATGAAATATACATAATACAATTAACTATGCCAACATAAATAACTAGAAGGTAACCCGTCATTTTGACGTCATAATACTAATAATGACGTCATAATGGAAAAAGTATATGAAAGTTAAAAAATATCCCGAATTATCTAACAATATTGCATTTAATCCACACCTTATAAAAGCAAACCCTTTCATTATTTTTTTTATTTAGTTTTTCATGCGATTGGAGTAGTAGACTGCCATCCAGTTTTTTATAGCTCACTACGCGATATGAATACTTGAGCTACTTGATTCATTCACATTCAAGTTTGTTTATTTTCAGAATTCATCGCAAAAGTAAACAGATTTTTAAAAACTGTTAAATATAAAGCTAAAAGCATCCACTTTTTAGTTCTGAATGTTTTATAGAAAAATAGGCTGAACAAACGTGATTTGATGGAGAAGATATTAGTTTTTAGGTAAGAAAAAATTCTGATCCACATCTGAAATTAAGCCTAACCGGCTGTTTGTTTACTGAGGGCTTCAATTGAAAGATGAGTACAGCCCGGAAGTGTTATACAGAGACAACGGCTATTATATATATAACTAGCTGAAAACCCGCGCTTCGCTACGGAGTACATTCAAATTAAATACAACGGTCAATGTATGCAATTAATGCCAAAAAAATAAATATATATATTTATAATAAATGCGACGATCAATGTATACAATTGATGTAATATATATATATATATATATATATATATATATATATATATATATATATATATATTTATAAAAAAATCGTAAGGGATATTTATTTTTTTTTGATAATATCCAATCGTCTGCTGCATTAGAAGAAAAAAGAATATTTTCTTTGTCTATTTAGTTGTTATGCACGTGACGATAAATTTATTTAAAGTATCAGAAAAAGAAATCACGTGATCAACATTTAATAAATTAAATTCTAAATATTAATCTTAAAAAATTCACCAAAAATCAGAAAATCGAGGTAAAGGTTCGAAAAAGATTTCATTTTAAAGGAATTTTTATGATCTTTCTCGCGATATAAATTTTATAACCCTCAATGTATTATTTTAAATGCAAACGTAAAAAAAGTTTAAAAAACAGCTTAAAAATTTAATTTAAAAAAATCTATGAAGAATTTTTGAAAAATCTTTCTTAGTGCACCCCTACACTATTAGAAGAATCGCCATGCAAAATTTCAGCCCTTTAGGTCCAGCGGTTTGGTCTGTGCGTTGCATGTCAGTCAGTGAATGAATGAGTCAGTTACGGAGCTGTTTTATATATATAGATTATAAAATATTTTTCATATATTTTTAAATTGCATGTTATGTAATATTAGAACAAAACAACTTTTTCAATTTTAACAGAAAAAATATTGTAAAAATAATATCCTTTATCTATGTTTTGTTAATGCGAGCACACTGTAAAAGTATGAACTCTGGTTTTTTTTTAAACTACAGGTAGCCCTCCTACAGCACGGCATCTTACAACACGGTTTCGCTCTAACACGTTAAAAAAAATTGCAAAAACCTTTGTACAACACTGTGCTTCTATAGAACTGGATAACATGACTTTTGGTTAACGCATTTAAATCTAAATTACCTTAAAATAATGACGGGAAGTAATAATAAACTATAGTGGCTTTACATGAAAATGTATAAACAGATTATAATTTATTCATTTATAACTCTATAAAATTAGAAGAAGGCCTAAGCTTAGCTGAAAATCTTGAATCATTTTTCCCGAATGCAGACCCTTCCGCTGAAAGAAGCCGAAAATTCAAGAGAGCTGCAAAATTGTCTAACTCCATACCGTGAATCTACAATGACCTTGTAAGAACCAGAAAATTAAAAAAAAAATTAGATTTTTTAAAGAGGATAGAATGTGTAAAAAATCTGAATGAAGAAAAAGGTTCTGAAAATGAAGGTGATATCGTTCAATCGAAAAAAAAGTTCTCTTTTTTGATTGTACTGAGCAGTGATGAGGAAGAAATTTATTAAATTAAGGTCGCATTAAATGAAAATAATATTTTTCTTTCTTACATACATTTATACAGAGGCTGTTCACACATTTTTTAGACGATGTATATTGTATTCACAAAACTGAATTACATAAAATTCTTGTGTTTTAAATGTTCTATTTGACATCCCTTATTCTGAACTATCTTTCGACACCGCAATTTCCAGGATATAAATGCCTTTTGAAGTGTCAGTAGAGGTATTCTATCCCATTCCTCCTGAACAGCTTTCCAGAGTCCTGTAAGGGTTTTGGGGCGACGTTTGGATAATGCAGATTTTAAAAGTCCGAAAGCGCAAAAATCCATAGGTGATACATCGGGAGATTTAGTAGGGATATCAGTGAAGGGTATGGCCTTGATACCAGTTTTTTGTTCCATTTCTTTCAGGAAATTTACAGTGGATTTTGATGTGTGACTGCTAGCTTTGTCCTGATGGAGTCTCACAGATTGATGGCACTGTGGATAAAGCGATGGTATTTCATTCAGAAAAATTGGCGATAAAATATGTTCCTGATAGTATTTGGAGTTAATCTTGACATTTTTCTCCACTCTCTTTATTTTTAACTTGCCATTATAAGAAAAACCAGCAACAATCATGAATCCCTTAGAAAAACTTTCTTTCGATTCTTTGAACCATGTACTTAAATTTTTTTTCCCCTTTTATGATAATAAATGGCTCTTTTTTTGTTGCAGTCATTTAAATTCACCCATGATTCATCTATTGTGACAATTGCTTTCCATTTTTCTTTGGATAAGTGTTTCTAATATAGAATTCTGCAGTGTGTCCTGCGTTCAGCGATATGATTTGGAAGAAGACGATGCACATTGCGTTTTTTCGCTTTCTTAAGATTTAAACCAACGTTTATCATTTTGTTTACAGTGGACACCGAGCATTTTAATGATTTTGCAACTGTCCTTTGAATAGGTGGATTTTCTTTTAACATTAAACAACGTACCTTTGCAATAGTCGAAGATGTCCGTTTTTTCCTTGGATACTTGTTTGGAATTTTTGTCCCACTTGAGGCTCCAATTTGACATTTTTTTCTTTCTTGTTGACGATATTACCTATCGACGCTTTAGATATCACAAAACCATGACTCTCACATCGTTTTTGGATAACGGAGTATACATATTTCTCTTCGGAAAGAGCATAAATGTAGCCTTCGAACCACTGCTTTGTTAAAAACGCCATTTTGAATAAAAACAAAACTTTCAAGCCGCAGACGATAATTTTGACTTTTAAAAACATAGTACAATTGCAATTATCTCTTTTGCAGCAAACGATTTTTTATTACCGCTTACCAAAATCGTCTAAAAAATGTGCGAACAGCCTCTGTATAAGCGGGTGCAGAAGATTTGTTCAGTCAACTTGGAAAGAGAAGTTAGGAGACGAATGAGCCTATAGTTTTTATGTAGAGAAGGATCCTCACCAGGTTTAGGAATAGGGAAAATTTTAGCAGATTTCCATGCTTGACGGAAGTATTTAAATTTAAAGATACTATTGATTAGAACAGTGAGATATTCAGCATAAGGTAGAGGGAGATTTTTAATAGCATTATTAGTGATACCGTCTTTACCAGGAGCTTTACGATTAGGGAGGGAGTTAATAGTATTAAGAACTTCAAAAACATTAGTATTTTTGATTTCACTATCGTGGTTCGTGGTCTGAAAATTTTGTAGGGTATCATAAACTTTATCAATTGTACTTGGGCAGAAAACACTAGCATGGGGGTTAAATTGGGTTTCATAATTAGTTGCTAAGGTCTCAATTTTGTTAGAGTCGTTAGTAAGGACATCCGAATTGTAGTTAAAGGGGGGAAGGAGTTTGTGAAGCTTTCTAATTCTTTTAAGGTGTTGCCAAATTGAATTATCAGTGGGAGCTAACGACTCAATAAAATCCTTCCATTTATTATTTTTAAAATTATTTATTTTGTTTTTAACTTGGGTGTCAAAGGATTTATAGACTCTGAGCAAATTAGGGTCACGAGAATGTTGCCAAAGTTTCCTTACATGGTTCCTGTATTTAATTAAATCAACTATATATTGGGGTAATTTGTGGTAGTGATGCTGGGAAGAGTGGACCTTACCAGATTCATGGGCATTTTTGATGGCATAAGTGATGGAGGTATCAGCAGCGTCTATGTCATCAGGATTGTTAATGGAATTAAAGGGTGGGGGAGAGTTATTAACAAAAGTAGTGAATGACTGCCAATTAATATGGTAGGGATGAATAATAGGGGGGAACAGAGGGTTGCAATTGATATCAAGCTTTACGGGCAAGTGGTCTGAAGAGAGATCAATGACTGAATTAATTTGATATGGGTAGTTAATATTGTTAAGGAGGGTAAAGCCAATCGTAGATTAAGAACCAGAAATACCGAATCTAGTGGGGTAGCGAGGGAAGGCAATATCAATAGAGTTATTAATAGAGTAAGAATTAATTTCAGTTCCTTAATTGTTAACTGAGCTGTCATTATGGCAGTTCCAGCGAGGGTGGTGAGCATTGAAGTCGCCAAAAAGAATAACTTTTTGGTCAATATTAAAAAGTTGATTAAGTTCTGAGGTGATGGGCCTACCGTTCATAACCTTAAATTAAGTAGAGACAATAGTGAGAGTTGTCATAGAATTAATCCAAATTTTGACAATGGTGTTTTCCAGGGTGTGTAGGTTGAGACTGGGCAGATGGTTGTGTTTGATATTCAGTTTGACATAGATCGCCGTGCCTCCGAAACGAAGGCGGGCATTATTAATAGGGTCAAGACGGAGGGGGGGGGGGGGTAAGATAAAGTTTATAATTTTGAATTTGAAGAGCTCTAAGAGTAGGGGATTTAACTTCCTGAACCAAAATAAGATCTACGGGGTTCTGAATAATGAACTCCCGTAGCTCATGAATACGTGTACACAAGCTGTTGGCATTTATACAAGCCAGTAACATAACATTGACATATATTTGCATAAAATACACTGAAAAGGAAAAATAACAAACCATGGGGAAAATAAATGAAAACCCCCATTTCTCAGATGTATGACGTCAAAGTTGCGTGACACCATTAGTTGTTAGGTAATAAGTGCTACGTCTGTCTAAAACGATAGCATGAATGTCGGAAAGTAATACAAGTAAATGATCTAATAAACTGAAGTTTAGATAGCCCTTTTAAGGTTCATTTGCCTAACAATATTCACAAGGGAATAACTTTACAAATTGAATAGAAATACAGTTGATTTAGTATCATAGTTAATTGTAATGGTATGATAAATGATATTATTCAGTTAAATTATTAAATGAGTAAAATAATTCAATTCAAAAGTAACATAAATAAAAGCTTAAATTTAATAAAAAATAATGTGATTTATAATTTTGATTGTTTTTTAAATTTTTTAACATTAGCGCAGAGTTGAGAATTTTTATTTTCTTGTTTGCATATTAAATGCATGCCCGTAAGAGAAAAAAGTTAATAACATTTTGACTTATTTTAAAGTTATATTGCTCACCAGTGGCACACTCAGGATTTTTTCTTGGGGGGGGGGGAGCCGAGATGAACGGATAAAATATTTATAATGCATGGGGCGGGGGGCCGAGATGAACGACTAAAAATATTTATGATGCAAAATCAATATTCATAATGTAAATTTCTATTTCTTTGGGAGGCAGGGCCCCTTGGGCCCCCCAAGGGGGCACCAGTGTTGCTCATTACAACCTATTACTGGCATAAGAGGACCAGTATAAATTTCTTTTATCACTTGAAAAAATAATTTATTATTTAGTTTATTAAAAATTAGTGTTTTGTTTATTGCAATTCTAGAATATTAATAAAATTTCTAAAGCAATTTTCAAAAACATGCCATATAACTCGAAAAATCGGCACTTAGGTCACATGCCCGGTGAGCAACCATTGGTGACTCACCGATGAGCGTCCATTATCGGTCCAATTTTTGAGGAATTCCCCATTGAAGCTTACGCTCCTTCTTATAGCTTCATGGCGTAAGCGTAAGCGTAAGGGCCTGTTCACATAGGAGTCCGTTGCGTTGCGTTAAGGAAAAGATGACGTTGAGACGAAAATAAACCAATCATATGCCTCCAAACGATTATCAATGAAATTTTTAACGCCTATGATTGGTTTATTTTCGTCTCAACGTCATCTTTTCCTTAACGCAACGCAACGGACTCTTAGGGCCTGTTCACATAGGAGTCCGTTGCGTAGCGTTAAGGGAAAGATGACGTTGAGATGAAAATTAACCAATCATAGGCGTTAAAAATTTCATTGCTAATCGTTTGGAGGCCTATGATTGGTTTATTTTCGTCTCAACGTCATCTTTTCCTTAACGCAACGCAACGGACTCCTATGTGAACAGGCCCTTAGGGCCTGTTCACATAGGAGTCCGTTGCGTTGCGTTAAGGAAAAGATGACGTTGAGACGAAAATAAACCAATCATAGGCCTCCAAACGATTAGCAATGGAATTTTTAACGCCTTTGAATGGTTTAATTTCGTCTCAACGTCATCTTTTCCTTAACGCAACACAACAGACTCCTATGTGAACAAGCACTTAGAGTTAAATTTTAACCAATCATTTAGCTCAGCGCTATGGATCTGTTCACATAGGAGTCCGGTAGAGGAAGCGTTAAAGTATTAAAATATATTTAACCAATGACAAACCTCAAAACGATTAGGAACGAAATTTTTAACGCCTATAAATGGTTTATTTTCGTCTCAGCGCCATCTTTCCTTTTACGCTTCCGCTACCAGACTACTATATGAAGAACCCCTTAGGGCCTGTTCACATAAGGGCCTGTTCACATAGGAGTCCGTTGCGTTGCGTTAAGGAAAAGATGACGTTGAGACGAAAATAAACCAATCATATGCCTCCAAACGATTAGCAATGAAGTTTTTAACGCCTATGATTGGTTTATTTTCGTCTCAACGTCATCTTTTCCTTAACGCAACGCAACGGACTCCTATGTGAACAGGCCCTAACGCAACGATACGGACTCCTATGTGCACAGGCCCTAACTCTAACGGCATCTATGTGAACTTGGTAGCAGATAACAGTGATTAATCGTAGGTGACTTTCATGATTTGTTATTTCAATGGCAACGGTATCTCTTCTGGTTGGTTCTGGCAACGGTATCTTAAACGCGTAGTTTGTTTTGCGTATTGCATTCCATTTAACTCTTTAAGCCTCCCGCCTGGTTGTAGCATAAGTCTCACAAATTTTCAATTAACGTTCTATACTCATAGTAATTTAATGTAAAAAGTGGTGCCCTTGAGTAAAAACTTTCGCATCTTTTCGGATGGATCACGGACTAAAATACCGCTTCAGATGATGCTATAAAAATAAACAGCTATTCAAGTAAGTTTAATTTACAGGTATTTTTTTCTGTATTGTATGACAGAACTGTTTTGTTAAGATGGTGAAAATGATACAAAAGATTTCTACATTTTACGCTATTTTTTTTTTTCAGTCAAGATAAATTCTAATACAATACATATAACAATTAAACTGTCTAACTCCACCAATTGGAGTTCTCCTAATGAGAAATTTAGGAGAATGCCATTTCGCATTGTTTTAAAACTTTTAACCTGACAATCAACACTTTATATCAAAATTCAACAATAAATAGGTAATAAAGAACTTTAGAATATTACAAGGAAGAAATATTGAATACAGCATTTATCAGGAATAAATAATTTAAGCAGTCTAAATATCTACTAAGTGTCCAAAATGTATCAGTTGGTTATAGAAAATGTTGTAGGGAAACATATTCAAAATACAAGACTATTATTTTTTTAAAAGAAATCTTAAAAGCTAGAAAATAAACATGTAAATACTTCAAGAAAAAGATACATAAAAATAGAAAAATAGTGAAAAAATAAATGTAGTACATAAATGGAAAAGTTTATAGCAAGATAATTTGAATGTGTATAGAAGAATGAAAAAAACAATGGCATTAGTATTTCTAGTGATTTTTTAGAACAAAAATTTAAATTAAAAGTATTTACAGAGTATAAAAATCAATTTATAAAACTAAGAATAAAATTAAAATATATTAGGAAAAGGTACTAAATTAACTAATAACATTAATTATGAATCTTTATTTGAAAAATTAAATTTTAAAAACACTGACAAAGGCAAACGGATATACTAGATGCACTCGAACCTGGAGTAAGATCTATAAACCAGATTTGAATTACCAAGGGTTAGTTCTCATCTTCTAAATGGTATTCCTTTAAAAGGGAGAAAATAAAAATTATCTATAAGGAATTCAAAATTTTTTCATTGACGGAATGTGTATTCCATTATCTGAAGCTAATCTTGAATTTCATTGGCTGAAAACATCTAAGTGACCATCATTAAAATTCAGTTAGTTAAAACTGAAAAACCATGTGACATTTCTAAGATATAATCTCTGACCTTTGCTGATGTAATAACAGAGCTTAGCTGCATCAAGTTCAGGGCCTATTGAACCATAAAACTAAATAATCAAAATATTAATTTTAAAGATTACAACCCAAGATTAACAGAACATAAACATAGTATATGCTTATATAATCACGAAATTTGAGACCATAAAAAATCCAACACTTTTTGTAACACTCATGTGTTTGGTGATTCTTAAATTTAATTTCATGCTTAAAATATTATAAATTTGGCTAAACATCTAAAGCTTATCAAATTTAAGAAACAATCATTTATGTTCATTAATTTTTTTAAAATTAGAATAAAATCCATATTCACTTTTAATATCATGCAAAACTTAGACACAACTAATTAAATAATTTAATTATCCATGTAGATGATGAACTGGCCCTAAACATGGTGAGTTTTTATACCTTGGTATCATGAGCAGCAATCTGCAGTTTAGCCATTGCTTTCTTATATCATTCATCTATCAGAGGGATTTTTATTTCTTATTACATTTGAAATAAGTTATTTGTTTCTTTATTCATTTATACATATTTGCATTCAATGTTAAAATTTTTCATGATGAGATTTAATAAATAACATTCATTCTCATCTTTCATTACAACAAAGATAATGACAACAGCATTAAATGCAATACTTCTAAATATTCATCATTTTATGTACATCATTCATTATAATATGCTTGTTTAAAGTTTCAAATAAGTGTATTTCAAAGAGGATGATTAAAAGTAAAACTTTATATTTAAAATTGAAATTCTTATTAAAGAAAAATTAAATTATTTAACACTTCAAAACTCTAAGCAATTATTAGTATATTATATATTAAAATGTTTAATTTTCTCTGCACCTTGTATTCTAAAGATTTCTTTGTTAGAAACATTTCAAGATTTATGGAATCTGTATTAACTGATATTTCTGACTGCATTGATATGATTTTAAAAAAAAAAATTTAGTGTAAAAATTATACTTGAGTCAGTTTAGAACTAGATTTAAATTATCTGCTCTCTTACCTGCATTTCTTTAAACTGAATAGATATTTTGTTTTGGTAAAATTTGTAGCTACATTCTTGCCGTTCATGCCTGGGATAATTTTTTAATTTATATAGTTTTGGCTCTTAAAATCAGTGTTTGTCAAATTGATATTTAATTCCTCCCCCCCCCTCCCACTGCATAGGAGAAGAATATATTCAGTGAATAGAAAGGTAACTGCAGTTTAGTGTCAAAAATACAGTTTAGAAAATTCTAGTGCTCTATTTTCTGGTTTTCCAGAAATATGTTGTATAATTATGCTGTGATGGAATATGCATGAAATGAATTATATTTCTAGATGGGCAAAAGTTAAAACATGCATTTGAGGATTATATTAAGCCATTTATGTAAAAGATTACTGTGTCCCAAAACATGAAAATATAAGCTGTTAAGTTTTCATTACGCATGAGGATAATAATATGCACGAACAGTCGGTGCAAGTTCTCTTATGAAACTGTTTGAAAAAATGTTCTGAATGGAAGTTTGTCATTTACAAGTTTTTTTCTTTCCTTTGCAGTCATATACATAACTTTGCATTTCATATGTAAGTTTCTTATTCACTATCTGTTTTCTTGCCATTCTGCATGTGCCAATTACATTTTTGCCATTCATGTCTGGGATAATTTTTTAATATATACAGTTTCGGATCTTAAGATCAGTATTAGTCAAATTGATGTTTATTGTGTTAGTATTTATGTTTCCAATCTGCCCCCCTCTCTCTTAGGGATAAAAAATATTCATTGAATAGAAAGTAACTGCAATTAAAGTGTCAAAAGTACAGTATTGAAAATTCTGGTGCTCTATTTTCCTCAGTGCTCTAGAAATGTATTGTATAATTATGCTGTGATGGAATATGCATAAAATGAATTATATTACTTATGGGCAAAAGTTAAAGCATGCATTTGTGGATTATATTAAGCCATTTATGCAAAGGATAACTGTACCCCAAAAAAGGAAATTTAAGGTGGTATGTTTACATTTTGCATGAGGGAAATATGCATGAACATTCTGTGCAAGTTCTTTTATGAAAACTGTAAAAAAAAATTATGAATAGAAGTCAAATCATTTACCAGTTTTTTCATTCCTTTGCAGTCATATATATAGCTTTGCATTTCATGTTAAACTTTCTTACTCACATTCTGTTTTCTTGACAGTTAGTTTACATATAACTTTGTTTTAAACATAATTTATAGAAACCTGATAAATAAACAATTTGAAGATTTTTCTGTTAATTCTACATTTTAATTCTTAGATTTTTCTATATTTGTACTTTGACATAATATATTAAAGCAACAGAGTATAACAGTTAACTACTTTGCACTGGAAAATCTTACATCCAGGTTCTTGCTTTTTGGGCCTTTGATTTGGGCCAGCCATAGTCTTTGTGAAGTAAAATTGCAGAAATTTCAGTGCAGTTCTTCAAAATTCTGATCAACATTTAGACAAAAATTAAGAAGGTGATCATATTTCCTTTTTTATGTACATTTATAAGAAAAGAAAAGCTGAAAGTATCTAAACTACATATTTTTTATTTACAGAACAAAATTATTTACAATCAAATTTTGGTAGAGATTTTATTAGCAAGATCATTTATAAATTGATGAAATTTTAATTTCCTTGTTTCTACATGCTCTATAGACACTATTGCAAGACAGTACAGTCTCTCCGATATTGTTGACCTCAGGTATGTTTTAATTATGAGTTGTAATTTTAATATTGAAAAACTTCTTCTTCCCATTGTTACAGTTACATGAATTGTTAAGAATATCCTTAAAGATATAAAAGCATGTGAAAAGCCAATAGCGGTCATTTTTAGCAAATGTAGAATTTTTATAGGGTTTCCAAAACAATAGGTTTTTCCATTTCTTAGACCAGCATACAGCTGTCTACATATATGTGTTTAATAGACTTCATTTGGTCATTATTCTGAATCATTTTTACATCAGGTAATTTCTAGTTCTGATGCATGTTTCTGATGTTCATTCTGTGGAATCATCTCAAATTAACTTGTCTGGCCTGTCTAGCTTTGTACAGTATTTGTTAAAAACAATATGCCTCACATATTTCTTTCCAGTTACTTATTGGTTCATCTGCATACTTGTAATGAAATATTCCTTTTCATTTTCATAAACATGTTTCCTGAAATTCTGAAGTGAATTCTAAATCAGTTGCAAGCTCTGAGGTTCCACCTAAAACCTCTTTGTAACCAGAGTTGCTATATTTTTGTCAGGCTTTTAGAAAATTTCTAAATGATCACAATACTTCCTTTCAGATATTAAAATTTTAAATTTTTTATTTAAAATTTTTCTTCATTTGGGGATCTGTACTTGCATGGAGCCCAACTGCTTCCAATAAATTCAATCGTAATAAAGGAAGTCCTGCTATTCATAATTAATTCTTTATATATTTTCTATCCATTTATGCAGAGTATTCTTAAGGTTATCATATAATTATTCATATTATTTTAATTCTGTGGTGAGTTTGTTTCGACAGACTTTATAAAATTTTATGCAGAGAACCTCGAGTAGTAGCTTTAATTTGTTGGCTTGATATAGGCAGGTAAATTTACTGGGCAGAAAATTTGTGGATATTTTGCATCTTTCACATTGCATGCAATCTCATTGAATCTTCATTTGGTAAGTCAAGTTCAATAGGTATTTAGCTCTATTAAACCCTTCAACTAATTAAAGGTGTTTTTCAGAAACTTTAAAAATTTGCAGGCCTCTTTTCATAAGAGAATCTCTGTGGTAGATCTTCTATTTTCTGCTTCTGGTTTTAATTGCTGTTAACTTGCTACAAGAAATAAGCAACAAATTTACAGGCTGAGAAAACTTTATGACCTAGCCTCCACATTTCTTTGTTGATGTACAATATTTGTACCATTGTGTTGAGATTTTACTCCAAGATGGCAGTTTTCTCCTTTCGATTCTTCAGTTTGTTCTGTAAAGAAGCAATAGACTGCAGGCATGAACGCTGCTTTATGTGTATAGCAGTGAAAATGTGCGGAAGAGCAAGCACCTAATTATAGAAGATTTAAGAAGTTTATAGAAGATTTCTATTTTTAAGTTTTAGCAAAAATTATAAATCTCCTGTTGCTACTCACTAATATGTGAGAATTATTTCTTGCTTTAATTTTGTAGGAATAAATATAGATGATTGAAAGCTTTCAAGATGTAAAAAACCTAGGCGAAAAAAAAAAAAGTAAGTAATCATTTGTCAGAAATTTAGATAATTCTAAATTATGTCTAGTAACTTCTTCAAAGTCTAAAATGTCATTAGCATTGCAGTTAAAATGGTTTGAATGTGATATTTTAATGTTGTATTAAATTAATTATAATACAACTATATTAATGTTTTATTAATATTAATATTGTTGTATTTCAGACATATGTACCTTAATGCAAATTTTTGTTAACTTATTCATGGTGATGTGTAGTATTTTCTCGCACCTCATTTTACGACTTTTATATCTGATCTATTTTTAAATGATGATTTTGTTGAGACACCTGAAAGTGGCTCTGAATTTTATCAAAATCTTTTAAAGAAAACATGACGTTTGTAGACAAAGTTAATAAAATTTATAATAAAATTACTTTAAATGCTCTCTCTCTTGTACTCTGTTAACCAACCACAAATGATGTAGATTGTAAGTCTCTACCTCAAGAAATGTGTAGTTATATTATACAATATAAAAATGCTTGTTTGTTTCATATCTAAGTCTATTGCACTTCTAATTTTTGTCTGGCTTTTTTAAAATTTTCAGCCATATTGGGGATAAAAATATGTAAAAACTTAACTTCACAGATAAAAATCAAACCACTACGTATTTAACAATACAAAATAGTATTATTTTTTTGTAATAATAATGAGAATAGATGACTGCACACTTTTTTTGTTAACTCTCGAATGAAGGTTTATTTGATTTATCATGTGGATATCGAAATTATTGCATCGTAACATTATCTAGTAATGAGAATATTGCATCATATTTTTAATAATTATGTAATATACATATAGATATGTACTGTACATTCCAGGAACAATATTTTTGAGAAAAAATAAGTAAAAATGAAAATAAAAATTTAAATTCTATCTGCGAGCAGTCATTAGTTGAGGAATAGCTGTAATTCTAAGGAGTTAAATTTCCTATATATAATGTGTGAAATTTCCTTATTTTAGAATGAGATGGGAAAGGAAAAATGGTTTATAGGAAGTTATTTATAAAAAGACTATAACATGTTTGTATATGAACATGTTAACAGTTTAAATTTCAAGTACGTAATTTTATGTGATGACACATTTTGTTTTAATTTTCTTATTCTTTTAAAAGATCGGATTTGTGTGAGAATTACTGTTCTGTATACTATGCATATATGTTTCTTTAATCACTCTTTTGTTAAATGTGCTATTAAACTTTTGCTGTTACTCAGGCTCTATTTCCTCAAATGTAGAGCCTGTAGCTACTTTTGCTGTTACTGCAGTCATAAGTGCATACATTTATGACTGCAGAATCAAATATTTCATACTCTATCATGAAAAATTATTTATATTGCAATTGCTTTTTATCTCATTGTTAATGAGGAAGTTGGTGTGGTTTCCTGTAACTAAGAAGTGTTATAATAGGTATATCTTAATCTTCATCTGATTCCCTGTTGCACTGAACTCTATTGTAAAGTTCTGATCAAAAGAATTTCAGTTTATGTAAATATCTTGAAATCATTTGACTTAATACACAAAATGAAGAATGTTATGAGATTACCTTATCCTGTAAGAAAAAAATGTTTTTCCAATATTCTCTGAATCACACAATTGTTTTATTTATTCTTAATTTATCTAATTTCATTTTTATAATTCTGATTCTTAAGTTTTCTATATTTATAGCAAAACTATTTTAATATTATCGTGAACAAGTTTGAAGAGAGTTTGAAAAATAATATATGTCCCGGTATACATTTATAGTACCAGTATACATTTATATAGGCATGCATATTTTTTTCTGGTGCATATATTATGTAGTGCTCTCCTTTGTACTTACATAGCTCTCTGAGTAGATGTATGCAAAGCCGAATTGGAAAAATATTTGCAGTTGTAATCACACAATCTTAGAGAATGTCATAAATCGCTAGCAGTACTCTTAAGTCGTAGATTTTGTTACGGACTCTTTGGCTTAACATCCACTGTGAATGTAATAGGAAATAACAATTTTTTTCCATGGAAGTGCGTAAGGAGCATTATTAAGAATGAATTTTAATTTAGAACCTTATGTATCCTTGAATATCCATCCCTCAAAATGGAGAAAATTTAAAAAAAATTAATGACAAAGGAGAAAGACGTGCCAAAATGAGGATATATAAAAAATTGTTTGCAAAGTTTTTGAAAAATACGAAAATGCAAAAATATGAATCTTTTTAGAAAAGTTGATCTTTAAAACCTTACATAAATTTAAGCACTCCCCTCCAACCCTACTCCAAAATAAAAATTTAAAAGTATACAGTCCGACCACGGAAGCAAGGTCCCTGGAAGATGTTACGCATGCGCGAGAAAAGCTAGTCTACTTAGAAAATAGGGGAAAACGTCATATTTTCGGATGTTTGTTTATGAAATACGGAATGTATTTCAGACCGCTTTTCATCCGCAATTTTAAAGTTATTTTTTAAAACTTTATTTTTGATCGAATATGTGAATAATAATTTCAAAATAATAGAAAGAAAGAAGCAAATCTATTTAAAAAATAGAATGTTATAGGAGTGGATATTTTCGGGTGTGTTTGTTTAAGAACTGCGAAAGAATGTTTTCAACCAAATTTCTTTTTCAGAATTTTTCTTTTGATTGAATATATAAATAAAAACCGAAAAACATATTAAAATGAAGGTTTGAAAAATTCCATTTTTAAGTGATATATTGTAATGACATAAATATATATATAATGCAATAAAAATAATATGTTTGATTCACAGTTTTACTATTTACAGAAATAATTAGGATATACAACTCAAAATTTTCAATCTTTTGTGATTAGCAATACAAAATTTAAAATGAATTTAAGATAAAACTTTCTCATAATTTTATAAATAATCCAAGTGTGAATATGAGATACAAATTTATAATTTCAGTCTTCTATGATAATTAAAAATCTAGATTTAAAAAATGCATTTTATTGTAAATTAAATTAATTTAAAAAATGGTATATTTACATTCACTGTGATATTTATAAGAGCTGCAGAAAAAATACATCAGTGATCGGTAAAAAAATTTTTTGTGTGTGTGTATCAAAAACTATCAAATAAAATCGATGAAAAATCTAATATTCATGTGATGAAATATCCGAATCTTTGTCCGTGTCTGAAATATCTATTTGCAGAGGATCAACCAAACCTTCAATCACACCATCCCTTTTCCAATACATATTTTCTAATGAAACAACATGAGAGATACTGTTGATACTACTGAATTGTTGGTACTATTTTATGGACAGCATAAAATTCATAAATTGTTCTTCGAATTACATCGCAATCAAAATTATCTAAAGCTACGTTTTCGGTGGTTCTTTTTTTCTGACGTTTCCTCGGAGATTCAAATTTTGGAGTTTCTTCACCCTTTGCTTCTCTGCGTATTCTTTTTACACTGGACATTGATATCCCGGTCATTTCACTAGCTCTCTTTAGGGATTGCGAAAGTGGAACAATGACATTTCCTTCTAGTGCTTCTTTATCAGACAATTTAATTACATTGTGTATTATAGGTTTACAATCACTACGGAACGGCTTATTCCGAGCAGTTGTGTTGGGTAAAGGATCCATTAATTTTAATATAATAATCAAAATGACAAACGAGGAAAAAGCAAGCAAGCGCAGTTAGTAACCGATTCTAAAAAATGTCGAGAGAATACGAGACTTTTCCCCCTCCTTCCTAAGCAGCCTTACCTACAGCGTGAATAGAATCGTCTTGGCACTATGCCAACCGTGGTTCTTCGTACTGTGGTCGGACAGTATATATGTATATAGTAAAATATGAGAAAATTAGAATACACTAATATTTTTTTGTATAGAAAAACCAAAAAATACCAATTTTTTTCCAAAATATCTTCTATTATATCACACTTTAATTAGCAGCAATAACCCAGCACTCCCCCTTGAAAACTTTTTTATTCTAGAACCTATGCAAATTGTAATTAGGTGCCCTAATTGCAATAAATTTCAAATGATCAATAGTTTAATTTAGAACATAATTCATAACATCTTAGTTTATAGATATCTCATTTCCTAGCACAAACTTTTATATATTGCTATTCGTTTAAAATAAGAAATAAAAAGTGATGGTACAGTATTAATATATCTCATTCAAATTCCTTTCTCCTGTCTTTGCAGGTTCTCAGTACAGATTCTTAGGTACGAAACTAAAAAGTTTCTGGTATCCTCAAATTCAGAAACTCGACGAAATGCTGACAGTTACAGTTTTCTAATCATCATTAAAGAAACGTCGGCATGCCAGAAGAGCAAATCTCCTGTATTACAAGCGTAAATAGACTTTCCAGTGAATGCCATTTCGGCGAGCAAAACTCTACTAAAACCCAAAATGAATGTACTCCATATGGCACCTGCAGAATTAATCTAAATGTTAAAAGTTCCAGTACACAGCTTCTCGATCTCGCTGATGAGGAAATTTTCAAATGCAATTTATGCGAAAGAACATTTCCACAATTGGTTGCCTTAAATGCACATATTTTATGCCACACGACAGATAATCATCTCCGTACCCATACAGGAGAAAAACATTTCGCCTGCAATATATGTGAGAAAAGATTTTCTGTGCCTGGGGAGTTAACAAAACATCTCCGTATCCATACGGGAGAAGAACCTTTCGCCTGCACCCTATGCGAGAAGAAGTGTTCTTCACAGGGGGATTTAAAAAAACATCTCCGCACCCACACGGGCGAGAAACCTTTCGCGTGCACTGTATGTGGGAAAACATTCTTTGAACAGACTAATTTAAAAACACATCTCCGCATCCATACGGGAGAGAAACCTTTCGCCTGCACTGTATGTGAGAAAATATTTTCTGAACAGGGTAATTTAAATAAACATCTTCGCATCCACACAGGAGAGAAACCTTTCGCCTGCATTGTATGCGGGAAAACATTTTCTGGACAGGGTAGTTTAAAAAGACATCTCCTCACCCACACAGGAGAGAAACCTTTAGAGTGCACTGTATGTGGGAAAGCGTTTTCTGAACAGGATGATTTAAAAAAACATCTCCGCACCCACACGGGAGAGAAGCCTTTCGCATGCACAGTATGTGGGAAAACATTTTCTCGACAAGATAAATTAAAAGTGCATCTCCTAACCCACACGGGAGCGAAACCTTTCGCTTGCACTGTATGTGAGAAAAGATTTTCTCATCAGGGTCATTTAATAACACATCTCCGCAACCACTCGGGAGAGAAACCTTACGAGTGCACTGTATGTGAGAAAACATTTTCTCGACAAGATAAATTAAAATTGCATGTCCTAACCCACACGGGAGAGAAGCCTTTCGCTTGCACTGTATGTGAGAAAAGATTTTCTCGGCAGGATGATTTAAAAAGACATCTCCATAACCACACGGGAGAGAAACCTTTCGAGTGCACTATATGTGAGAAAAGATTTTCTCGGCAGGATGATTTAAAAAGACATCTCCGCACCCACACGGGAGAGAAACCTTTCGCCTGCAGTGTATGTGAGAAAATATTTTCTGAAAAGGGTAATTTAAAAAAGCATCTCCGCGTCCACACGGGAGAGAAACCTTTCGCCTGCACTATATGTGAGAAAAGATTTTCTGAGCAGAGTGATTTAAAAAGACATCTCCGCACCCACACGAGAGATTAACCTCTCACATGCGCTATGTAGGAAAAAGTTTTCTCGACTGGATGATTTAAAAAGGCATATCCGCACCCACACTGGGGAGAAACCTTTCGCATGCACTGTATGCGAGAAAAGATTTTCATTGCAGGGGAATTTGAAAACGCATCTCCTTATCCACTGAGGAAAGTCTTGCGCTATATGGGAGAAAAGGTTTTCTGAACTCGATCATTTAAGAAAAACGTGTTCGTACCTACACAGAAGAGAAATCTTTCATCCTGTCTATGAGAGAAAAATTTTTTCTTGCAGTGTGCTTTAAAAACGCATCTGTGTACCCATACAAAAGAGAAATCTTTCGATTGCACTATATATGAAGAAAGTTTTTCTGCAGGGGTACTTTAAAAGGTAATACCCTTTCATCTGCAGGGTATGAGAGATAGGCTTCTGGTTGAGAATAGATGAAAAACGCATCTGTCTACCCATTCAGGGATGTAACCAACTCTGACTACCATAGGAAAAAGGATTTTTTGACGCGACAAAAGGCTTTTGTCCCACCGTGGGGAAAATGAAATTCAAACTCACGTGTGATGGTTTTTATTTAGAGGAGATATCGCACATAATTATGTTTTGGAATTAATTTCATTTTTTCTGACATTAATTTTTTTTAAATATATTATTGCGGTATCGGTCAGAACCTACGATCCTTGAGGGATGCTTTACCCACCAAAGTGTCGTTTTCTTCTTCTCATAAATGTAGTAGTATCTTTTTCATTTGGATGTTATGCAGTTTGCGTTAATTTTGACGTTCTTTTCATTCATTAGAATATATAATGCATTGTTAGCGCTTGTATGAAGTCGCATCTGTTTCTCTTCCTGCTGTAGATATAATTATGTAATCAAAACAGCTTTTTTTGTCATATAATATTTATCTTCGTGTTGGTCATCATGAAGAATAAGAGAGCAGGAATGAAAGAGGGAAAGGTAGGAGGCGGATATAGAACAAAGAGTGGAAAAGGAAATGTAAGGAAAAGGGTTAATATAGACGGTTTCTCTTCTTTGTTATAAATAGTAAAATGCTTTTTCGTCGTCATAGTAACGGTTCTTATCTATTTTGTCATTTGTACCCTGATGTTTTTGTTCTCTATGTTGGGTACAGGATTTTTCCTGTCTATTATGAGTTATTGACTCCTCTTCTGTAACGTTCAAGTAATTAAATTGTATTTGAAAATCATTTACAATATAGAAACTATATTTATTAGTGATAGACATATAACTAGAGAAATAATAAAATAAGTGATACTAGTGGTGTTACATTTTAGTTGATTATCGCAAATCATACAAATTCTATTAATCCTTCATGTCAATTGTTTTATAATTAAAAATCTTTTTACAGTATGGGTACTTTTCCGTTAGACGGGCGCAAGTTATATATCGCCAAATATGGCTCTTTAGTCGCATTTTGTTTAATTAACTGTAACTCCCGTGATACGTGTATGTGAAAGAAAAAAAAATATAAGAAAGCATTCATTTTGTTCTTTATGTAAATAATTAGCTAGGATGCCAAAAATCTTTAATCTCCTTCAAGATGTCTTCAAAAGGACCCTCTTTTTGTCGTCGCCTAAGAAATTCAGCCAGTACGATTGTAAATGGTGGCGTGCCGTTCCTCAGTGTCTTTTCATGTCGCCATACGGTGCTTCATCGCAACTGCTCAATCTTTTGGGTGATTGTGAAGAAACCTAATAAAGTTTGTGGTTAATTTGTTTCCAATTTTTATTCATGTGAATTTCGGGGTTATATAGCTGGGTCTCTGACCTTAATCGTGTTCTCTCGCATGATTCATACCCATTGATCTATCTTTTCTTCCAACGTTTCGTGTGTAACAATGGTTCTTCAAAATTTAGTCCATCTATTACCTATTAAACTGATTTCCTAGGGCTGTTAGGTTGGCGACTTTTCATACTCGCCAATGGCGAAAAATAATAGGACGAACGCCAAATGCGCCCGGCTAACGGAAAAGTACCACAGTTATGTTTCTGTCTGGTTTTTTAGAGAAAGTTATTTTGGAATTCTGAAATTTATGATCTAAATTGAGCATCTAACTATAATCTTATATTCTTTAATATTAGACATCGTCTCAAGTTTTTATGTATCAAATATATAATTTTAATTTTGATCTCAGCTCTTGTAAAATATTTTAAATTTTTAAATTACACGAAGTCTCGTCTATCGAATAATGGGCTCTTTGCTGAGTCTTGCAAGATATTTATACAAGAATTGTGATCATCTGTTCTCACTCTGAGAGTGGCACCGGTAATCATAGAGGAAATTCTTGAAAGTGACGTTTCACATTATAAGGCAAAGTTTGATTGTTATTGAAATCAATTTTTATGAATTTTCTTGTTTAGATTTTGTAAAAGATTTAAATGAATGTTTTTGAAACGACCCATGCAAGCAAAATGTGGATATGTTCTGGTTATTCGGTATAAAAATGAATTTGATGAAATAATACATTTAGGTGGACCAGAACAGGATTCATTAAAAGAACTTGAATCTCGCAATTTGTGAGGTATTTTTTTACTTAACCAAAGATTTAAAAAAAAACTTTTTTAAGGTAAGATTTTGCTTTTTGAGATACCTTCCCACTGCATGGTTTCGCGGTTGGTACACCAGACTAGGGATGCGACATCGATGTCGATGTTTTAAACATCGATTTATTGAAGCCGATGTTTTGTCCTCGATGTTTTACGTTGTCTCGATGTTTTTTTAATGAAAAAGTACAGTAATAAAAAAAAATTACCACGTAGCATAATTTTCACACTCAGTAAATGTAAGTCTGAATTCTGAAAAGGACGAATACAAAAGGGGGAATGATTCCTTAGCAAACAGACAAATGGCAATTAACAAACAATGAACCAATCAGAGCGCTTGGAATGTTCCTGACACTCCAGAACTTTCCATGGGGTTTTATTTTACAAATAGTATATACACGAGTGCATCCATTTAAGTTTTTGTTTAGTTCTGGTTTTATATAAGTTGACGTTAATGTTATTAGTAAGATGCCTCCCAAAAGTACCGTTTGGAAATATTTTTACAAAATCTCTGACAAATTGGCGAAATGCAATATTTGCCTTTAGTCCCTCAAAACTTCTGGGAATACCACGAATTTATCTGGACATTTGAAGGAAAAAGATGGCGGTATTTACAACGAGAATTTTGAGTCATCAAATTAGCCGAAAGCAACCAAGTTTTTGTCATTTGTGTCTGCCCAATCAGAGAGTAAAATTAAATCACCCACGACTAACGGAAGTAAAATTAATGTTAGAGGTTACTAAACCAGTGTTAAAAAATGGATGTTCTAAAACATCGATCTTTAAAAACATCGATGGTTTTGGGGCGATGTTTTATTAGCATCGATGTTTTAATATTGAATATCGATGTGTTAAAACATCGATGTTTTGTTATCGATGTCGCATCACTACACCAGACAGGTTGGAGGGGGTCGGATCCCTATTATGCCATGCAGACTGCAGACAATGTGGCGCTCGTCTCTTGTGAACTATGGGGAAAATATGCATGATGGAATAAAGTAAATCAACAACACCCGAAAAATGAAATGAAAAGTAAATGTGCGGAGAACAGTCTGGCTCAGTTGGTTTTGAAAAAGAAAACTTTTTTGTTTTCGCAGGTTGCAAATGAGAGTTCGATCTTCTTTTCTTAGAGGCGGTTATAAAAACTAGTAGTAGAAAATTTTCACAACTTAAAATTAGTTCAAAATTTCACCACCAGAGGGCGCTTTTGATGAATTACATATGTAACCTACATTTACTGTAGTTAAAAAAATTATAAGAACAAGACATGTTCAACATGACGACCATTTTCAGCTACCATTTGAAATCGTAAGATCCCTTTAGGATCGCAACAGTCGTCCTAAAGGGTTAAATTACAGGGTGTCCATAATTAAACTTCCCTACTTTAAAGTTGTCTACAGTCGAAACTATTGTTCAGAAAGTTATGAAATTTTGTGTAGGACATATTGAAGGGATGGGAATTTGTTTGAGCGAATAAAAAATTTAGTTCTAAAGTTCACCACCAGAGGGCATTTTTTGATGAATTACACATTTTGCTAACATTTACTATAGTTAAAAAAATGTATTACAACAAGACATGTTCAACATGACGACCATCATTTTCAGCTACCATTTGAAATCGTAAGATAGCATGTTCTACAGTTGACCGCAGTGTGTCCGGGGAAATGCTGAGAACATGTCGTGAAATGGTGCCTTTCAGATCAGGTATAGTTCTTGGTTTATCAAGACTGGCTAGATGTTTCACATGCCCCCAAAACCAGAAGTCGCATGGGTTGAGGTCTGTGGATCGGGGTGGGAACACATTAGGTAAGTGGTGGCTGATGACACGTTCTTCTGTAAAGTGATTTTTGAGAACGTTCTTAACACGATGGCTAGTGTGTGGAGGAGCTCCATCTTGCATAAAAATTGTCCGTGAAAGGCACTGACGTGATTGAAGATCCGGAACAATTTTATTCGGTGACAAGGATGCATATCGCTCCCCGGTGATCGAGCATGTTACTGGACCTCTATGACTCAATTCCTCGGAGAAATACGAGACGAGAATAAAAAATGCAGAAAATCCACACCACACGGTAGCTTTCAGTGAATGCATCGGAACATCAAAGATTAAACATTGATTTTCTGGTTCCCAAAGTTGGCAGTTGTGAGTATTCCCCGAAATGTCCAAATAAAAGTGAGCTTCGTCTGTCCAGAGGACATTCCAAGGCCATTCTGCATCAACCTCAAAGCGAGCAAGAAACTGAAGTGACAACCGCTGTCGAGTCTCAAAATCATGTGTAAGCAACCTCTGTACAATTGAAGCTTGTACGGATAATACCGGATGATATTTCTCATGACCTTCTGGACAATTGAACGGGGCAGATCCAATGTTTCTGCCACTCATCGGACACTGGTACTAGCCTGTTCGTTGGAAGCTTTGTCCTCTTCCACCTGAAGCGCAACCTTCTCTACAGCTTCTGAGGTAACCTCAGAAACGGGTTTCCTTCCTCTTCCAGAAAGAATGTTAAAAGAGCCAGTTTCTTCAAATTTGGTCAACATTAATCGGAGGCCTTTAACAGTCAATCTACCTTTTCGTATCCCCTTCAAACTCCGAAATTTTCGTAGAGCAACTAGTGCTGAATTATTCTTTTGGTAAAACAATTTTACTAACAAAGCTCTATCTGGTAATCGTAACGATGACATTCTGCTTAGCAATAGGAAGCACGCTAAAAACAAAATCTCCATGAAAGTTTCTCGGCTTTATAACAGTTTCTGCTCTACGTCGACAAAAATTAATTTGCATGTTTGTTTCTTCTTCGTTCCTTCAAATATTTTGTCCGAAAATTAGTTATCGAACAAGTTTCCGATCGACTTTGCAATCTTTTTAAAGATTGTAAAATTTAATGGGTACAGAAGGTCGTTCGCACTTTATGGAAACGATTTTGTAATTTGTTTTTGGCGTTTGCATTTTGAGATAAATGTTTGGCAACTTCAGAATAATCGTATGCTATTGATTTTGATTGGAATGTAAAATAAAAGATTTATTTTGAAAATGGCTCCTAAAATTGATAGGTGGCTCGAAGGTTACGTAACTGCACTTTCCGGTGAGAAATATTCGTATCAACAAATTATAAAGCGGTGTAAAAATTTCGGTTATATCATTTCAAAAATAGGTATTTATAATATATTAAATTTGAAAGGGAGAAAATGGTCTAACTGAAAGTAAAAATGAAAACATGACCACTAAACCTCATCCTAAGACTGTTCGAATGCAGGTAAATATCAAGAAAGTGAAGTCTCTGATTCTAAAAGGCGTATTTTACGCCGACTCAAAGATCCATTGCATTGAAACTAGGAATGTCTTCTGGCACTGTAGATAAAATCATTCATAAAGATTTGAAGTTAAAAAAGATGTTTAAACCTAATGTTCATCTGCTTTTGCCAAAGCATATTGCTGAAAGAAAAACAAATTGTAGAAAATTATATGAAAAACACCTAGCTGCTGAAAAATGATAATTTGTGGTAACACTCGATGGGGCATAGGTGTATTTAAGTGACTGTAGTAAAAAAGATCAATTTTCTATTGCTCAACTGACGAGAATGACCGTCGAAATGGCTACGTCAGTGTAAAAATTTCCAAAGGAGTTCATGATAGTAGCAGGATTTTGTTACAACGACAAATAAAAAAAGTCTCTATGGCGAGCCGGTATGGCTCCTTTACATCCACTAATTATAGTATACCAGTATAGAAGCCAATGATACCAACACTTGCATTTCACAGGTTTATTTAACAATTAAAACCTATATACAGTGACAGTACGTACCAACAAGCTTTACGAAGCGAGCGACACATCAACATGCAGCTCGCATGCCGTCTATCGGTTTATACTCTCTCTCCTCTCTCCTGTGCTACGGCTAGCGTTCCCTTGCGTAAGCTTAAGGAGCAAAACGGAACGTCACTCGGTGACGTACATTTCGGCAGCCGCACGTAAGGCGTTAAGAGCAAATAGGCGAAAATACGGGAAGAAGTGTTTCCCATTCCATCTCCCCTCCTGGAAAAAAAATTTAATTGTCTGGAAAAAAGAAAAAAATTATCTTTGCATAAAACGTTTAGGAAAATGGACAGAACGGCCGAATCGTGTTTTATATGGTGAAGAACTGCTAGGCACGAGAGGCTGTTCGTCCGCTGGAGGAGAAGTTGACTGCTGAGGTAATGAAGCAGGAGTATCGTCTGGGATCAAATGAGCAGGCTTAAGTCGATCTATCGACACCGTGGTGGGTTTATCGTGTATACGGATGGCAAATGCCTTATCACCGCGTTTGAGTACCTCATATGGCCCTGTGTATGGAGTGTGCAGCGAAGATTTCACTGCATCCACTCGTAGAAAAACGTGCGAGCATTGATCCAAGTCCTTGAACACAAATATTCGTTCCTTAGACTGGTTTGAAGTCGGATCGGGTCGAAGCGCTGCGATGTGATCACGTAACTTTTGTAGAAAATCAAGCTCAAGGCCATCTTCAGAAGGAACGAAAAATTGTCCGTGGAGACGAAGGGCCTCACCATATACCAGTTCAGCTGGGGAACAATTGAGGTCTTTCTTGAATGTTGTACGGAGTCCAATTAACACGGAAGGTAATGCTTGCATTCAGTGCACAGAAGTATGGCATCTAATGCCCTGTTTGAGAGACCTATACCATCTTTCAATAATGCCATTAGATTGTGGGTGGTAAGCATTAGAATGAGAAAGGCGAATTCCAAAGATTTTTGTTAGGGCACGAAAAAGTTCACTTCGGAACTGGGTGCCACGGTCAGTCGTAATGTGTGCTGGCACACCAAAACGTGAAATCCATCCAGTATAGTGCCTTAGCCACAGTTTCCGCACGCATGTCAGGCAAAGGAAAAGCCTCCGGCCATCTGGTAATACAGTAATAAAATAGTCCATCCAATCAGCGCGAAGGTGCATCCTTGAAGACTCCATTGCGTCATCGCGAGATCGCTGGTGGGCAGACCCAACAGAGTCGTTGCAGGGTTTGTGCTGCATTGCGTAAGACGAAGGTCATGAAGTTGAATTCGAACAAACCAAAAGGAGTGATTATGGCAGTTTTTGGTAAGTCTTCCTTATTCATTGGCACTTGATGGTATGCTTTTCTAAGATCAAGTGTCGAAAAAACAGTTTTGCCCTGTAAAATGGAAGAGAAATCATGACTATGTCTAATAGGATATTTATCTGGTACAGTTATAGCATTCAAAGCACGGAAGTCGCCATATGGTTTCCAAGAACCATCAGGTTTAGCAATCATATGTAATGGGCTGCTCCAACAACTTTTTGAAGGGCTACAAATTCCTTTTTGCACAAGGTATGTAAATTCCACCCTCGCAGCAGCTAACTTATATGGCGCCAGGCGCCTCGCCTTTGCTGCAACAGGGGGACCTGTTTTTTCAATTACATGAGTAATACTATGTGACTGAGAATTACTAGGTAATTTTAAAACATCCTCAAAAAGAGAACTATATTCTTTAAGTAAGGAATTAAATCTGCGAGTGTGCTGCCACACTGTAATCTTAGGAAAATTGTTTTGAGAAATTTCACCTATTAGTACTAACTTTGGTTAAACTGTCAATTAGTTGCTTAGATCTTAAGTTAACAATAATACCAAAATGACTCAAAAAATCTGCACCTAGAATGGGGTATGATACGTTAGCAATGGTAAATGTCCATGGGAAAATTCGTCGTAGACCTATATCTATGTTAACGAGACGTTCACGATATACATCAATTTGATTTCCATTAGCTGCGACTAAATCTAATAATGAAGTTATTTTTTGTCGGCCACATGAGGTAGGAGGAAGGACAGAAAGGTCAGCCCCGGTGTCGATCAAGAAATTTGTTTTTAATGTTTTTTTCAAAACCGAGCAAGCGACAGTTATTCTGGCCTATGGCGTATGTCGCCGCCGACGCTCGGCCAGTTAGTTTTCAAAGTTAAAACTGCATGGTTTTATACATTTAGTGGCTTTTTCCCTAAACCTGACATGGTACAAGCATAATTTATTGCGACTGGGTGAATGGTTCACAAGGCCACGTTGTTTAGAACTATTACTTGAACGTGAACGACTACGAAAGCCCGTAACGAAAAGTTTCTCTACCTTGTTTAAATCTGAGATTTGATGTTTCAAGTCATTTAACACATTCTGTGTAGCACCAGAATCATCATTTGTACCTTTTAAGTCAATAGAACTAAGTTGGGTAGGGCTAGTGACATCTGCAATTTTTATCTGCCATAGCAGCTAACTTTGTAAGCTCAATATCAGAAGAGGATAATATTGCCTGCATCTGAGACGGCAAACGCTGGAGCCACAAAGCTTTTAGTAGTTCAGTACCTACAAGAGGACCAGCTAACTCTTGCATTTGTCTTAACAGAACAGAGGGATATTTATCCCCCAAAGTCAATGTCTTGCAACAGTTTTTTTAGTTTATTTTCTCCTGAGTCAGAAAAACTTTAATTAGACTTTTTTAAGGTGTTAAAAGCGTCTTTTACAGGGGGAGGATCAATATTATCACTCACCTGTGCTAAAACATCAGTTTCGATATGTCCCACGACGAGATGATATTTAGTTGCTTCCCCTGTAATTCCACTATTTATAAACTGGCTCTCAATTTGACGAAACCGAATTACGGGATTATCCCTCCAAAACGGAGGCACCTTAACACTAATACGGTTAACTTCAGCACGTGGTAATGAAGCCGCTTCAGAATTTTCACATTCTGTAGTAGGTTCAGTGTTTGGCATGTCGATGAAGAGTAAACGTCCAGCAGGTCACCAGTATGGCGAGCCGCTATGTCTCCTTTACATCCACTAATTATACTATGCCAGTATAGAAACCAATGATACCAACACTTATATACAGTGATAGTACGTGCCAACAAGCTTTACGAAGCGAGCGACACATCAACATGCAGCTCGCATGCCGTCTAGTGTTTTATACTCTCTCTGCTGTCTCCTGTGCTACGGTTAGCATCCCCTTGCGCATACTTGAGAAGGAGCAGAAAAGAACGTCACTCGGTGGCGTACATTTCGGTAGCTGCACGTAAGGCGTACAGAGCAAATAGGCGAAAATACGGGAAGAAGTGCTTCCCACATCTCAAATAATGCTAAAATTAATTCACTGTACTATCAGTAGAATATTTTAGAACCAATTTTTGAAGAAGAAATTCCAGCCTTATATGGAAAGGACATTGATAAAGTTTAGCTTCTTGTGGACAAAGCCTCTAGTCACACGCCTAAATCAACAGTCGCTTATTTAGCAAACAAAGAAAAAGAAACAGGAATAAAAGTATCCCATTTAATGAAATACCTGTAAAATTTCCTGACTCTTCTCCAATGGACATTCGCGATTTCGATTTTTTTAATACGAGCCTTAGGAAAACGGAATGACTTAAGAACATTGAACGGACTTTGGAAAACGGTCCAAGAGGAATGAAGTAAAACTGACATGACAGTACTAAGCAAAAATTTACTTTCATGGAAAATTTGAGCTAGAGCTATTGTCAAGAACCATGACTATCAGATAGAAACAAATCACCGCATAAAATACGACATTTATACATAAAACTTAACTATCAAAATCGTTTCCATAAAGTGTGAACGACCTTCTGTATGAGTTATTGTGTTAAGTTGACCTATGGATAAAAAGACTGTGAAATCTTAAGTAAATAACCAGTCGTAAATCTGTAATTCATCAAAAATCGCCCTCTGATGGTGAAATTTTGAACTAATTGTTTTATTCGTTCAAACAAATTCCCATCCCTTCAGTATGTCCTACAGAAAATTTCATAACTTTCTGAACAAGTTTCGACTGTAGACAACTTTAAAGTAGGGAAGTTTAATTACCCTATTGGACACCCTATATATATATATATATATATATATATATATATATATATATATATATATATATATATATATATATCAGTAATCGATAAATTTTCTAACATTTAATCAAACAAATCCATCTTAACACCAGCCAACAACAAAAAGGATTCATGAAATCAAAAGCTGAAAAAGTACTCAGTCATTAAAGTCTGTTATTTATGAAGCTTAAATATTTCTAAAGAATGCATAACTGAAACAATTAATGTTACCAAATACTACTTTTCAATATTTATAATTCAAAACATTAACAAGTAAGTTTTAACAGGCATATTATTGGGAAAAACATCTACTTACTGAATGTTACTTTATTCACATAAACAGATACAACATAAAAAAAACGCTGTTAGTAAACATTAAATAAAAAATTTGAAAAGTATCACTTCCACTAACTGTATGATATAAGAGCAGTGCAAAACAAATCAATTATTTTATGCTTCATACTTTTAAGAGTGCTGCATTAAACTAAGGTTGATAACACACTTATATTAAATCATAAATCCCATCATAAAACAAGCCAGCAACAAAAAGGATGGATGAAATTAATGGCTGAAAAATATTTAGCCATTGAAGTCTGTCAGTAATCTTATAGCTTTATGGATTTAACTGAAAAGAAATCTTCATAGAATAGATTGACTTAAATCTATCCTACTCAGACACCCATTCAGTTTTAAGGGAAGTGAACCAAGTACACAGGTAAAGAAATAAATAATAGCATACATCTAATACAGTAGAAATCTACAAAAATGTGCGGCAGTCATAGGATACATTAAAAATCAACAACAATACAGTGTCCTATACTAGCAATATATCAACTTCAAGAACCCTTTCATAATGCAAAGTGGAATGGCTTTAAATATGTTACCATACAAATTATTTGAGGTAAATCGAATTAACAATAAGGTATATACGTATTTTTACAGTGATGATTTTTACCGAAAGGGACATTTTAATACCGTTACCGTCAGCGACTCATTCAAATTGTAAATACAATGTCACTAGGGATATATCAGTGTTACTAGGAATAAAATTTACTTACCATTTAATCTTAGATTATGTTAGACTATCCAAATAGACAGACACAACTGAAAAAAAAACTATTCACAAACACTAAAAAAAAAATATGAAAAGTATCAATTTCTCTATACCTATCTTTCACAGTGATTGGCTTAGAGGAATGAAATTTTAAAATACCTTCTGCTCTTATTCTTGTACGAAATCACATTCCTCAATTTTTGTGGTAAGGTATTTTTTGCTCCTTTATCGATTTCAGGATGTGCAGAGAGATAACATTCCTTAGTTTAAGAGATATTAATATTTGTTTTTCCGTCCTATGGGAGAATAACATGGGCCGCCATTGCGGAGGTGCCTTATATGGCAGACCAGACGTCACACTTCGAGCAAGTATAGTTTTAATGGCAATGCCAAGCAGATACCAGTGATTGATCACAAGTAACTGCCTTTCATTATTTGTTAGTTAATGGCAACGGTATCTCTTATGATACATCTGGCAACGGTATCATCGTTTATGTTGCTTATCGCAGTCAACTATCCATAATCAACCTTGCTGTAGCATAAGTCTCACAAATTTTCAATTCAATCCATAATCATAGTAATTAAAGGAAAAAGTGGTGCCCTTGGCGACATACTTTCGCAGAGTTTCGGATGGATCAGGGATAAAAATAACACTATAGATGATGCTGGAAAAATAAACAGCCATTGAAGTAAGTTTAAATTTACAGGTATTTTTTATGTAATGTATGACAGAACTGTTTTGTTAAGATGTTGAAAATGATACATATGATTTCTACATTTTACGCTATTTTTTTTGCCAGTCAAGCTAAATTCTAATACAATTCGTATAACTATTAAACTGTTAAAAACTGTATGTTCAGGCATGGTTTGTTGTTTTCAGCAAATAAGGGTAGTTTACGTATTATAGCTGAAACTTGGCAGCTTTTTACCCTTGACGCAATATCCTCCCGCCAACACCTAATTTCACAATGGCAACCTATATTCTAACTAGAAGTTATAAACTACATTTCCAGCAATAGCATGTTAAAAAAAAAAAAAAAAGAAAAAAATGTGCGGAAAACGCGGCAGATGAAGAACAAGATTTCGTTTTTAAATATTTTTAGCTTTAATTTAAAATTGCTTTCTAATGACAAAACAGAAATGCACATAAAATATTCTAAATGAGTATGTTAAAAAAAAACTCAAATCTTTCGAAGCAGAAGTCCTAGGATGCTAAAATTTTTTATGGTGGTTAATCTTAATTTTAAGGGTGTTAAAAGAGGCTTAACCCCCTTCCCCTTTAGAAAAACACCTACTGTATCTCTGTAAGCAAAGGCCCTAGGAAGCTGAAATTTTGTATGGTGGTTCCTCTTAAGCCCTAGGTGCACACCATTAAATATTTTTAAAAATTTCAAATTTTATGGGGTTTAGCCCCTTTCCTCCATAAAATCCCACTGTATCTCTGGAACCATGGGGTCTAGGAAGTTGAAATTTTGTATGGTGGGATCTCCTTAAGCCCTAGATGCAGTGCACACTAATAAATCTTAAGTCCAAATTTTAAGAGGTGTAATCCCTCCCCCCCCCCCCACCCTTTAAAACTCACTGTATCTCTGGAACCATAGGGCCTAAAAAGCTGAAATTTTGTATGGTGGTTCTCCTTAAGCCCTAGATTCAGACCAATAAATCGTTTTTGAGAGTTCGAATTTTAAGGGATTTCGCCCCCCCCCCCCCCCAAAGAACCCACTGTATCTCTGGAATCATAAGGCGTAGGAAGCTGAAATTTTGCATTGTGGTTCCTCTAAGGCCCGAAGTGCTCACAAAGAAATCGTTTTGAACAATTCATACTTTAATGGGGTTTAAAAGAGATTTTACTCCAAAAATAAAACACTGATCGACTGATTATTTTATCTGTATAACCACAAGTTCTAGGAAGCTAAAATTTTGCATAGAGGTTGCTCTTGGATACTAGGAGTTCACTAAAAAATCTTTTAAAAAATTCAATCTTTAAGGGTACTAAAAGGGATTTACCCCCCCCCCCCCCCAAATAAAACATGGTGATCACTGTATGCCTGAAATCGTAAGGCTTACGTAGCTGAAAGTTTCCATGACGGTTTCTGTTAGGCTGTAGGTGCTGACCAAGAAGGCTTTTTAAAAAGCAACTTTTAAGGAGGTTATAAAGTGGGCTTAAATTCCCAAAATAAAATTAAATTTCCAAAACCCGTATTTAGCCCTCTGAAGGCCAGAACCAAGCTAGCCAGCCGAACATTGAGAAGTCCAGATGGCCGGCTGAAAATCTCATAGATTGCCTCCCCCCCCTTCCAGTGCCTGGTAGGTGGTCATTCTACCAACAGTTCAACGTCATCAGAGTCGTTCTCTTATCTGTTTGATGGTCTGTTATTGTCTAGAACCGATCCCTGAGTATTTTATGACCTGATGCTGATAGTGGGGCCATGACAAATTTCAATGCAATCGTCGGGGGAAGGGAAAGCCACTTCTCGTTCTGAGCCGAACGGACATTTGGGGTAAGCTGCAAAATCAGATTTCGGTCGTCAGAGGGTTAAAGTTGGATTACTGTCATTAAATTATGCAATGAACTCCTTCTGAGGAATGGCACCACTTTACTGCTAAAGTTAATTGAAATTAAACTTTTAAAGTTAATTGAAATTAAATGAACCAAATGACATAATTCATAGCACTCTTTATAATCTGTGGCAAAGCACGGGTATTCAGCTAGTATGGAATATATGAAAGCAGTTATAAAACATGTATCACCATTTTGAGCAGCAGCATGTTAAAAAAGTACAAGTATGTAGAAAATGCATGGAATAGTTAAAATAAATAAATAAATAAATGTAAAATTGGCAGATGAAGAACAAGATTTCAATATAAATAATTTTAAATCTAATTAAAAATTTCATATTTAAGACAAAATAGAAATACACAAAGATATTCTTAATGAGAATGTTAAAAGAAAAAATATGAAATATTAATATGAATAAAAAGCTGTCATTAAACATACATAACACTTTCTGGAGGCGGCAATTTTGCAATTTGTCTGCTTCTGCTATATGCTCACACCACATGAATTCAGACAGGTAGGAATCTAGATGGTGTCGGGCAGTCCCCTCATCTTGTTTGTTACGCCACTTGGTAGACCCCCAAAGTCGTTTGAGTATGCACATCGGTCATCAGGTTGATGAAATTATATCTGTGGTTCATGGTAAAGTACCTAAAGCCAGCCTTCTCCAGTTCTTGCATTTTATAGGCTTTCTAGCAGCCTGTATAAGTTGTCATGCCTCCCTACACATGGTCAAGAATAGTCGACAAAGGCGTTGCGATTAGGTACTTGTACTAAAAAAACCTGTTCCGACTCATGGCACACACCGCTGAAAATCTACTGTTGTGGCAAAATTTGGCCTGCATTACTTTTTCTTTTAGTGAAAACACTCTCATCTACTTCCACAATTTTTTAAACAGTGCAAGAATTTAAAACATGAACCCAAACTTCACGCATGAAATTGTTCCAGTAAATTGTTTTATCTGCCATGTCCATTTTCCGTTCGCACCATTGTATGGAGGTTAATTTCCCTTTCCCCCCTAACTTAACTTGAAATAAATTAAAATATGTTAATAGAAGTTTAGTTAAAATCAAAAAATTATAGAAAACTTTTAAGAAAGTTAGTTTTTTCTGTCTTTTCAAACTGTGAAACTGAATATTCCAATTGTCTTTAGCCTTAACACAGTTTTTAACAATAAAATGATCCATAACAAAAATTCGATGCTATCTTTTTTTTCTCATTTTATTTATATTATATTTATTTTTCTCATTGTATAACTTTTGAATACTATTTAAACGTCAATTCTATTATTATTCAATTTAAAAAAATCATAATATTTCATATTTTAAGGACCGTCTGGTAGTCAATATGCTGAGGAAGGCCCTAACTTAATTCGATTCACCCCCCCCCCCCCCCGAAAAAAAGAAGTTAGAAGTATGCTACGCCTATGCCTGTGCCATTCTGCTAAAAGATGTCGAACTCTACCAAATGGAGTTCTCCAAACGAGAAATGTAGGATAATACCATTTTACACTGTTTTAAAACTTTTAACCTAACAATCAACACTTTGTATCAAAATTCAACAATAAGTAGCTAATAAAGAACCTTAGAATATTATAAGAAAGAAATTACGAATATAGCATTTACCAGGAATAACTAATTAAAGGAGTCTAAATATTTAAAAATTATCCAAAATGTATCAGTTGGTTATAGATAATGTTGTAGGGAAATATATTCAAAATTCTAGACTTTTTTTTTTTTTACATCTTGAAAAGTAGAAAAGAAACATGTAAATACTTCAAGAAAAACATACATAAAAATACAAACATAGTGAAAAAATAAATGAATTGCATAAAATGAAAAGTTTGTAGCAAGATAATTTGAATCTGTATAAAAAGAATGAAAAAACAATGGCAATAGTATTTCTAGTGATTTTTTTAGAACAAAAATTTAAAAAGAATTTATAAAGTATAAAAATCAATTTAAAAAACTAAGAACAAAATTAAAATATTTTAGGAAAGGGTGCAAAATTAACTAATAACATTAATTATGAATCTTCATTTGAAAAATTAGATTTTGAAAACACTGACAAAGGCAAACTGATATACTACAGGGTGGCTAATAAATACTGTGACAAATATCGAATCATTTAATTACACACAGTTGAAATAGAAAATGGAAAATACAACAATATTATGAACATTATACATGAAAGTTTACCATGAAATAATTTTACTCGAATCGACCGCCATCTTTATCGATTACTAAAGATAATCTCTTACGCCACTGTCCTATTGTGGCACGAATCATTTTATGAGGTAATTTGTCCCATTCACTCCGTATGGAAACTTTGAGGGAGTCCAAACTTCTGTGCTGCTTAGCATTTACTTTAGACTCTAAAATCCCCCAAATGCAATAGTCTAAAGGATTTAGATCTGGTGAAGAAGGTGGCCAATCTTCTTGCTTGATAAACTTCGGGCAATTGGTATGGAGCCATTCCTGTGTTGTTTTGGATCGGTGGGACGGTGCAGAATCTTGCTGAAATATCCAATTCTTTTTGGGATACAATCTGTTAGCATGTGGTAATAAACGTGTAGCCAATACTTCCTGTTTGAAATATTCAGCATTGATTTTTACCCCTTTATCGATGAATTTCAGAGGCAGTTTTCAATTGTGTGACACTGCAGCCCAAACCATAACAGAATTCTTGTTCTGAAAGCGTTTAACAGTTCGAAGATTTTCAGGTATATCCTCGAAGGTTGCTGAATATACATCATCATTTTTAGCATTATAACTTTGTTCTGTACAAAACAGCTTCTCACCAGAGAAAATTATTTTTTCAACACTTTTGCTACCGTGCCGATTCAGCAATTTCTTACATCTTTGTAACCTTTTTACTATTTGTGCAGTAGTCAAACCTTGAACTTTTCTTTTGCGATAAGGGCGAAAACCCAGGTCTTCATTTATGATAAGTTGCATAGTTCTGCGACTGATGTTCTCTTCTGCAGCCATTTTATTTGCAGAACGTTGTGGATTTCTTCGTATCTTTTCACGAATTCTTTTGATACGTTCTTTTGTACGAACAGTGCGTGGGCGACCGGACCTTGGTCGATCTTTACAGCTATTGGTATCCAATAATCGATTTATAGTCCTATATATAAACGTCCTATTAAAACCAAGGCATTTTAATTGCTTAAATATTTTACCTGCAGAAAGTCCGCGATCAAAAAGCTGTTTAACCATTAACCTTTTGGCTTCCATCTTTAAAAATATTCTACATGTTTTACTTTAAACAAAAATCGCCTACGTTTACAAAAAGTTGCCAATCACACAAATAGATAGATAAATTGTTTTTCCAAACGATTAAAATTAACTCTTATTTTTTGGAGTGTTACAGTATTTATTAGCCACCCTGTAGATGAACTCAGACTGGAGTATGATCTTTAAACCAGTTTTGAATAACCAAGAGTAAGTTCTCATCCTCCGGATGGTATTCCTTGAAAAGGTGGAAAATAAAAATTTTCTCTAAGGAATTCAAAATTTTTTCATTGACTGAATATATAATTCATTATCTGAAGCTAATTTTGAATTTCATTGGCTGAAAACATCTAAGTTATCATCATTAAAATTCAATTAGTTGTAACTGAAAAAACCATGTGACATTTCTAAGATATAATCTCTGACCTTTGGTGATGCGACAGAGCTTAGCTGTGTCAGGTTCAGAGCCTATTGAACTATAAAACTATTTATTATAAAGATTACAACCTAAGAGAAACAGAACATAAACATAGTATATGCTTATATAAGCACCAAATTTGAGGCCATAAAAAATCCAGCACTTTTTGCAACATTCATGTGTTTGGTGATTCTTAAATTTAATTTTATGCTTAAAATATTATAAATTTGTCTAAATATCTAAAGCTTATCGAATTTAAGAAACTATCATTTATGTGCATTTTTTAAAATTAGAATAAAATCCTTATACATTAAACTTGATGAGTTTTTACAGCTTGGTACCATGAACAGCAATCTGCATTTTAGCCATTGATTTTTCATATTCTTCTATCAGAACTTTTTATTTATTATTGCATTTGAAAAAGTTATGTGTTTCTGTATTCATTCAGTGTTAAAATATTTCATGACATGATTTAATAAATAAGATTCATTCTCATCTTGCATTAAAATAAAGATAATGGCAACAGCATTAAATGCTATTCTCCTAAATATTCATCATGTTATGTACATCAAGATTATTACAAGATTTAATAAATAACATCTATTCTCATCTTTCATTACAACAAGGATAATGGCAACAGCATTAAGTGCAATACTCCTAAATATACATTATTTTATATACATCATTCATTATAATATGCCTGTTTAAAGTTTCAAATAAGTATTTCAAAGAGGAAGATTAAAAGTAATACTGCATATTTAAAACTGAAATTTTTATTAAAGAAAAATTAAAATTTTTATCACTTCAAAACACTACACAATTATTAGTATATTATATATAAAAATGTTTACTTTTTTCTTACACCATGTGTCTAAAAATTTCTTTGTTAGAAATATATCAAGATTTACAAAATCTGTATTAACTGATATTTCTGACTGCCTTGATATGAAATTTAGGTAAATGTTTTATTGTAAAAATTTTACTTGGGTCAGTTTAGAACTATAAATAATATGTCTGCTTTTTTACCTGCATATTCTTTAAACTGAATAGATATTTTGTATTGGCAAAATATATAGCTACATACTTGCTATTAAAGCCCAAGGATAATTTTTTAAATATATCTAGTCTTAGTTCTTAGGATCAGTGTTAGTCAAATTGATATTTGTTGTGTTTCTATTTATGTTTCATTCCCACCCCCTACTCCCCTCCCCAGCTCTCCTAGGAGTAGAAAATATTCAGTGAATAGAAAGTAACTGAAGTGTCAAAAGTACAGTTTTGAAAATTCTAAGGCTCTGTTTTCCTCAGTTTTCCAGAAATGTGTTGTATAATTATTCTGTGACGAAATATTCATGAAATGAATTATAATTCAAGATTGGCAAAAGTTAAAACATGTATTTGAGGAATATATTAAACCATTTATGTACAGGTAACTGTGCTCCAAACATGAATATTTAAGCTGGTAAGTTTTTATTTTGCATGAGGGAAATATGCATGAACATTCTGTAGAAGTTCTTTATAGTCATATATATAACATTGCATTTCATGTGTAAGTTTCTTATTCACTATCTGCTTTCTTGACAGTTTGTTTATGCATAACTTTGTTTTAAACATTTTTTATAGAAACCTGATAAATAAAAAAAATTTAAGATTTTCTTTTAATGCTACATTTTAATTTTTTTTAAATTGGGATATTTCTACATTAAATTTCTATATTAAAGTAACAGTGTATAACAGTTAGTTACTTTGTACTGATAAATTTGACACCCGAGTTCTTGTCTTTTGGGCCTTTCATCAGGGCCAGTCATAGTCCTTGTGTAGCAAAATTGCAGAAATTTGAGTGTGGTCCTTCAAAATTCTGATACACATTAAGTGATAAACGTTTAATGCGAAGCATAAAAGACAAAAATTTAGAGTGTGTTAATACTTCCTTTTTTAAGTACATTTATAAGAAAAGAAAAATTAAAGTAGCTAAACTACATATATTTTATTGACAAAACAAAATTATTTGCAATAAATTTTACAATCAAATTTGCCAAGTTTTTTTTTAGCAAGATCATTTATAAATTGGTAAAATTTTAATTTCCTCCTTTCTACATGCTCAATAGATACTATTGCAAGACAGTTGATTCTCTCCTGCAATATTGTCCACCTCAGTTATGTTTTAATTATAATTTTAATATTGGAAATCTTCTTCCCAGTGCTACAGTTACATCCTTAAAGATATAAAAGCATGTGAAAAGCCAGTAGCTGTCATTTGTAGCAATTATGGAATTTTTATAGTGTTTCCAAAACTGTAGATTTTTTCCATTTTTTCGACCAGCATACAGCTGTCTACATCTACATCTTTTATAGACTTCATTTGGTCATTATTCTGAATCATTTTTACATCTGGCAAGGTAGTTTCTAGTTCTGATGCATGTTTCTTATGTTCATTCTGTGGAAAGTCGAATTGTCTGGCCTGTCTAGCTTTATACAGTATATTTAAAAAATAATGTACCTCAAATATTTCTTTGCAGTTACTCATTGGTTCATCTGCATAATTGTAATGAAATGTCCTTTTAAATTTTCATTAACATGTTACCCAAAATTCTGGAGTGACTTCTAAATCAGTTGGAAGCTCTGTGGTTCCAACTAAAACTTCTTTGAAATCAGAGTTGCTATATTTTCATCAGGCTTTCTAGAAAATTTCGAAATGATCACAATACTTCCTTTCAGACATTTAAAATTTTTCTTCATTTAGGGCTTCAATCAGAATAAAGGAAGACCTGCTTTTCATAATTAATTTTGTACATATTTTCTATCCTTTTGTGCACAGTATTCCTAAGGTTGTCTTATGATTATTCATATCATTTTAATTTTGTGGCAAGTTTGGTTTCACAGACTCCATAAAATTTTATGCAGAGAAACCTGAGTAGTAACCAAAATTTTTTGGTTAGATATAGGCAGGGAAATTTACTCAGGGTAGAAAATTTGTGGATATTTTGTATCTTTCACATTGCATGTTATCTCATTGAATCATCATTTGGTAAGTCAAGTTTCAGTAGATATTTAGCTATATTAAACACTTCAACTAATTAAGGGAGTTTTTCAGAAAATTAAGCCACAAATTTATAGGCTGAAAAAATTTTTATGACCTAGCCTCCACATTTCTTTGTAATCTGAATACAATGATATCTGCTTCGCCAAGTCTTTTAAAAAATATGTCTGATGTACAATATTTGTGCCATTGTGTTGAGATTTTACTCCAAATTGGCAGTTTCCTCCCTTCGATCTTCTTTCTATCTTTGATTATGTATATAGCAGTAAAAATGTGGGGAAGGGCAAGCACCTAATTATACTAAGTTTTTAGTTTATTTCTATTTTTAGGTTTTAGCAATTATAAATCTCCTGTTGCTGCTCACTAATATGTGAGAATTATTTCTCGCTTTAATTCTGTACGAATAAATATAAATGATAGAAAGCTTCCAAGATGTAAAAAATCAAGGCAAAAAAAAAATTAATCATTTGTCAGGAATTTTGCACTTTTTTTTTTTTTGTCTGGCTTTTTTACAATTTTCAGCCATACTGGGAATAAAAATATGTAAAGACTTAACTTCATAGATAAAAATAAAACGACTACATATTTAACAATACAAAATAGTATTATTTTTTAATAATAATAATTAGAATTGATGACTGCTCACTTATTTTGTTAACTCTCGAATGACAATTTATTTCATTTATCATGTGGATATCGAGACTATTGCATCATGCATTTTTATTATTGCATCGTAAATTTGTGCAGTATTGCAGAATATTGCATCATATTTATAATAATTATGTAATATATATATAGGTGTATACTGTACATTCAAGGAACAATACTTTTGTGAAAAAAATTAAAATAAAAATTTTAATCGTATCTGCGAGCAGTCATAAGTCGAGGAATACCTGTACTTCCAAGGAGTTAAATTTATTATTTATAATGTGAGAAATTTCCTTAATTTAGAAGGAGATGGGAAAGGTAAAACAGTTTATGGGAAGTTATTTTGGTGACTGCAGATTTTGTTTTTAATTTAATTATACTTTTAAAAATTTAATTTGTCTGAGTATTACTGTTCTGTATACTATGCATATATGTTTCTTTAATCACTGTTTTGTTATATATGGTATTAAAGTTTTGCTGCTACTCTTAAGTATATACATTTATTACTGCAGAATCAAATATTTCATACTCTATCATGAAAAATAATTTATATTGACAATTGCTTTTTTATCTCATTGTTCATAAAGAGGTTGGTGTGGTTTCCTGTAACCAAGAATTGTTATAATAAGTATAGCTTAATCTTCATCTGATTTCCTGTAGCACTGAACTGTATTATAGAGTTCTGACGAAAAGAATTTGTGTATGTGGATATCTTGAAATCATTTGACTTGATACAGAAAATGAAGAATGTTATGAGATTAGCTTATCCCGTAAGAAAAAATTGTTTTTCCTATATTCTCTGAATCACACAATTGTTTTATTTATTCTTAATTTATCTAATTTCATTTTTTTTCATTCTAACTGTTAAGTTTTCTAGATTTATAGCAAAATTATTTTAATATTATCGTCAACAAGTTTGAAGAGTGTTTAAAAAGTAATATAACTCTCCAATTCACATTTGTAGTCCCAGTATACATTTATATAGGCTTGCATATTTATTTCCAGTGCATTTATTATGCAGTACTCTCCTTTGTACTTACATAGCTCTCTCAGTAGATGTATGCAAAGCCGAATTGGAAAAATATTTGCAGTTGTAATCACACAATCTTAGAGAATGTCATAAATCGCTAGCAGTTCTCTTTAGTCATAGATTTTGTTACGTGCTCTTTGGCCTAACATTCATTGTGAATATAATAGAAAATAAACACATTTTATTCATGGAAATGCATATGGAGCACTATTAAGAATGAATTTTAATTTAGAAGCTTATGTATCCTTCCATATCCATCCAGCAAAATGGAGAAAACTTAAAAAAAATAATGACAAAGGAGAAAGACGTGCCAATATCAGGATATATAAAACATTGTTTGCAAAGTTTTTGAAAAATGCAAAAATCTGAATTTTTTTTAGAAAAGTTGATCTTTAAAACCTTACATAAATTTAAACACTCCCCTCCAACCCCACCCCAAAATAAAAATTTATTAATAAAATAAATTAAAATAATAATATAAATATAATAAAAATATATTAATATAATAAAAAAATATAATATAAGTATATTAATAGAATAATATAAAATATATATAAATATATTATATTTTAAAATATAATATAAATATATTAATATAATAAAAAATATATAAGTATATTAATATAATAATATAAAATATATATAAATATATTATATTATAAAATATAATATAAATATATTAATATAATAATATAAATAATAATGAAGCTTTAAAGCAATTGTTATCAATAAACTAATCATTTATTACGGAGCGGTAAAGACATTATGAAAAATCCCGTTCATAAACAAACACCCTCCCGCACGTCATGAAATGAACGAGTACGGTTACTGCAGAGAAATTTTTAATCCCCACTTCGCGCATCGATAATTTGAAATCACATCATCTAAATATGAAAATTTAACATTGAAGTATTTTTTGCGGAGCATCGCATGATAGCCGTGTAGATTTTTTTTCTTTTAGAATTCTTATTACGTGTGTATAATCACGTAATACAATATTTAAAAGGTCTTTGTCTGAAAAAAGCATTATCAGCCTTGTATTACTGACGTGTGTCACATAGACTACAAGAGGTCAACAGATAACCGTTTTGAAATGTTTGAAAATGTGAAGAATCTTATAAAAGCACTATTGTACAGTAGATGAATGTAAAGAAAGTTGAAGAATTTGTACTGTTGCCAAGTGTAATGTATTAGATACACAACATTCAGATTAAAATATGGGGAGAGCGTGGTGAAAAATATCTGTAGCCAAGAAACTACAATTCAAGCAAATATGCTTAAACAATCCCATAAGCCGCATATTCTTTGTTATTTCCTGTAATAATCTATGTATATATAAAACAGTTCCGTAACTGACTCATTCATTCACTGACTGACTGACATACAACGCACAGACCAAACCGCTGGACCTAAAGGGCTGAAATTTTGCATGGCGATTCTTCTAATAGTGTAGGGGTGCACTAAGAAAGATTTTTCAAAAATTCTTCTTAGATTGTTTTAAATTAAATTTTTAAGCTGTTTTTTAAACTTTTTTTACGTTTGCATTTAAAATAATACATTGAGGGTTATAAAATTTATATCACGAGAAAAATCATAAAAATTCCTTCAAAACGAAAATTTTTTCGAATTTTTACCTCCATTTCCTGATTTTTGGTGAATTTTTAAAGATTAATTTTTAGAATTTAATTTATTAAAGGCTGATCACGTGATTTCTTTTTCTGGTACTTTCAATAAATTTATCGTCACGTGCGTAACAACTAAATAGACAAAAAAATATTTTTTTCTCTTTCTAATGCAGCAGACGATTGGATATTATCCAAAAAAAAATGCATATCCCTTACGATTTTTTTATAAATATATATATAGAGATAGATATATATTTTACATCAATTGTATACATTGATCATCGCATTTATTATATATATATATATATATATATATATATATATATATATATATATATATATATATTGGCATTAATTGCATACATTGACCGTTGTATTTAATTTGAATGTACTCCGTAGCGAAGCGCGGGTTTTCAGCTAGTAATTTTATATATTTTATTACATGTATAATCTTTTTTATCTGATGGTATCCGATCTTTTTCATCAGATGTTTATATCTGGAATTTATCAGAGCATTAAACTAAATAATGAATGAAGATATTATTTTTTTATTTGGGATAGCTAAAATGAATATGAAGACTAAAATATTAATATCGCTTATACGTTATTGATCGGGCCGATATCCGTGTTGTGGAGATTCCTACAAACCGAAACATATCAAATCTCTGCGTGTCCATTTGATCTACCAGGATACAATAAGATGAATGGCTAAGGAACCTCGTCCCCTAATTACAATAAATTTCAAATGCTCAATAGTTTAATTAATCCAGAATCGTTTAAAATAAGAAATAAAGCGTGATGGTACAGTATTAATACATCTCATTCAAATTCCTTTCTCCTTTTTTTGCAGGTTCTCGGTACGAATTGTTAGGTACGAAAATAAAAAGTTTCTGGTGTCCTCAAATTCTGAAAATCGACGTATTGCTGGCAGTTACAGTTTTCTAATCATCATCAAAGAAGCGTTGGCATGCCAGAAGAGCAAATGTCCCGTATTACAAGCGTAAATAGACTTTCCAGTGAATGCCATTCCGGCGAACAAAACTCTACTGAAGCCCAAAATGAATGCACTCCATATGGCACATGCAGTATCAGTTTAAATGTTAAAAATTCCAGTATACAGCTTCTCCATCACACTGACGAGGAAATTTTCAAATGTAATTTATGCGAAAGAACATTTCCACAATTGGCTGCATTAAATACACATCTTTTATGTCACACGGTAGATAGTCATCCCCCTACCCATACAGGAGAAAAACATTTCGCCTGCAATGTATGTGAGAAAAGATTTTCTGTGCAGGGGGAATTGACAAAACATCCCCGTATCCTTACGGGAGAGAAACATTTTACCTGCACTGTATGTGAGAAAAGTTTATCTCGGCAGGATGTCTTAAAAAAATATCGCACCCACACGACAGAGGAATCTTTCGCCTGCACTCTATGTGAGAAAACATTTTCTCAACGGGGTAATTTAAAAGCACATCTTCGCACCCACACGGGAGAGAAACCTTTCAACTGCATTGTATGTTGGAAAACATTTTCTGAACAGGGTAGTTTAAAAAAACATCTCCGCACCCACACGGAAGAGAAACCTTTCGCTTGCACTATATGTGAGAAAACATTTTCTCAACAGGGTAATTTAAAAGCACATATTCGCACCCACACGGGAGAGAAACCTTTCGCGTGCACTGTATGTGGGAAAACATTTTCTGAACAAGGAAATTTAAAAAAACATCTTCGCGTCCACACAGGAGAGAAACCTTTCACCTGCATTGTATGTAGGAAAACATTTTCTGGACAGGCTAGTTTAAAAAGACATCTCCGCACACACACAGGAGAGAAAACTTTAGGCTGTACTGTATGTGGGAAAGCATTTTCTGAAAAAGGTGATTTAAAAAAACATCTTCGCGTCCACACAGGAGAAAAACATTTCACGTGCATTGTATGTGGGAAAACATATTCTGAACAGGGTAGTTTAAAAAAACATCTCCGCACCCACACGGGAGAGAAACCTTTCGGATGCACTGTATGCGGGAAAACATTTTCTCGACAAGATATATTAAAATTGCATGTCCTAACCCACACGGGAGAGAAATCTTTCGCTTGCACTATATGTAAGAAAAGGTTTTCTCATCAGGGTAATTTAATAACACATCTCCGCAACCACATGGGAGAGAAACGTTTCGCATGCACTGTATGTGGGAAAACTTTTTTTCGACAAGATAAATTAAAATTGCATATCCTAACCCACACGGGAGAGAAACCTTTCGCTTGCACTCTGTGTGAGAAAAGGTTTTCTCAACAAGGTCATTTAAAAACACATCTCCGCAACCACACGGGAGAGAAACCTTTCGAGTGCACTATATGTGAGAAAAGTTTTTCTCGGCAGGGTGGTTTAAAAAGACATCTCTACATCCATACGGGAGAGAAACCATTCGCTTGCACTGTGTGCGAGAAAATATTTTCTGATAAGGGTAATTTAAAAAGACATCTCCGCACGCACACGAAAGATTAAGCTCTCGCATGCACTATGTAGGAAAATATTTTCTCGATGATTTAAAAAGGCATAATCCGCATCCTCACTGGGGAGAACAAGGAGTGGAAAAGAAAATGCAAGGAAAAAGGTTAATATAAACGTTTTCTCTTCTTCTTTGTTATAAACAGTAAATTGCTTCTTATTCGTCGTCATAGTAACGGTACTATCTAGTTTGTCGTATGTACCTTGATGTTTTTTCTTCTCTTTGTTAGGTAGAGGATTGTTCCTTTCTATTATGAGTTATTATTGGCTCCTCTTCTGTAACGTTCACGTAATTAAATTGTATGTTAAAATCATTTACAATAAAGAAACTATTTATTAGTGATATACATATAACCAGAGAAATATTATAAGCAGTGTTACAGGTGCTGTTACATTTTAGTTGATTATCGCAAATCATATATATTCTATTAAATCTTCCTGTGAATTGTTTTATAATTAAAAATGTTTTTACAGTATTTTTCTCTCTGGTTATTTTTTTTAGAGAAAGAGCTATTTTGGAGTGACGAAATTTATAGTGAATTCGTTATTGTTTTGGATTTGACATGTGAATGGATTAAAGTTGTTGATCGTTGTTGGTCTTCTATATTGATTTACATCTAGACAAGTCTTCGTTTGTTTTAATTCAACTAATCTATAATAAGTGTCATCTATGTGCTTAGTTGATTATCATCTGCATCGTAACTATTAATCTCTCCAACAATACCAATATTCTGTCGCCGAGGACTCTCGTTATATAAAGTATCATCATCTTTTTCTTTTGTTGTGCCCCATGGGGCACACACCTAAGTTAGTCACAAGCCGTCCGCTTTGTCGTGTTTAGTTTGGTCCTCGAGTTTCGGACCGGGGGTCCGATTAAAGTTATAATTGAAAAGCGATACCAGCTTTTGCCGATCGGGGCCCTTGCACATTAATACTTACTCACCAAAGTGATTGAAGTAAAAAAACCTATCATTATACCTATTTATACTGCTGGAAAGGGTGTCATGAAATGTCACTTATGCAATACTAACTTATATTAAATTAATCTACTTTTATTTTTTAAAGGGTTTTTTTTGGGATGCGCAGCCAAATATTTAATGCATGGAGCGTCTAACTAAAATTTTATATTCTTTAATATTAGACATCGTCTCAAATTTTTATGTATGAAATATATAGTTTTAATTTTGATCTCAGCTCTTGGGGAAAACGTTTTAAATTTATAAATTACTTGAAGTCTCGTCTATCGAATAATGGGCTCTTTGCTGAGTCTTGCAAGATATTTATACAAGAATTGTGATCATCTGTTCTCACTCTGAGAGTGGCACCGGTAATCATAGATTAAATTCTTGAAAGTGACGTTTCACATTATATGGCAAAGTTTGATAGTTATTGAAATCAATTTTTATGAATTTGCTTGTTTAGATTTTGTAAAAGATTCAAATGAATGTTTTTGAAACACTCGTGTAAACAAAATGTGGATAAGTTCGGATATTCGGTGTAAAAATGAATTTGATGAAATGATACATTTAGGTGGACTAGAACAGGATTCATTAAAAGAACTTGAATCTCGCAATTTGTGAGGTATTCTTTTACGTAACCAAAGATTTTTAAAAACTTTATTAAGGTAAGATTTGGCTTTTTGAGATAGTTTCCCACCGCATGGTTTCGCGGTTGGTACACTGACAGGTTGGAGGGAGTCGGATCCCTATTATGCCATTCAGACTGCAGACAATGCGGCGCTCGTCTCTTGTGAACTATGGGAAAAATATGCATGATTTAAGAAAGTAAATCAACAACACCCGAAAAATGAAATGAAAAGTAAATGTTCGGAGAACACTCTGGCTCAGTTGGTTTTGAAAAAGAAAACTTTTTATTTTCGCAGGTTGCAATTGAGAATTCGATCTCCTTTTCTTAGAGACGGTTGGACTGGGACAATGTGCCCAAATCCCTCTCCCCCTCTGATATATTTCTGCAGATCACTGGCTATTATTCAGACAAAATACCTTCAGCCGTGCCTTGCGGGTGGGGTTATCGATTATTCCCATGGAAACGAATGAGATGACAACGACCGTATTTACTTTCAATGCCCCGATCGACGTACTGCTTCAACGTTAATTTGAAGCGTTGGTTAAAAGATTACTCTGGATTCTTAGTTCCAGCGAGAACACCGCAAAAGGAGCTAATGAAAATAGGAAAAGATACACCACATCATAATGATATGAAAACCACATCTCTCTCTGTTCAGGAATCGTAAGCAAGTACTAGATCTAGGCTCCTGACAATAATAGGGCGACAAACTGTACGTTGAAGAGATCCTAGGTACGGTCTACAGATCGTGAAAAACGTCTGCTGTTGTTCTGGTGGGCCTATTCATACTGGATTAGTAGATAAATCCGGACTTAAACATGGACGCTATCATTTTCTGTGCTTCCATGGGAATAATCGATAACCACACTCGCATGGCCTGGCCGAGGGAATTTTGTCTCAATGCGAGATCACGTTTTCCAGCTGTACCTCAGATAAATACGTCAGCAAATTTAGTCAACGGCAGTGCAGAATACACTGTTGTAAGCACATAAAAATGTGTGATTTTAGAATATGGAAGAAATGTTCTGAACCCTCAATATTACGAGCAAATGACAGTGAAATTTTGCTATAAGGACCGAACATGCGAAAAAAAATAATTTCAACAATAAAGTGCATAAATTCAGAATGATTAATTTTAATAATTACTCACTGAAAACAGTTTAATTAAAGGATAAATGTAAACAATTCGTTGTCGAATCATTGATTTAATATTAATTATTCAGATTGCTTTGGAGCGGGTTTTTGAGCACACAAGTTTTGTTACTAGTTGATTTAATCTCGAATTTAATAAGTGAATGTGCTGGAAAATATGTTGCTTAGCAGATATAATTTATAGAATTAAAAAGATCTCTCGAATATCTGCTGAAAGTTATCGGCTTGAAGTAATAGCGTATGTGAACTAACCGCATGAAAGTTTTCTTTAAATTTCTTAAACTAGCACGAGTTGTTGTTTCTTTTTCAGCCTTTACATTATTATTAGAGCGAAGTAAAGCTGTATTATTGGTTTCCCTAGAATTAAAGACATAGTTTACCCTTTGTTTCATGAAGTTATCCATCTCCAAAAGGGTGTAGAACAACTGTATGCCGAAAGCATTTAAATATTTTCGCTGACGCAGTTCATACAGTTATATTAAGAGTTCGCTCCCCTGGAGTTGGATACCTCCATGAAACAAAGTTCATATCGTCCACAAATGGTTTGAAAAGCATGTGGGAGTCTCCACCTTCCTTAGCAGGCCTCCACCATTACAATTCCTCAGTCTAATGCAACACTTGTGGGACGCGGTCGAAAGGGGCATCAGGCAGCTGGATTCATCCAATCTTAGAAAAACTGAATTGTGCAGTTCATTGGGTTTGGTCGTTAATTTAAGCCATCTTTCAACATCTCGTAGAGTCCATGTCCTAGGGAACTGGAACAGTATTGAGAGCAAAAGACGGCGGAATGATGCACTAGGGCAGGTGGTCATAATAAATTGGGCACTCGGTGTATGTACACTTATCAGCTGTGACTGAACTATCAGCCCGGTTGAAACGCGTATGTCCGACTAAACGTATTGTTTCAAATTCTAATGTGGATTTCAGCCTCCACTGGTCGGAGGGAGAACATCCATCGGACATTTTCTAAGGCCGCATGAACGGTAAGAACGAAAACACTTCATTAGAACCCTAGTTAATCGCGAATTATTGGACGCTTTGAGAGTCTGAAGTTCTGAATAAAATGCATGAGGAAGGTTGTTGTCCCGAGGGAGATTGACTCAATTTCACTTCTAGTTAATTCCATGAAATTGACGTATGAACTTCCCAAAAACAGATAATCTCATAAGATTCGTTTACATTTGTGATTTTTTATCGAAAACTTAAATGTAAGAATTAATAAAGCAAATAATTGGGTAAAAGTCGAGTGAAAACCAAATTCATTGGAAAGTAAATGCAATTAGCGCATGCATAAAGCGCATATGCTCGTATTTCTGCGAAAAAGGTATGAATTGGCCAACTTGAGGAGGTTTGGACAAAAGCAGATGTTGCCCGCTACAGTGGCACACCCAGAGAGGAAGAGACAAGCCCCCCTAAAGGGGGAAAACCTGCAACAATATTCCCCAAATCTTATTCTTGTTAAAATTCTTTTTTTTTTATTATTATTATTATTTATGCAGGGTCGTGTCTTCTATTTCTAAACTCTGTGTATTAGCGGTCACATAAGTTGGGAGTAAGGCCGTCTGCACACGGAGCGACTCAAAAGAAACTGATAACTGACTCCAGTCACAAACCAGTCCGTGATGAGTCGTAACCTATGTAATTTAATGGAGCCACGCACACGGCGCAACTGGTTACAAACTCGTCCGACGAGTTTGTAACCAGTTGCGCCGTGTGCGTGGCTCCATTCAATGACATAGGTTACGACTCATCACGGACTGGTTTGTGACTGGAGTCAGTTATCAGTTTCTTTTGAGTCGCTCCGTGTGCAGACGGCCTAATCCTACAGCTCTCGGGTATCTCGGCCGCCATGAACACAAGGCGAACAAAATAGTACTCCGGTCAACGGAGATCACGGGTATCATGTACTGGCGATCACTGCACATGCTCAGTCATAGGTCGTATGCGTAGCGTGCATTTTCAACTCGTCTACTCAAGTTCGTTTTCTGTGCAATTTTGCATTGAGTTTATTGTAAAGCATATCTTGAACTTGAAAGTTAGCTTTCCATCTCTGGAGAGTTACAAATATTAATGTCCAGTTTTCCAACCGATATTTCAGGAGGACTGTTTTTATTCCATTTTATGACCAAATATTCACTCCAACTTCATAAACGTTTATCTCGGCACCGCAACATTTTAAAAATTTTTTATTCTTCTATGAAATGGGAAAAATTGCTCCAACAGTAAGTGCAATGGAAGATTTTCTTCAGTCGAGTGAATGTTATCCCCGCGATTTGCCTTCTACAAATCCGGCGGTTTTGAGCACAGATTCGATTTGTGTTATGAAAATTTTTAAAAACTGCGATAGCTCCATTCAAAATACCCACTGATGCAGTTATCAAATGTGACAAAGTAATATATCCTAGCACAGGGGTCCCCAAACTTTTTATCCTATCGACCCCTTCATAGAATATTTGCCTTCATATCGACCCCCAGATTAAGTGTTTAACAAAAACATTAAATCATCTTTTGCATTTCGGATGTTAAACAATAAGGAGACCTGCATAACAACCCAACGAAAGAATTTATAGTTCCCATATCTTATAAAATTCACCCTATAACATTGAACAGAAAAAGGAGATATTCTCCACTGTTATAATCTTGAAAAATAATAGCAAAAAATGGATAGATGGAAATTTGTCTATAGTTCTTAAACCGTACGTGTCATATTACGTAAAATACACAATTATCGTTGAAAATATAACATAAATTCAGAGTTTTTCTCAGAGTGCAGCGTTGCCATCTTTTGCTAACAATACATATTTAGAATTGGAAGGAATTATAATTATATCTAAATTTTATCTATTCAGTACCATTAGATAGGAAAATGATAATAAAAAAGTATCTAAATTTAATGATTTTCGATATATTACGATATTTCCTCTGTAAGGGCAAAATATCTGCATTTAGATATAAAATACTTAGAATGACAACCCTACTAGAGCGTAGCAGGGCAACGTATGTCTGTGTATAATGAACCAGCAGCGTTCATAACATGTTTGCAATACTAGTACCGTTGCCAGATACGTGAAAACAGAGTAACACATGCTGTAAGCAGCGTAGGCTAAGGTAAAACTCAAGCTATAACTAGGGTAGTCAGTAGTTGATCATATCTGTATTTCGAATTTTTATTGGAATATTCTGTTTTTTTCCTAGACAATTTAATTGATCCTCTTTGATATTAATCGACCCCCTTTCGACCCTTGTGTATTCATCGATCCCTAGAGAACTCTTATCGACCCCTAGGGGGACCCCGTCCTAGGACCTATAACTTATTAAAAATATTTGCTACGCTTCCGGTAACAACATTCATCAGTGAAAGGTCATTTTGTACCTCACGCATTTAAATAAAACTTATTTAAGACATATGAGACAATCACCACTGAACAGACTTACTTTGCAGAGAGATTCATGTAACCACGACTGAAGCTCTTCAAGAGCTTTGTTAAAAGAATTGAATATTCTGGATTTTATTCTTATTAAACTTTATTAACTTATTAAAAATATTTCCAAAGCTTCCGGCAACAACATGCATCAGTGATAGGTCATTTTCTACCTCACGCATTTATAAAAAAAACTTATTTAATACATATCATAACACAATCACCATCAACAGACTTGCTTTGCAGACATATTCATGTAACCACGACTGAAGCTCTTCAAGAGCTTTGTTAAAAGAATTGAATATTCTGGATTTTATTCTTATTAAACATTATTAACTTATTAAAAATATTTCCAAAGCTTCCGGCAACAACATGCATCAGTGATTGGTCATTTTCTACCCCACGCATTTATAAAAAAGAAACTTATTTAATACATATCATAACACAATCACCATCAACAGACTTGCTTTGCAGAGAGATTCATGTAACCACGACTGAAGCCCTTCAAGAACTTTGGCAAAAGAAATGAATAATGGATTTTATTCCTTAAAGAAATTTCTATAATGACATAATTAATTTTAAAGAATCTGCAGTAAAAATTCTTTTATCCGTTCAACTCAGTCCCCCTACGATTAAATCCTGAGTGCTTCATCGGTGTGCTACATTTTTAATGCTAAATAGTAAAGTTATGCTACATCTACCGTTCACCCCCATGAGATTAAAACACTGGAAAATATTTATTGTTCTTTATTTATTTTCTTTTTTTTTCGGCCGGGGGAGAGGGGACCTTTAACCACTTGGGAATATTTCTCAGTAATAATAAACTTAATAAAATTGTTGCGATGAAAGAAAATATAGATATGTCCTCAAACGCTGAATATTCTTTAAAAAATGTTTATACAGAGGCTGTTCGCACATTTTTTAGACTATTTTGGTAAGCGGTAATAAAAAATCGTTTTCTTCAAAAGAAATAATTGCAATTGTACTATGTTTTTAAAAGTCAAAATTATCGTCAGCGGCTTGAAATTTTTGTTTTTATTCAAAATGGCGATTTTAACAAAGCAGTGGTTCGAAGGCTACATTTATGCTCTTTCCGAAGAGAAATATGCATACTCCGTTATCCCAAAACGATGTGAGAGTCATAGTTTTGTGATATCTAAAGCGTCGATAGGAAATATCGTCAACAAGAAAGGAAAAAAACGTCAAATTGGAGCGTCAAGTCGGACAAAAATTCCAAACAAGTATCCAAGGAAAAAGCGGACATCTTCGACTATTGCAAAGCTACGTTGTTTAATGTTAAAAAAAAAATCCCCCTAGTAAGGACAGTTGCAAAATCATTAAAATGTTCGGTGTCCACTGTAAACAAAATGATAAACGTTGATTTAAATCTTAAGAAAACGAAAAAACTCAATGTGCATCGTCTTCTTCCAAATCATATCGCTGAACGCAGGACACGCTGCAGAATTCTATATGAGAAACACTTATCCAAAGAAAAATGGAAAACAATTGTCACAATAGATGAATCATGGGTGTATTTAAATGATTGCAACAAAAAAAGAGCCATTTATTATCATAAAAGGGGAGAAATAAATTTATTCATGATTGTTGCTGGTTTTTCTTATAATGGCAAGTTAAAAATAAAGAGAGTGGAAAAAAATGGCAAGATTAACTCCAAATACTATCAGAAACATATTTTATCGCCAATTTTTCTGAATGAAATACCATCGCTTTACCCACAGTGCTATCAATCTGTGAGACTCCATCAGGACAAAGCTAGCAGTCACACATCAAAATCCACTGTAAATTTCCTAAAAGAAATGGAACAAAAAACTGGTATCAAGGCCATACCCTTCACTGATATCCCTACTAAATCTCCCGATGTATCACCTATGGATTTTTGTGCTTTCGGACTTTTAAAATCTGCATTATCCAAACGTCGACCTAAAACCCTTACAGGACTCTGGAAAGCTGTTCAGGAGAAATCTGATAGAATACCTCTTCTGACACTTCAAAATGCATTATTATCCTGGAAATTGCGGTGTCGAAAGATAGTTCAGAATAAGGGATGTCCAATAGAACATTTAAAACGCAAGAATTTTATGTAATTTAGTTTTGTGAATACAATATACATCGTCTAAAAAATGTGTGAACAGCCTCTGTATTACTAAATTTTGATGTGACTAAACGTGTTAGAAAACTTTCTTCAGCTTTTGAATGTCGTAGAATTATGATGCTGCATGGGCTCGATTTCTTAAAAGAAGTTTCAGCTAATATGCTTCGGAATCTATTAATCAATATAATAACTTTTGACAATTTCCTTTGTTTAGAAAATATATCGGCCAGGTTCTTCCAACTGATATTTATACTCTAATGGTCTGTTCACACCTCATCTGACAGCGTTAGCGTTACTCGTATTGAAATGTATTTAACCAATTACAAACCTCCAAACGATTAGCCACAAAATTGTTACGGCCTGTGATTGGTTTAAAATAGTCTATACGAGTAACGCTGACGCTGACTGATTCAATGTGAACGGGCCCTTACACTTAGCTCGTAAAAAAGAAGAAAAAAGGGGCAATGCAAAATTTTGCTCAGTAATATTCCTTTAAATTCTGATGTCAGCAATTTGGGTAAATTTTTATAAGGTTTAGATGTCGAACTACCGAAATATACCTAAAGCTATGTCCACACTTTTGCGCTTTTGCGTTCGCTTTCGCTTTCGACATGTCGCACGGAGAGAGAAATGTGAGGCATGCTCAGAGCGATGCGCCACCACCTGCAAATTCCAGGACAGCGCATGCGTCGTAATAGAGCATGCGATATCGCAAGCGTATCCAACCCGAGTGGATTTTATTGTGGAATTCCAAAAAAATGTCAAGATTAACTCCAAATACTATCAGGAACATATTTTATCGCCAATTTTTCTGAATGAAATACCATCGCTTTACCCACACTGCCATCAATCTGTGAGACTCCATCAGGACAAAGCTAGCAGTGACACATCAAAATCCACTGTAAATTTCCTAAAGAAATGGAACAAAAAACTGGTATCAAGGCCATACCCTTCACTGATATCCCTACTAAATCTCCCGATGTATCACCTATGGATTTTTGTGCTTTCGGACCTTTTAAAATCTGCATTATCCAAACGTCGTCCCAAAACCCTTACAGGACTCTGGAAAGCTGTTGAGGAGGAATGGGATAGAATACCTCTTCTGACACTTCAAAAGTCATTATTATCCTGGAAATTGCGGTGTCGAAAGATAGTTCAGAATAAGGAATGTCAAATAGAACATTTAAAACACAAGAATTTTATGTAATTTAGTTTTGTGAATACAATATACATCGTCTAAAAAATGTGTGAACAGCCTCTGTATCACATAGACTACAAGAGGTCTACAGATAACCGTTTTTAAACAGTTGAAAATGTGAAGAATCACATAAAAGCACTATTGTATAGTAAATGAACGGAAAGAAATCTGAAGAAGTGATGCTACTGTCAATTCTAATGTATTATATACAAAACATTCAGATTAAAATATGGAGAGAGCGTGGTGAAAATATCTGTAGTCACCAAACAAAACTTTTTAGTCTGATGGTAACCGAGCTTTTTCATCAGATGTTCATTTCTGGAATTTCTTGGAGCATTAAGGTATCCGTACATCTTCGGAGGTGATTTTTTGAAATTTTTTTTAATTTTGTCTTTTTATCTATTTTTTATAATGACATATAAGTTAAAACTTGGAAAAATGTATAAAAGGTTTAGCTGTTACATTAAAATAATTTTTTAAGGGGGGAAAACTGGAAAAATTGGGGAAAATTTGACATTCCGCAATACATAACTCAAAAGCAAACAAATACATTACCATTTTATAAATTGCAGAATAAAAATAATAATTTTCTCAGGGGAATAGACTATTCTCAAGATTAAAGTATGTGTATCTCAGGGTTGGTAGCACTTAAAGTACTGATGTTCATAAAAATCACTTAAAATTCATTGTCATTCGCAATTTATACCAATGTAAACAAAAACTAATCAATCTGCAGTTATGAGCATACTCTATTCCCTGTATAAATATATACAGATAAAGTATGCAAAATTTTGAGACATTTTAAGCGTAACTTTTTATAATAGGCAGTATTGCGTTAATAGAAATGATGAAAAAATTCATTTTGAGAAAACGCCAAAAATAACTTTACAACACATTTCTTACTTTAAAAATAACTATTTTCGTATTAAAATCCACCAGATTTATAAACTCCTCCCTCTTGGCTTTCTGCAACACTGATTTTTTCCTCTAAGGCCTTTGAAGCAGGAACAGAATGACGTATTGAATCTTTCATTCTAACGTTGTCTAAATGCTTGTAGGGTTGCAAAGGAAAAAATCTAGGATAACTGATATCCAACTTGGTAAAAACTTTATCTATTTGGCTCATACCATATACAAGTCTGGCATTTACTTCAGGGAAATTCACCTGTTTTTTTAGAAGAAGCAAAACTTCTAGGATAACTAATATCCAAAAAATAGGATAATATAAAAAAATCTAGGATAACTAATATCCAACTTGGTAAAAACTTTATCTATTTGGCTCATACCATATACAAGTCTGGCATTTACTTCAGGGAAATTCACCTGTTTTTTTAGAAGAAGCAAAACTTCTAGGATAACTAATATCCAAAAAATAGGATAATATAAAAAAATCTAGGATAACTAATATCCAACTTGGTAAAAACTTTATCTATTTGGCTCATACCATATACAAGTCTGGCATTTACTTCAGGGAAATTCACCTGTTTTTTTAGAAGAAGCAAAACTTCTAGGATAACTAATATCCAAAAAATAGGATAATATAAAAAAATCTAGGATAACTAATATCCAACTTGGTAAAAACTTTATCTATTTGGCTCATACCATATACAAGTCTGGAATTTACTTCAGGGAAATTCACCTGTTTTTTAGAAGAACAAAAATTCTATTCCCTGACATGGCTCCATTAGTTTTATCCGAGGCTAAAGCACTGTCACCTTTTAACTTTGTACAACTCGCAGTGCTTTGTGCAGCTTCATCCACTCCATCGTTTTCGACATTTTTTGTAAAACGATTTCAAAAAAATAACTGATGTTTTCATTTTCTTCCAATACTTTTACCCATTTTAAACTGAAACTAACACGCTTCACATCTCAAAACAAAATGAGAACATAATCCATATCTAGCTTCTTCTTTTAAAACTAACTTCTCAGAATAGCAATTTCGGCAGCAGAGTTCAGAAAAAACACTGAATAGAATTTCTAAATCAATAATTCTATTCCCTGACATGGCTCCATTAGTTTTATCCAAGGCTAAAGCACCGTCACCTTTTAACTTTGTACAACTCGCAGTGCTTTGTACAGCTTCATCCACTCCATCGTTTTCGACATTTTTTGTACAACGATTTCCAAATAATAACTGATGTTTTCATTTTCTTCCAATACTTTTACCCATTTTAACAGCGAAAAGTAAGAACTAAGCGGATTTAAACTAAATAATTAATTATGGAATTATTTTTAATTACGGATAACTAAAATAAATATATGCGGATATTAATATTGCTTATACGTTATTAATCAGGCGGATATCCGTATTGTGAAGAACCGAACAAACCGACACATATCATATCTCTGCACGTCCTTTTGATCTACCTCTACCAGGGCAAAGCAAAAAGACTGGATAAGGAACCTCGTGCCATAATTACAATAAATTTCAAATGTTCAGTACTTTAATACAGAACATAATTTATAACATCTTATTTTATAGCTATCGCAACAGCAATGGAGAACATGCAATGGAGAACATTTGTAATAAAGACAAGTAACTTGGGATATATTTTTATTGCTAAACATATACATAAAATATAATAATCACTTTAAAAAATATATAGTTAGTGAGAAGGTTGGGCCTGTTTATTATTAACTAAAGAAGTAACATCGGGCTCAATGTTTGTCAGTTTAAGGCGAAGTTCCGATTCAACGTCCAGCAAAGCTCTATATTTGGTTTTCATCGCAGTCATTGCAGAAAATCCTTTTTCACATAAATATGTGGTCGCAAATGGCATTAAAAATTTTACTGCTTGGCAAGAAACTTCTCAGACACTGTTATAATTCGCAAACACAGTTATAGACACAGTTATAATTCGCAGGCGAGTGCCAAATTTTTATGGGGCGGTCATAGATAACACATTCAGGTGTAGACGGCATCTTTTGAGATTAGGTAAATTCCAATAAAGTATTACAACACAAACAACGGATTAGAAATTCCAAACTAAAATATTAAAACGTATGGATTATTATTTATTATAGTCATTTCTTTTCTTTTTTTTTGTAATACAGATTTTTAATAGACTTTTTGTTTTAAATTGTAAAATCATTCGCGTACCGGTATCTGTTTGTCCGTCTACCGGTGCTGGTACGCATACCCAAGGGTGGGAACCACTGGTGTAAAGCAGTGGTCGGCAAACCATGGCTCGCGAGCCACATGTGGCTCTTTGGCTCCTTGAGTGTGGCTCTTCTACAAAATACCACGTGCGAGCGCGCACGTACAGTGAGATTGAAACTTCGTGATGACTGGTTTTCTTATTTCTATTTTTATTATTACCATGCTTTTATTAACTCGCTTTCTTGTTTGTTTGTGCGTGTGTGTTTGTCTGGTACAAATCTTGCAATCGATTTTTATCTAACTTCCAGACTAGCTACACATTTGAAACTTTTAGAATAGCTCAGAACACGATGACAATGCATTATTTTAATACGTTTAGCCATCTTTACGCAGAATTGAATTCTTTTTCAGTTAATTTTGTTTTGTAGACTGGTGCAGCCATCTATCGACCTGGACGGGAACGAAAAGTTAAACGCAAGTTAACTTCCAATTAACTTTATTTTCTTTCAAGTTGATGGGATAGTTGATCCAAAAAATTTTAAAAAGTATTTATTAATACATAGAATTGTCAAGTTTATATGATTCAACAGAAAATTTAAAAACATGGTACATAAAAAGTTCTTTTTAATCTTGTAATTATCGCATACTTAGTTGGTGTTTATGTGTCTTTATCTTTAGGCGAGTGCTCTGAAGCGACTTAATGAGAAAACATTTCTAGAAAGATTAAATGTCAACGCGTATCGTCAAGTCGTATCTTTGCATCGTGTTTTACAATGTATTACTTCCGAGAGCGTGTCCCCGAAGAAAACACTAGATTAGTCAAAATGGTCTTCGAATATAACCAAGCAACAAGTCGAAGATCTTAAATTAGTTTCAGCTTTATCAATAGCAGTTGATGAGTCTTGTGACATAAATGATACAGCGCTAATTTCACTTTTTGTACGATTTATTTCATATACGGGTCCTAAAGAAGAACGTTTAGAATTATTGTCACTCAAAGGTCAAACACGTGGAGAGGACATAGCAAATGCTGTAATTAAGTGCATTGAAAAACATCATATTCTACTCTATAAAATTGCCTCAATTTCAACAGATGGGGCGAAAAGTATGACCGTCGTAAGAAACGGGTTTGTTGCTATTTTGAGAGAAATTCATCTAAACGCAGTGACACGCGAAGCAATTTTAAACGACACGCGAGACGATCACATTGTTTTAACATCCATTTAACTTTTCAAATTTTGATTTTCATTCGTCGGACTGAGAGATCTATAATCTAATTTGTACTAGAAATAATTTAAAAAAAATAATTGTTTGAAATTGATTTTTTCAAAAGAAATAGTATTTGACGAAAGATTCTCCCAATTTCGAGAAATGGAGGAAACTTAAATTATCCTCTTTCGATTGGCTTCAAATTGATAACTTAGAAACGGAAATGGTTGAATTTCACAACAGTGTTCTACGGAGGAATAAATTTGCAGAACTAAACGTAAACTTAGAAAAAGAAATTGCAAGATCTGGAAAATTGTGACGAATATATTTTAACAACAAGCACTGAAAATATTATTTTAACTGAAGGGAACTCGTTGTCTAATTCGCTAATGTCGATGAAAAACTTAACAAGAGATCCTTTGACAATGTTTGGATTAACCTACGTTTGCGAACAGTTGTTTTCGACAATGAATTTTATTAAAAGTAAGAATAGAAATCGACTTGTCCGCTGCGTGTGTACGATTAAAAGTTACAAATATCGAACCACGTATAAATAAATTATCGTCCGAAAGACACAATAAGTGTCACGTTAAGTTCGATAATTTTTGTACTTATTTTCTTCCTGATACTGATGGTTTTAAACAAATCATAATAAAAAGTTAAATTTATTTTTTGTTTTAAATATATATCGTGTAATTTTTTTTAATTTCCGAAGGTCTTCCAAAGAAAGAAAAAAACATTTTTTTGTGACACGCGGTTTTAAGTTCTACGGCTTCAAGACATTTTTTGACACGCGTTGGAAAAAGGTTCACCATCCCTGAACTAGGAGATGCGAGTCCATTGTTCATATTGGTGTTTGTCATTGTTATGATTTAATTTTATGGATACTTTACAATTTAATTTTATCAATAAATAATATTGATATTAAGTTTTATTCGACATACCTATAGTTTAACTAAGACATACAACTTCAAATACAGTTTATTAAGTTAATTTTATTGAGCGCTGTGGAGTGAAAGAAAATGTAGTGTCGAGGATTGAGAAAGGTATGTTGAGATGGTTTAGAAAAACGGAGATGATGAACGAATGGAGATAGACGAAATAAGCATACAAAACGAGTGTGGATGGAAGAGTTGGAAGGGGTCGACCTCAGCGAACGTACCTCATTCAGATTGAGGACGTTTTTAGCAAAGGCCGCCTTTGGAGTATCCTAATTAAATTAATAACAATGCAGCTACCTATATAGTTTGAGTTTAAAAAAATGTGGCTCTCAAGAGAAATTTCAATCTTTGTACTGTTGACATTTGGCTCTGTTGACTAATGAATTTGCCGACCACTGGTGTAAAGGAACGTCGGCGTACCAGAGGAGCAAATGTTGTGTACATCCACCGCAAATAGACATTCCACTGAATACCATTCCTGCGAGCAGGATCAAAAACTTTGCAAACAATTTTTAAATATCCTGATTTTGGCACGTCTTTGTCGTTTGTCAATAATTCTTAAAATTTTCTCCATTTTGCTGGATGGATAGTCAAGTATACATAATAGGATGGAGCGAAAAAGGTAAATTTTTAATTTTTTTATTTTTTCTTTAATCCTGTATTATTATTTGTTGATACAATAATAGAACACGATCTATGCTAAAAAGCAGTTGTATACGACCTCATCTTATGGTGGCGCACGACATGAGAGGGTTAACAAAATCTCAATTTTAGTACTTCATTCTAACCTCAATTGAGAGTCATATTTAAAAAAATTTGTCACAAATTTATTATTGTAGGTTTGTGTACTGTCCTATACTGCATTTTTAATAATAATTTACCAACAAAAATGCAAAAATATAATTTTATTTAGAAAACTTGAACTTTAATTTAAACACTCCCCTCCATCCCCAAACCCCAAAATAATATTTTTTTAAAAATTCATAGTAAAAAATGAAATATATAAGAAAGTTTGAGTGCACCAATATATTTTTAATACAAAAATACTATAAAATACCATTTTCCCAAAAATATCTTCATTTAAATACACTTTAATTAGCAGCAAAAACCCAGTAATTCCTCTTGTAAACTTTTTTTCTGAAAGTATACAATAGCTAAAGATCTTTCAAATGTACAAATAAAGCGTTAAAACAATTGTTTTAACGCTAAGACCAGTTAAATCACGCCTATTTGAACAGATTTGCACCAATATGGTTTCTGAACACAGACTGCTACTTTTATACACCGATGGAGGTGGCTGTCAAGAAGCAAAGTACTTAACCGTGTACATGAGTTACGATAAGAACTTATCATATTTTTTGAAGCAATGAAACAATTTCATTTTTGTAACCTCCTTCAATGTGAATTTTGGATCACAAAGTTACGATGTTTGGCATCTATTCTTCAGCATCTCAATATTTTGAACTCTAGCATGCAAGAGAAAGAGCAAAATATCCTCACATCCACTGACAAAATAAAAGCGTTGCAGAGAAAGCTGCAGATTTGGAAAAGAACGGCGATGGAAGGCAGTCTCGAAATGTTTCCATTGGTAAGTAATACTTGCAAAACGGAAATTCTGTCAATGATAGTTGAACATTTATCAACTTTAGAAGAAAATTTGATTTATTATTTTCCGTCAATTAACACTGCGCAACATGATTGGATTAGAAACCCTTTTGTAGAAACTGCAATAGATTCTAGTTTAACGCTAATAGAAAAAGAAGGACTGGCAAATGAGTCCACTGATCGTGGATTGATGATAAAATACAAAGAATTGTCTCTTGAAGCTTTTTGGATTTCTATCAAAGAAGAACACGTGTCGATGTCTAAAAAAGCGCTGGCTATTTTATTGCAATTTTTCACCTCATATTTATGTGAACTGGGATTTTCAATCCTCGCCTCAATTAAGTGTAAAATAGAGAGGAATTCATCAATGACTTGATGAGGAATTGAGAGTTTGTCTCTCAAACATAACAGCAAACATTGAAGAGATCGCAAGGTCTCATCAAGCTCATGTTTCTCATTAACACAGGAATGAATGAACTTCATAGAGGTATGTTAAGTATGCTTTTTTTAAATGCGTTATTTTTCTATATATTTAACTAAATTATAACATATTAGTCCTATTTTGTATAAATTGCGCCAGCAAGTATCTATAGTAATGCAAGTTCGCTCAGACTGCATTAAGTTTGAGGACCACTGACCTAGGGCCTGTTCACATAGGAGTCCGTTGCGTTGCGTAAGGAAAAGATGACGTTGAGACGAAAATAAACCAATCATAGGCGTTAAAAATTTCATTGCTAATCGTTTGGAGGCCTGTGATTGGTTTATTTTCGTCTCAACGTCATCTTTTCCTTTACGCCACGTAACGGGCTGCTATGTGAAGAGGCCCATAGAATCCGTTAGCGTCAGCATTACTCGTATTGACATATTTTAAACCAATCACAGGCCTTAAAAAATTCGTAGCCAATCGTTTGGAGGTTTGAAATTGGTTAAATTTATTTCAATATGTTCGCTGCGGCTACGAATACTCTGTCAACCACAAAACTTTGGGCCTGTTCACATAGGAGTCCGATGCGTTGCGTTAAGGAAAAGATGACGTTGAGAGTAAAATAAACAAATCATAGGCTTTAAAAATTTCATTGCTAATCGTTTGGTGGCATATGATTTGATTATTTTCGTCTCAACGTCATCTTTTCCTTAACGCAACGCTACGGACTCCTATGTGAACAGGCCCTAAGACTTGGTAGCAGATAATAGTGATTAATCACAGGTAACCGAATATCATTATTTGTTGGTTTAATGGCAACGGTATCTCTTAGACTTCGTACAGATAACATTGATTAATCGCAGGTAACTGACTTTCATTATTTGTTAGTTCAATCGCAACGATATCTCTTAAGCGCGTCGTTTATGTTGCTTATCGCATTCAACTCTCCCTAATCATAGTAATTAAATATAAAAAGTGGTGTTCTTGGCGACAAACTTTCGCAGCTTTTCGGATAGATGACGGACACTACAGATGATGCTAGAAAACTAAACAGCTATTCAAGTAAATTTAATTTGCAGGTATTTTTATTTGTATTGTATAACAGAACTGTTTTGTTAACATGTTGAAAATGATATATATATGATTTCTACAGTTTACGCTATTTTATTTGTCAGTGAAACTAAATTCTAATACAATTCGTATAACAATTAAACTGTTAAAAACTGTATGTTCAGGCATGGTTTGTTGTTTTCAGCAAATAAGTAGAGTAATACCTTTTGGTCGATTTTGGTGTGCTATTATAATATAAACTCCACGATTTCAAGAGATTGCAATTAGTTGTAAATCTTATAACTTTATTTACAATTATTATCTTAAATTTATAAGTATATTATAAAAGTCAAACATAAAGTATTTAGAAACTTTGCTGGTTATTAGTTATACAAATGATTTTGAACTGTTAATAATAGTGGTAAAAGATACGGGTAGAGTTCCATATCCTGTGCCGTTCTGCTAAATGTTGTCAAATTACGTCAAGTGGAGTTCTCCTAGTGAGAAATTTAGGAAAAGACTATTTCACACTATTTTAAAGTTCTTTAGCTGACAATCAACACTTTGTATGAAAATTCAACAATAAGTAGCTAATAAAAAATCTTAGAATATTTTAAGGAAGAAATATTGAATACAGCATTTATCAGGAATAAATAATTAAAGCTGTCTAAATATTTGCAAAAAGTCCAAAATGTATCAGTTGTAGGGAAACAATATATTAAAAATACAAGACTTTTATTTTAAACTTATGAATTCTTCAAGAGAAAGATACATAAAATATAAAAATAGTGAAAAAATAAATGAAGTACTTAAAATGAAAATTTGTAGCAAGTTAATTTGAACGTGTATAGAAGAATGAAAAAAAACAATGGCAGTATCATTACTAGTTTTTTTTTAGTACATCAGTTTGCCTTTGTCAGTGTTTTTAAAATCTAATTTTTCAAATGAAAATTCATAATTAATGTTAGTTTATTTTTTACCCTTTCCTAAAATATTTTAATTTTGTTCTTAAGTTTTATAAATTGATTTTTATACTTTGTAAATACTTTAAAATTAAATTTCTGCCCTAAAAAATCACCAATATATAATAACCAAATTTAATTAATTATACATATATGATCACCGTAAAAAATTCAGCACTTTTTGCAACACTCATGTATTTGGTGATTCTTAAATTTAATTTCATGCTTAAAATATTATAAAATTGTCTAAATATCTACAGCTTATCGAATTTAAGAAATTATCATTTATGTGCATTACATTTTAAAAAAATAGAATAAAATCCATATACACTGTTAATTGCAGGCTAAGCTTATAGATACAACTAATTAAATGATTAATTTTTCCACATAAATTATTAATTTGCACCAAATTTAGTGAATTCTTACAGCTTGGCACCATGAGCAGCAATCTGCAGTTTTGCCATTGCTTTCTTATATCATTCTTCTATCAGAGAACTTTTTATTTATTATTACATTTGAAATAAGTTATTTGTGTCTGTATTCAGTGTTAAAACTTTTCATGACAAAGATGCAATACTCCTAAATATTCATCATTTTATGTACATCATTCAGTATAATATGCTTGTTTAATGTTTCAAATAAGTGTATTTCAAAGAGGGTGATTAAAAGTAATACTTCATACTTAAAACTGAAATTCTTATTAAAGAAAAATTAAATTTTTTATCACTTCAAATCTCTACATAATTATTAGTTTATTATATATAAAAATGTTTAATTTTTCTGCACCATCTATTCTAAAGATTTCTTTCTTTGAAATATTTAAAGATTTACAAAATCTGATATTTCTGACAGCCTTAATATGATATTTTAAATTTGTTTAGTGTAAAAATTGTACTTGGGACAGTTTAGAACTAGATTTAAATTATCTGCTCTCTTACCTGCATATTCTTTAAACTGAATCAATATTCTGCATTGGCAAAATTCCGCCGTTCATGTGTGGGATAATATTTTAATATACAGTTGGTTCTCTGTTTAACGACGATCTCTATTTAAAGACAATATTTCCTGGTCCCGGTCCCTCCGACGTAAAAAAATTCTATTTTAAGACTATTTTGTTTCTATTTAACGACGATTTTTTCTTACATGATAAACTTTTTCTTCAACATTTTATCTACAGGAGGGTTACTTTCTGTGAGGGAGTTTGGTTTCAATAACAGACCCGGAATTTCCTTTATGTTTGTTGCAATCATAGACTTGTTGCAGTGGAAAAAACTGGGGGGGGATTACTGTTTCTCGGAAGATCGAACATTCTTCCCTGATGGATCGAATTTCTTAGTGCGGGGGTGGAATCACTCTGTTGTAACTACCATGTTGTCATGTGATTTATGAACTGTCCAAAAGCACCCCTCTCTCACTCCTTCTGGGAAGCACGTGTTCATGTTTAGAGAATTCATGGTTGTGTGTAGGAGCTCATTCCAGTACGTATACGAGGTGAGCAGAGCAAAATGGCATCAAAGCGAAAGCATCTTACGCTACGCGAAAAAGTGAAAATTATTGAAAACTGGGAAGAAAGTGTTGGAATAACAAAAGTCCAATTCACAAGACAATTTCAGCTACCCGAGTCTACTCTCAAAGGCATTTTAGCAAGCAAAGAGAAAATTCTTGAAGCAGCACAAAAATTTGGTTTGGGATCCAAATCCAGATGGCAGAAAATTCAATGTGGCCGATCAGAAGAGTTTGAGAAAGCAGTCCTGCAATGGTTTCATCAAGCAAGAGCATCTAACATTCCAATTTCCGGAGTGATATTTAAAGAAAATGCTATTATTCTGGCAGAAAAATTTGGAATGCAAAATTTTCAGGCTTTGGCTGTTTGGCTAACAAAGTTCAAAGAAAGGTACGGGCTTGTATTTAAAAGCATATCTGGCGAAAGTGGCTCCGTAGATGAAAAAATAGTGGATGAATGGAAAATAGTCCTGAAGGGGAAATTAGATGGATATGATGAGAAGAACATATTCAATGCAGATGAGACGGGCCTATTCTACAATATGGTGCCTAATAAAACCTTAACGTATATGGTCGAAAAGTGTTTTGGTGGAAAACACAGTAAGGAACGATTGACTGTTTTACTGTGCACTAATTCGGATGGATCTGAGAAATTTCCACCACTAGTTATAGGCCAATCAAAGCAACCAAGGTGTTTTAAGAATATCACCAGGAAACCTTGTGAGTACCGCAATAACAATAAAGCGTGGATGACATCACAATTTTTTATTGACTGGATTAGAAAATTTGATGCAAAAATGCATCGAGAAAAGAGAAAAGTTTTACTTTTAATCGACCGATGCACTGCACATACTCCAAATATCCCTGGACTTACAAATTTGACTATCCATTTCTTACCAGCTAATTGCACTAGCAAGTTGCAGCCATTAGACCTGGGTATCATTCGCAGTGTGAAAGCATACTACAGAAAGTCCTTAATTAGGAAATTAATAAACAATTCGGCTGGCAGTATAAAAATTAGAAAATTTACAATCTTGGAAGCGATGCACATGATAACATCAGCATGGAAAGAAGTTTCTTCATCCACAATAAAAAACTGCTTTCGCGTTGCTGGAATTCACAAAGAACTTGTAGTGGAACTGCAAAGTACGGATGTAGAAATCAACGAAGATGACATTACCCCTGAAGAATGGAGAAATCTTGTTGAAGATGAGGATGTTTCAATTCAAGATTTCTACAATTGTGATAAATATGTTTTAACAACAGATTTCAGAAATGTAGAACAAATTTAAGAAGATATTGTAAACGAAAACACAGTGTCAGACGAAGAAGGTGAAGTTGAAGACATGGAAAACAAGGCACTGCCACAGTCTTACACAGATGCAATTTCTGCTCTAGATGTTCTCCGATGCTATATTGCATTGAAAATGGAAGGTGACTCATTTAACATTTTAGAAAATCTGGAAAAGATAATAACGAAAACAAGGCGAATGAAGCAATCAACACATGTTGAATTTTTTAAAACTTAATTTATTGTATTGTTTGTACTCTTTTTTTTCAATGTAATTTAAAATAACTTTTTGTGAATAAAATAATGATGATAATAAAAATAACATTTTTAAACATGCCAATATATTAAGAAATATATTGACAGTCCTAAGCCTGTAAAGTGTGAAGGGAAATGTTATTTTTTCCCAAATTCTGTTTAAGGACGATCTCTACTTAAGGAAGATTTTTCATGGTCCCTTGAAAGTCGTTAAAGAGAGAACCAACTGTATATAGTATTGGTTCTTAACATCAAAGTTAGTCAAATTGATATTTGTTGTGTTAGTATTTATTCTTCATACCTCCTCCCCCCCCCCCCCCTCTCCTAGTAGTAGAAAATATTCACTAAATAGAAAGTAACTTCAGTTTAAGTGTCAGAGATACAGTTTTGAAAGTTCTATTGCTGTCTTTTCCTCCCTTTTCGGTACAGATGTGTTAGACGCACCTCGTTGCCAAGTTGGCAATTTTGTGTTTGGTGTGGCAGCCATGCGATTTTGGCAAGATTTTGTTATTTTGTGGCAACCCAGTTTGAACGGCTAGTTGTGTGCGTTTGTTTACATGATATACTATGGCGGCCATGTTGTTGCGAAATATTAATGACGTATTTTGGATAGTATTAGATGTAGATTTTACTTGCCAATTTGTGTTTTTGTTGCTTTTAGGATTTTGCTGTTGCCAGATTCAGGTGTGTCCCCCCCCCACACACCTTACAAATTTCTCATTAATTTTAAGGTTTTAGTTTTTATATTTATGCAGCCGTTTTTAGATATATATTTTTAATACAGCCGTTTTTAGATATTTTTGCGTATGTTTTAAAGTAGCGGTTGAGCATTTCTGTTTAGGTTTGGAAGTTTAATACAGCCGTTTTTAGATATTTTTGTGTATGTTTTAAATTAGCGGTTGAGCATTGCTGTTTAAGTTTTGAAGTTTAACACAGCTGTTTTTAGATCTTTTTGCATATGTTTTAAAGTAGCGGTCGAGCATTTCTGTTTAGGTTCTGAATTTTAATACAGCCGTTTTTAGATATATTTGAAATGTTTTAAAGAAGTGGTTGAGCATTTCTGTTCAGGTTTTGAAGTTTAATACAACCGTTTTTAGATATATTTGTGTATGTTTTAAAGTAGCTGTTGTGGATTGCCATTGGTAAGTTTGTTTTGAATTTATTTTTATTTTTGGGTTGTTATTGATATTTTGTGTATATCTGTTATTTTAAGCGTAAAATGTCCGCGTAGACCTGTGTTGGCGCCAAAAATTTTTTGTCGCCAAGGGAGGTGCGTCTGGCACATCTGTTCCTCAAGTTACAGTTTTAATATTGAAAAGCTTCTTCCCAATGCTACAGTTACATGAATTGTGAAGAATATCCTTAAGATTTAACAGCATTTCAAACACCAGTAGCAGCCATTTGTAGCAATTGTAAATTTTTAAAGAGTTTCCAAAGCAATGGGTTTTTCTATTTCTTTGACCAGCATACAGTCATCTACATCTGCATATTTTATAATTTCACGAGATCATTATTCTCAATCATTTTTACATCTGTCAAGGTAATTTCGAGTACTGATGCATGTGTCTGATGCTCATTCCATGGAATCGTCTCAAATTAACTTGTCTGGCCTGTCTAGCTTTCTACAGTATTTGTTAAAAGCAAAGTGTCTCAAGCATTTCTTTTCAATTACTTATTGTTTCATCTGCATACTTCTAATGAGATATCCTTTTTCATTTTCATAAACATGTTTTCTGAAATTCTGGAGGGACTTCTAAATCAGTTGCAAGTTCGGTGGCTCTAACTAAAACTTCTTCGAAATTAGAGTGGCTATATTTTGATCAGATATTGTAGAAGGTTTCTAAATGATCACAGTATTTCCTTTCAGACATTTAAAATTTTTCTTCATGTGGGGCTTTTTTTTTGCATGGAGCCCAACTGTTTCTAATAAATTCTATCATAATAAAGGAAACCCTGTCTTTCATAATTAATTTTTTACATATTTTCTATCCTTTAATGCACAGTATTCTTAACTAAGGTGGTCTTATGATTATTCATATCATTTTAATTCTGTGGTGAACTCTGGTGAGTTTAGTTTCACAGACTTTATAAAATTTTATGAAGAGAATCCTGACTAGTAGCCAAAATTTGTTGGTTTAATATAGACAGGTAAATTTACTTTCAGAAGCTATCAAAAATTTGCAGCCCTTTTTTCACAATACAATCTCTGTGGTAGATTGTCTATTTTTAGCTTCTGGTTTTAATTGTTCTTAACTTGCTACAGGAATAAACAACAAATTTGTAGCCTAAAAAAACTTTATAACCTAGCCTCCTCATTTCTCTCTAATCTGAATATAAAGATTTTTGATTCAGAAAGTCTTTTAAAAAAATGTCTGAAGTACAATATTTGTACCATTGTGTTAACATTTTAATCCAAAATGCCAGTTTTCTCCCTTTAATACTTCGGTTTGGTCTGTAAAGTAGCTATACAATGTTGGCATGAAAGATGCTTTATATGCATAGCAGTGAAAATGTGGTGCAGGGCAAGCACTAATTATTTTAAGTTTTTAGTAGAATTCTATTTTTAGGTTTTTGCAATTATTATACATCTCCTGTCGCTGGTTAATTCTGTAGGAATAAATATACACGATAGAAAGCTTCCAAGATGTAAAAGTCTATAGCAAAAAAAAAATAATTAATCATTTGTGAGGAATTCAGGTAATTTTAATTTATGTCTAGTACCTCCTTGAAACATGTCATGAGCATTACAAATAAAAGTGGTCAGAATGTGATATTTGTATTCATAGGTATAAATGCAGTTGTGTTCACAACTTAATTAATGCAAATTTATTTTAGCATATTCCTAGTGTTAGGTGGCATTTTCTTGCTGATCTATATTTAAGTGATGATTTTCCTGAGAAGTCTGAAAGTGGCTCTGAATTTCATGAAAATCTTTTAAAGAAAACTTGAAGTTTCTAGACAAATTTAATAAAATTTTAAAAAATCACTTTAAATTTTTTCTTTTTCTTGTACTCTGTCATCCAATCACAAATGTTAGATTGTAACTCTCTACCTCAAGAAATGGGTAGTTATATTATAAAAGTTTCAGATACTCTTAATCCAAACCCTATACCCCAGAGATCTTGAGTTTTCTGATTTTTTTTCTTTTGGGTATAATTTCAATAATCTATTATTGTTAACTGCCTTATATTAGTGTATAAATATTTGACACTCTAATCAGATATATGTAAAAGAATTTTGTCTGATAGTTTGTTTTCAAAGTAACAATAGCTCGTTTGTTAGGCAATATCTTTTTCTTTCTATAACTTTTGCTGGAAATAAATACAATAAATGTTTTGCCAGTATCCTTGCATAAGTTTATGTGTACAAAATAGAAAAGAATATTTTTTTCTTATTCCTTTCAAGTATATTATTCTATCCTATTACAGGCATTCCTGGACTTACGACCGAGATAGGGACCGTAACATTGGATGTAAGTCGAGTTTCAAACAATTTTTTTTAGTTTATGGACATACATATATTTTTAACTTTCATATATACATAGGTAATTTAAAATACATTGTAGTTTATTAGGAAGACATAAAGTGTTCTTTGCCATCACTAGTTATGTTAGTAAAATCCATTGGTTCAGTATTTGCGACAGATGTACGTTGCAAGTTTTTTCAACAAAGTTATCCAAAGGAGTTTCAAAAGTTTGCATCTTCTTTTCCTTATATACTGACTGCTAGCAAGGCAGATATTCCTGTCACTTGTGAATCTTTAATCATTTTGATCGATTGCTTCTAAACATTGTAGTACTTTATAAATATAGTGAAAAGCTGAAGCCATTTCTTTCAAAGCAAAATTTATTCTTATTGTACTTTAGCTTGTTTGTTTGTTTCATTTCTAGGTCCATTGCAGTGCTATTTTTTTTGTGTTGAACTTTTACTATTTCCAGCCATACTCGGAATAAAATTATGTATAGACTTAACTTCACAAATAAAAATCGAACCACTAAATATTTAACAATAGAAAATAGTATTATTATTTTTAATTAATAATGAGCATAGACTACTGCACACTAGTTTTATTAACTCTCGAATGAAGGTTTATTTGATTTATCATGTGGGTATCAAAACTATTGCATCATATATTTTTATTATTGCATTGTAAATTTAGGCAGTATTGCAGAATATTGCATCATATTTTTTAATAATTATGTAATATACATGTAGGTATTTACTCTACATTTGAGGAAAAAAAATAAAAATATGTAAAAATAAAAATTTCAGTCATAAGTGGGAGGAGTGGTAAATCAAGGAATACCTGTACGTCTCAGGAGTTAAATTTATTATATATAATATGTGAAATTTCTTTAATTTGGAAGAAGATAGGAAAAGAAAAATAGTTTATGGAAAGTTATTTATAAAAAGATGATAACATGTTTTTATATGAACTAAACAGTTTAAATTTCATTTTGGGTAATTTTATGTGACTGCAGATTTTGTTTTAATTTACTTGTATTTTTTAAATATTTGATTCATAGGAGAGATACTGTTCTGTATACTATGTATATATATTTTTTTAATCACTGTTTTGTTTAATATGATATGAATCTTTTTCTGTTACTCTCAGTCCATACATTTATTACTGCCAAATAAAACATTTCATACTCCATCATGAAAAATTATTCATATTGACAATTGCTTTTTTATCTCATTATTGATATAGAGGTCGGTGTTATTTTCTCTAACCATGAAGTGTTATAATAGGTATAGATTAATCTTCATTTGAATTCCTGTACAACTGAATTGTATAGTAGATTTCTTATGAAAAGAATTCTAATTTATGTGGATATATTGAAATCATTTGACCTGATACACAAAAGGAAAAATATTATGTTAAAAAAATGTAAATATTATCCTGTAAGAACAAAATGGTTTTCCAATATTCTGTGAATTACACAATTGTTTTATTTATTCTTTATTTATGTTATTTCAATTTTATAATTCTAACTCTTAAGTTATCTTGATTTATAGCAAAACTATTTTAATATTATCGTCAACAAGTTTCAAGAGTGTTGAAAATGTAATATAAGTCCCCTATTCACATTTGTAGACTCAGTATACATCTATATAGGCTTGCATATTTATTTCTAGTGCATTTATTATGTAGTACTCTTCTTCGTACTTAACATAGCTCTCTCAGTAGATATATGCAAAGCAGAATTGAAAAATATTTGCAGTTCTAATCACACAATCTTAAAGAATTTCATAAATTGCTAGCACTTCTCCTTAATCATAGATTTTGTTAAGGGCTCTTTGGCCTAACATCCATTGTGAATATAATAGTAGATAGAGATATTTTAGCCCTGGAAATGCATAAAGAGCATTATTAAGTATGAATATTAATTTAGAAGATTATGTATTAGGATGGAGCGAAATTTTTTTTTTTATTTTTTCTTTCCTGTATCATCAATTATTGATCCATGGCTAAAGAAGTGCAAAATTTCAACCTGTTTTGAAAATATCTTCAGGTGGCGCACTAGAATTGAAGTTTTGCAAAGTAGTATAAAAAGGCTACATTTAAAAACGTGCTAATAAAACTCAATTATATATTTTTATTTGTTTTTATTTGTTACGCAAATAAAACATATTATATTAAAACGCATTTAAGCAGTAAACTCCTTCTTAATAATGTTTAAGTGTCATTTTCAGAAGTTTTTTTTCTTTGTTTTTCGTTAAAATATTGAGATTTTGTATCAAGGGGCAAGTCTTGCATAACTTTTATCTTGGTTCATATATAACCTTCTCTTGTCCCTGAACAGATATTGCAGCATCGGTTACTACCTTTACACACCTATACACCGTGCTACTGTCTGTGTGTGACAAGAGAACTTCTCAAAATACAGGAAATTGTCTCCTGAAGAAATCATAGTCTTTATTTCCGTATCACTGTATTTCATCGTCATTGGTGGTTCGGTAACATTTTCTTTCCACCTATTTCTCAAATCGTAATAATGTGATGCTCCGAACTGAAGTACAGGAAGCTGAAACTCGCGTAATTTTCTGACTTTGGTCTGATCTCTTGCTTTTTATATCCTTCGAAGAACTAGTTCTCTTATAAGTAACTACTCGTCTTGTAACATAGAGTGGAACAAATTTTCTAGGTGTGCAAAGAATGAATTTCATTGAATAGTTATTAATACAATGCTCTTCAGCTCGTTTTGCATATACGAAAATATTCTAACCATATTAAATACGCAGTTAGGCCCATATTTACAAGAGGATTTAGACTTGATGTCAAACGAGGTTCGTGTGAATAGTTTCACAGTAAAATTCACAAGTTCTTTCAACTTGATGGTTTCGTTGTTCCTACATATAAACGGAGAATCCTGCTTGCACAAGTCAGCCATCGGGAATGTTCTAGCTTTCCTGGATATCTGTTAATATTTAAATCCTGTATTGCAGCGTTTACTATGATTACTGCTGAGTGATCAGAAATCCCAGTCCGAACACAAGCTGTTGCTAGATTTTGTAGCTTATGTCTCATTTGGATCGTTTCTTGTTGCTTTTTTGGTCGCTGGCAGGTTTTTGAAATGGAAAATTCATCTGGGTTAATTGTAGTAGATCTGTCAGAAGAGCATTCTAGGACTGTGGAAAACGATGGTGAGTTGATAGAACTTATATCTTCTTCGATGTGTCGTAAGATGGGGCTAGTCCTGTAATGCAGCATCCGTCTAATATTAAGTTAAATTGGCTTCGAGTGTAAACCTTAATACAAGTAATCTAGTCAGAACTGTTGGTAAATTATTATTAAAGATGCAGTATAGCACTGTACACAAACCTACAATAACAAATTTGTCACAAAATTTTTATAATATGACTCTATTGAGGTTAGAATGAAGTACTGAGATTTTTTAACCGTCTCATGTCGTGCGCCACCTGAAGATGAGGTCTTATACAACTGATTTTTGGTATAGATCATATTCTATTATTGTATCAATAGATAATAATAATACAGGATTAAAAAAAAATTAAAAATTCACCTTTTTCGCTCAACCCTATTATATATCCTTGACTATCCATCCAGCAAAATGGAGAAAAGTTTAAAAATTATTGACAAATCATAATGATGTGCCATAATCAAAATATTTAAAAATTGTTTGCAAAGTTTTTGAAAAATATAAAAATGCAAAAATATAATTTTATTTAGAAAACTTGAACTTTAATTTTAACACTCCCCTCCACCCCAACCCCAAAATAATTAAAAAAAAAAAATTATAGTAAAAAATGAAATATATCACAAAGTTAGATTGCACCAATATTTTTTAATACAGAAATACCAAAAATACCATTTTTTCTAAAAATATCTTCATTTAAATACACTGTAATTAGCAGCAATAACCCAGTACTTCCTCTTGTAAACTTTTTTTTCTGAAAATATACAATTGCAAAAGATCTTTCAAATGTACAAATAAAGCGTTAAAACAACTGTTATCAATTCATTAATCATGGATTACGTTGCGGTAAAGACGACATTTCAGTTCGAAAAAATCCCATTGATAAAGAAACCCTCCCGCTCATCATAAAATGAGCAAGTACGGTTACCGGAAATTCGGAAGTTACCGCAGAGAAATTTTTATTGCCCCACTTTGCGCATCGATAATATGAAATCTCATCATCTAAATATGAAAATTAAGAAAGTTAAATATTTTTTAACGAGCATCACATGACAGCCGTGTAGGTTTATTTTGTTTAGAATTTTTAATACTTCTTTATAATCTCGGAATACAATATTTAAAAGGTGTTTGAGAAAGACCTTATGAGCCGTGTATTTCTGACGTATATCACATGGACTAAAATATAGTCTACACATAACCGTTTTGAAATGCTTGAAAATGTGAAGAATCACATGAAAGCACTTGTACAGTACATGAATGTAAAGAAATTTCAAGAATTTTTACTATTGCCAATTCTAATGTATTATATACACAACATTCAGATTAAAAAATGGAGTGAGCGTGGTGAAAAATATCTGTAGCCAACAAACTACAATTCCAACGAATATACCTAAACCAGGGAAGTTCAAACTTTTCCAGATTACGGGCTACTTCTAATTTTTTCAAGGTGTTGCGATCCACTCAGTGGCGTAGGTGTGGTGAGCTAAGAAAAAGGTTTACAATATTTATTATAACTGAACATTAAATACGGAATATGTACTTACCTACATAACTACAATAATAAAAGAACTTACTCTTTGTCGGTGTTCCATAAATGTTTCTTTTAGTATGCGCGTCTTAGGTCTTAGTAAAGGTGATCACCCCAAAATGTCTTGGTGGTCCACCGGTCAATCGCGATCGACTTAATGCCCACTCCTGGCCTATACAAACCCATAAGCGACATATTCTTTGTTGTTTCCTGTAATAATTTCTATATTTTATTACATTTATAAACTTTTTAATCTGATGGTATCCGAGCTTTTTCATCGGATGTTAATCTCTGGAATTTCTCAGAGCATTAAACTAAATAATGAAAGATAAAATTATTTATAATTTCGGATAACTAAAATTAATATAAAGGGGAAAACATTAATATCGCTTATATGTTATTGATCGGGTCGATATCCTTATTGTGGGGATCCCTACAAACCGGAACATATATCTTTGCACGTCCTTATGTTCTACCAGGACAAAACAAAAAGAATGGCTCAGGAACCGCGTGCCATAATTTCAATGAATTTAAAATGCTCAGTAGTTTAATCCAGAACGTTATTAAAAACATCTTAGTTTATAGATATCTCATTTCCTAGCACAATCTCTTATATTTTGCTATTCGTTTCAGGTGAAAAAAGCGTGATGGTACAGTGTTAATCTATCTCATAAATTCCTTTCTCCTGTCTTTGCAGGTTCTCTTTACAGATTGTTGGTACGAAAATAAAATGTATCTGTTGTCCACAAAATCAGAAAGTCAACGTATTGCTGGCAGTTAATTTTGTAATCATCGTGTAAAGGAACGTCGGCGTGCCAGAAGTGCAAATGTCTTGTATTTCCACCGTAAAAAGACTCCAATGAATACCATTCCTGCTAGCAGTCCCTAATGAAGCCGAAAATAAATGCTTTCTATATGGCACATGCAGAATGAGTCTAAATGTTAAAAGTTCCAGTTCAGAGCTTCTCCATCACGCTGACGAGGAAATTTTCAAATGTAATTTATGCGAAGAAACATTTTCACAATTGGCTGCCTTAAATACACATCTTTTGTGCCACACTGCTGATAATCATCTCCACACCCACACGGTAGAGAAACCTTTGACATGCTCTGTATGTGAGAAAAGATTTTCTAAACAAGGTGATTTTCAAAGACATCTCCGTACCCTCACGGGGGAGAAACCTTTCACCTGCAGTGTATGCAAAAAAAAATTTTCTGAACAGCGTAATTTAACGAGACATCTCCGCACCCACTCGGAAGAGAAACTTTTCGCATGCACTGCATGTGAGAAAAGATTTTCTCTACAGGGTAATTTACAAAGACATCTCCGTACCCACACGGGGGAGAAACCTTTCGCCTGCACAGTATGCGAGAAAAAGTTTACTGAACAGAGTAGTTTAAAGAAACATCTCCGCACCCACACTGGAGAGAAACCTTTCGACTGCACTGTTTGTGGTAAAAGATTTTCCCAACAGTTTCATTTAAAGATACATCTCCGCTCCCACACAGGAGAGAAACCTTTCGACTGCACTGTTTGTGATAATAGATTTTGCCGGCAGGAGGATTTAAAAAGACATCTCCGCGTCCACACTGGAGAGAAACCTTTCACTTGCAGTGAATGCAAAAAAAAATTTTCTGAACAGCGTAATTTAACGAGACATCTCCGCACCCACTCGGGAGAGAAACTTTTCGCATGCACTGCATGTGAGAAAAGATTTTCTCTACAGGGTGATTTACAAAAACATCTCCGTACCCACACGGGGGAGAAACCTTTCGCCTGCACAGTATGCGAGAAAAAGTTTACTGAACAGAGTAGTTTAAAAAAACATCTCCGCTGCCACACGGGAGAGAAACCTTTCGACTGCACTGTTTGTGGTAAAAGATTTTCCCGGAAGGAGGATTTAAAAAGCCATCTCCGCACCCACACTGGAGAGAAACCTTTCGACTGCACTGTTTGTGGTAAAAGGTTTTCCCGACAGTGTTATTTAAAGACACATCTCCGCTCCCACACAGGAGAGAAACCTTTCGACTGCACTGTTTGTGGTAAAAGATTTTCCCGGCAGGAGGATTTAAAAAGACATCTCCGCGTCCACACTGGAGAGAAACCTTTCACCTGCAGTGTATGCAAAAAAAAATTTTCTGAACAGCATAATTTAACGAGACATCTCCGCAACCACTCGGGAGAGAAACTTTTCGCATGCACTGCATGTGAGAAAAGATTTTCTCTACAGGGTAATTTACAAAAACATCTCCGTACCCACACGGGGGAGAAACCTTTCGCCTGCACAGTATGCGAGAAAAAGTTTACTGAACAGAGTAGTTTAAAAAAACATCTCCGCTGCCACACGGGAGAGAAACCTTTCGACTGCACTGTTTGTGGTAAAAGATTTTCCCTACAGTTTAATTTAAAGATACATCTCCGCACCCATACTGGAGAGAAACCTTTCGACTGCACTGTTTGTGGTAAAAGATTTTCCCGGCAGGAGGATTTAAAAAGACATCTCCGCACCCACACTGGAGAGAAACCTTTCGACTGCACTGTTTGTGGTAAAAGGTTTTCCCGACAGTGTTATTTAAAGACACATCTCCGCTCCCACACAGGAGAGAAACCTTTCGACTGCACTGTTTGTGGTAAAAGATTTTTCCGGCAGGAGGATTTAAAAAGACATCTCCGCGTCCACACTGGAGAGAAACCTTTCACCTGCAGTGTATGCAAAAAAAATTTTTCTGAACAGCGTAATTTAACGAGACATCTCCGCACCCACTCGGGAGAGAAACTTTTCGCATGCACTACATGTGAGAAAAGATTTTCTCTACAGGTTGATTTACAAAAACATCTCCGTACCCACACGGGGGAGAAACCTTTCGCCTGCACAGTATGCGAGAAAAAGTTTACTGAACAGAGTAATTTAAAAAAACATCTCCGCTGCCACACGGGAGAGAAACCTTTCGACTGCACTGTTTGTGGTAAAAGATTTTCCCGACAGTGTTATTTAGACAAACATCTCCGCTCCCACACGGAACAGAAATCTTTCGACAGCAATGTATGAGATAAAGTGTTCTTTACGGAGTAATTTTTAAAAATATCTCCGCACCCACACGGGAGCTTTCGCAGGCATTGTATAAGAAAAAAGATTTTCTGAAAACGGTCATTTAAAAACACATCTCCGCATGCGTTCTGGAGAGAAACCTTTCTCTTGCAACGTATGCGAAAAAATATTTTTTGATAACGGTATTTTGAAAAGACACCTTCGCATCCACACTGGAGAGAAATCTTTCGCTAGCACTGTATGTGAGAAGAGATTTGCTGAACAACTTCATTCAATAACACATCTCCGTATCCACACGGGAGAGGAAACTTTCGCATGCGTTTTGTAGGAAAAGATTTTCTCGACGGGATTATTCGAAATTCATCCCGCATCCACACGTCAGAATAAGCGTTCGCATGCACTGGATGTGAGAAATGATTTTCATTTCAGGGTAATTTGAAAATGAATCTCTTATCTATGAAGGAAAGTTTTTGGTCTGTACGGTATGGGAGAAAAGGTTTTCTGAGCTCTATGATTTCAAAAAACACGTTCGTACCTACACAGAAGAGAAATCTTTCATCCTCAACGTGCGAGTAAAGATTTTCCTTGCATTCTGTTTTAAAAACGCATATCCGTACGCTTCCAAATAGGAACCTTTCGATTGCTCTATATTTGAGAAAAGATTTTCCGCAGAGGGTACTTTAAAAAGAAATTACCTTTCATTTGCAGGGTTTGAGATATAGGCTTATGGCTTGAGTATCGGCATGTAAAACGTGTCTTCCTACCCATTCAGGGATGTAACCAACGTTGTACTATCGCATGAAAAGGGATTTTTTGGCGCAAAGAAATGTTTTTGTCCCACTGTGGACGATCATGGAATTTAAATTCAGGCTTGGTGGTGTTTATTTAGAGGAGATATCGCACTCAATTATGTTTTGAATCAATTTCGTGCTTTATGACAATTTTTTTAAATATATAATTGCGATATCGGTCATCACCTACGATCCCTGGGGGATAGTTTACCCAAAGTGATTTAAGTAAAAAAAACTGTCATTATACCTGTTTATACTGCAAGAAAGTGTGTCTTGAAACTTCACTTATGTAATACTTTTGGTTTTTGTTTTTGCCTAATATTTAATTATAATCTTTAAGATTTGACTTTTCTACGTATGCTGTATTCTGTAAATGAGGAAATAAATATAAATAATGTTATATAAATAAATATTTTATGGCTTCATCTCGAGACTGGATTAATTTTCGCTTTTGTCTCTCTTATAAATTATTTAAAATTAATTTAGCTTTTATTTTATTAAAAGGAATTTTTTTATGCGCAGCCAAAGTAATATTTAAGGCTGCTATGGGCTGAGAAAAAAAATTCGTATTTCCCTTTTCCTCCTCTTGCGGACTCTTCTGGTGGGAGGAATCCAGTTGACAGTTCGAGAATTCCAATCCCCCCCCTTCGGATCGACATTTTGAGGGATTGTAATGGCTCTCTCTCTATGGGGGGGGTTTCAAGCGCTGCGCTCCTATCACCTCCCCTTTCCAAATAAACCCCCAAGCGAAACCGCTGGTTGTAGCGGGTGAAAATTCAAAACGGTCCGAAGCTGAAGATTTTGCCGTCAGTTGACTCATGACTACCGCCATAAGCATAAATGTAAAATTAAGATCGATTTTCCCAAAGTCAACGAGAAATTAAACGAAGCAAAAAATACAGGGTGTTTCGTATTGAATGGGACAAAAAGAATAGCTTAGTAATTCTGTAATTGATTTATTTAGCCAGAACAAATTAATTCTGAAACTACAACTATACAAATTTTATCTGTGAACAGTGAAAAAACTTCCGGTAAAGAAATCGCCGCTAGAGGCACTGTTAATCAAAATGGCACCATCCATGCTGGAGAAAGCGTACTGTGTTTTGGAATAAACCAAAACAACATCGTTTATCGTCATTGAAAGACATTTTCTCGCGAAGTTTGGTAAAGAACCGTCGCAACTTCGAACGGTGGGTGAAGCAGTTTCAGGACACGGGCTGCTTGTGTAAGAAAACCAGCCCAGGACGACCAGAAGTCAAAAGGCCGCTTTTATTCTCACACATTGTGGGATTAGCGTATTGGCTAAACGCACAACCTACGTAGGATCTATGATGCTGCCATCTATATCCAGAAATTTGAACGATTTCTATAATGTAATATATATGTATATATATATATATATATATATAAATATACATATATATGTGTATATATATATATATATATAAATATATATAAAAATATATATATATATAAATATATATATATATATATATGTATATATATGCATATTTATATATATATATATATATATATATATATATACGTATATATTACATTATACAAATCGTTCAAATTTCTGGATATAGATGGCAGCATCATAGATGTTACGTATTAGATGTTGGCCAAAGCTTCATGCCCAAAACCAAAGGTGGTGGGGATAGCAAAAGTGAAGTCAAAGCCGAAGTGGTTGAAGAAATTCATGAAATGTTTTATAGAAGTCCCACAGAATCAATGCGTCGTGCGAGTTCTGAACTCAATGTGCCCGATACAATGGTGTGGCATGTGTTACCGAAACGTCTAAAATTCCGGCCGTACACCTTTCAGATGGTGCAGGCGTTAAAACCTTCCGACAAACCGTTGCATAAAGCTTTCTGTGGTAATCTGTAAGATAAGCTGGAAATAGGTGGTTTCGCGAATAGACTCGTGATTTTATTTCCAATGGGTTTTCGTTAAAGACAAAATGTTCGTGTCTCCATTTCCCCAGGACTTGCAGCAACTGAAGCAGCGGATAACTGAAGTGATCGAATAATTAACAAAGAATATTTTATCACGAGTGTGGCAGGAACTGGAATACCGAATAGATATTTTCCGTACTTAGAACATCTACTGAAACATCTACGGATAACTATAGTTTCACTGTAAATTTGATTCATCAAAATAAAGTAACTACAGCGTTCACTGGAATGCTTTGTTTTTCTCCCATTCGATATGAAACACCCTGTATAACTTTCACTGAAAGAAAATTCTGATTTCGTGTCTTGAAACAATGTTGCAAATTATCCTTATCTACAGAGAAAGTTAGTACTTTGAAACTATTTATTAATATGAGTTCATTGCAGACAATAGTAAATTAAGGATTTTAATACTGAAAATTTGGGATTTTCCGTTGAAATGGAAATTAGGTTTACAAGAAATAATCTCAGAAAACTTTGAATCTTCAAGGAATTGCTCAGAGGATTCCGATAAATTAAAGATATCTCCAATAACGCCCTGATGTGCGATATAGCAGATATCTTTAATTGTAATTTCGATCTAATCATTAGGAAATCGCCAGTCATTAGCTACTAATAAGTATCCTGTGTCTGTATTATAAAACATGACTGTAATAAAAATTTTAGATACGTTATGTTCAGCTTTCACAAATTTCAACCTATTCCAATTCAAGCGAATACAAGTCGAAAACTGCCACATCTTACTTTATCCTTCTATTGAAGTTAGTAATATATTATCTAAAAAAACTGCTTATCTGTTGTGTATAATTATATTCGGAACTTCAATGGGATAAATGTATCTATATTTTGGAAAATTTGAAAGCCATTGCATCGTATTTTGAATTATTTTATCAAAAAAGTAAGAACTACATTTTTTACCTTTAATTTATACGTAATTAATAAGTTTTTAAAAAATTCATTTCAATTCACTAACGTAAAAGGGATCTGATATCAATGTATTAAATCTGAAGTTATGGATTTTTTTAAATAATATATTTGAAATGACATAAAATTATTATGTTCTCTCTACGTCAGAAATAACACTTAAACTATACTTTTTTTCTAATTTCTAAAATGTACCTTTAATGGACTTGCTATCTTGTCCTTGATAAATAAAGTTTATTAAGAGTATTTTCAATACGTGAATTCTTAACTTCTTAGATATAACTGGGCCATTTGAATAATCTTTTTAATGTATTTTGTTGGCACAATATTTGAAAACCATTCTTCCTGACGTGGTCTTTGTGTACATTACAGTAAACAAACACTGACGTCTTGCACATTAATTTCAGAAAAAGGTTCAATATCTTGAGAAGATTGTCTAATATACAAAAGTACTATAAAATAATTGTGAATGATTATTGAAAAGTTTTCACGTGACACAAATGTAGAAATTCTAGAATAATAAAAAGGTAGATTGTTTTGTTGTAAGTTTCTCCAAACATGGCAGGTCCCATGCATAAGATATTGAAAGAGGCGCCAAAATGAGGCAGAGTAAAAAAGGAAATTTTCATCAAATAGCGATAAAATATAATAGCAACTAGTTTCAAACTAATTGATATAGTTTAGACCTCGGACAACGGTGTTTAATGCATTATCGAAATTTTTCAATAGTACATTCAAAACTCCATTGATTCGTTCTTAGTATTTCTTATACTTCTAAGATGAGCTTGAAAGAAAGTTTTATCTCTTTCCTGTATATATTTTCTTACCTTTTTGCTGTTTTCCCTATATATACTTATAGCTAAATACCCCTGCTTCACTACGGAATACTTTACTACCACCAATTATATAATCGAGTTCCTTTAATTTAAATTAACTTTAGTAGTAAAGTGTTGTCATTTCTTAGAGGAGTTCACCCTATAATTTAATGACCAAAATTAAATAAGGGTTTTTAGGTTTATATTTATTTTTTTATTTTGGGGGGCCTTTACCCTTTCTAACCGAATTATGGTTGGATTTTTTAGCTTTCTTAGTGAGCACCTAGGGCCTTAGATGAGCCACCGTGCAAAATGTCAACTTCCTAGGTCTCGTGGTTCCAGAGATACAGTGATCAGTCAGTCCGTATTTTATTTTGAGGGTTTAAGTCCCTTTTCACATCTTTAAAAGTTTAGATTTTTTTAAAAATATTTCTTAAATGTTATTGTTAGTGAGAACCGAAGCGCAACCACTATACAAAATTTCAGAATGAGATGAATTGAAAGATTCAGAATGATTGCAGATGAATTGAAGAAACCTATCATTGAAGAACCATAAGTTCTAGGAAGCTGAACTTCCTAGAACTTATGGTTCTAGAGATACATTGATCAGTGAGTGGCTGGTAGTTGGCTTTTATATACAGGGTGTCCGGGCTAGAAGTATCCAATAGTTATAACTTATTTTTACGGAACTAGCTATTATAATTTTTTTTAATTATTAAAGTAGAAAGAAGATATCACCAGGTTTTAATATCAATCATAGATGTCGATCATAATATCATAGATTTCGATGTGTGAACCTTTTGTGGCACGACTAACGTCTAAATGGTAATCCAGTTTTCTCCAAGTGTTTCGTGCCATATCAGGCGTTATTAGACTTTTTTGCTTGGGGATTGATTAAATCCGTTATGTTCAAAGAAAAAAATGAAACTGTGGATGAATTGAAGAAACCTATCATTCAAGCAATTCGAGTAATACGTCCTGATATACTATGAAACACTTGGGGAGCACTGGATTACCATTAAGACGTTTGTCGTGCTACAAAAGGTGCACACATCGAAATCTGTGATACTATGATCGAAATCTATGATTCATATTAAAACTTGGGGAGATCTTCTTTCTATATATACATACATATATATATATATATATATATATATATATATATATATATATATATATATATATATATATATATATATATATATATATATATATATATATATATATATATATATATATATATATATATATATTAATTGTAATGAATAGTTCCAGAAAAATAAACCATAACTTTGGGATACTTTTAGCCCGGACACCCTGTACATTGTAGATTTAAAATGGCAAAACATAATACATTTGTCGTATTGCTCGTCCATTTTATTTATAGGGCATGCTTATTTGGTGGTAGTACAAAGATTATCAATCTTAAGACAAGGTGTATTTGGGTGCGTTGTGTTATAATTATTTATTTTGTTACCCAAGGCTCTGGACGCAATTAGCAATTAACGAACAAATTTTCCAACCAGTTGGATCTGCTACATCAACTTTGCTCTACATTAAAACACACAGCAGATAAATAATTACTGAAACAAGGTTTAAAACGAAAAAAACTTATTTTATTTACACTGTCCTAATATTTACATCTTATCTCATCAATTTTAATTAACACCATAGCTGCTCTGCTCACTTTCAAAACCACGAGCAAATGAAACAGGGTTCGATTTAGTTTGACTTTCTGATTCAGGGAGCGTAAATACGAACTACACAAAATTCTAAAAGCTCCTATCCAAATTAAATACACGATCTTTTCAAATACGTAAAAGTCGCACTAACTATCAATAGCAAACGTTTTGATCTGAACTAAACAAAATTAATAGAAACACTCACGTCTTTTAGTTGAGGGCAACCTTCGGGTTATGTGATGACTCTGGTAGGGGACTCTTCCGTGACGTCAGTTGGGACTCTGTAGATTCTCTTTAGTTTCATGGGGCACTCTTCCACGCTGGGTTATTTGTAACTGTAGACGGACCGGAGGCAATCTTCTCAGCTACACCTCTTTATTTCGGATTCGGGATCAGCTATCAGTCTTCACTCCCCACAGGCCTTCTTTCTCGGGAAAGATCAACCGAGTTCCGACGCATCAAACCCCCTTAGTTTTATTTTAGCTCCGGGAATATTGGACCGGTCTTTTGGGGCAGTCAAACAGGGGCAGGTTATTCTTCAGCCGATCCAGGGCAAGGCCTCCTGGACTCCGACTGACTCCAACTTCCTTCTCTCAAACTCACTTCCAATATTTTAAATCCTTAAACGTTCCCGCCTCCGGAACCATTTCACCAGCCATTCAGGAAACTCTCGACTTTTTTTATTTGTTAAGTTTCAACACCTAAAAACCTCTCATTTGCTACCCTCTTTCTTAATAAAAAACGCCTCTCTTACGCAATGATCCAAACAGCTGATTGACCACCCGCAAAACACCGCCAAACCATGTGGTTTTCTAACGCTCCCCTCCAATCAATCACACACAAAGAATCATTGTAACTTAACGTCACAAATGGTGCCATCCTTCTCTTATCTCCGTCTATCATCTAAAAGACCCCACACACTCTAGGCTCATAAAACTTTTGTAAATTGGCTACCGTTGCCGACAAACGCCATATCCTATAATTACCTCAGCATTAAAGACGTCTCCGACTTTTTAAACACAAAATGTAATGAATCAAAGCTTTCAAAGTTTTTATTTTCTCTTAAAATATGAATTTTAATTTTTTTGAAAGCGCTTCATTAAAATAATTTTATATATAAAATAATGTAGAAGAAAATATTAAAATTAAATATAATAGGACATACTAAAGAATATAGTACAGTTAATATACAGTTGGCACTCTGTTTAAGGACTTCCAAGGGACCGTGAAAAATCGTCCTTAAGTAGAGATCGCACTTAAACAGAATTTGTGAAAAAGTAACATTTCCCATAACGTCGGAGGGGCCGGGACTGGGAAATATCGTCTTTAAATTGAGATCGTCGTAATAATTATGTAGTTATAATTACGTCGGCATTAAAGACGTCCCCGACTTTTAACACAAAATGCAATGAATCAAAGCTTTTATTTTCTCTAAAATATTAATTTTCATTTTTTTGAAAGCGCTTCATTACAACATTGGTGAACATTAGAAAAAAAATGAATGTTCTAAAATGTGTAGCTCTGTCCGATTATAATAAAACTCGGTATGTAGATGTTTCTTGATCCTTACTTTAATTTAAAAGTAAAAAGGTCTGAAATCCAATGTTAAAATTGAATGTAAAAACCATTTGCTCAGAAATATGTGCTCCAAACTTAGAGAAGTAGTTAGAAATAGTAAGTATAGCCCTTGTTATATAAGAAAAGAAAAATTCTCAAAATGAGACAAGCAGTTGTGTGTGCTGTTCGATACAGGAAAAGGCAAACACAAATTTCTTCACATGAAATTCTGAAATTTTTGCGTAACGACATTTTAAATGCCCCTCTACATATGTTCGGGGAACACAAATGATGTTAAATATATTTTTGCCCAAAAAAAAAGTAATCTCGAAATTACATTCCTGAATTCATAAAATGTGGACTGCTTTGCAGAATAATGGACATTTTTAATCAATTCGCAGACAAAGTAAAGAGTCTGTTACTCGATGAGAATAACAGTTCTGATAAAGAACTGAATGCAAGAGTTGCCAAGTACATCGAAAGAAACGAGCGACGTTTTGCATGAGTCAGTCGTACCAAGCTAGGGGCAAAGCAGTAGTACTGTCTCATAACAGTAAAGTACCAAAGCCATAAACGTTCCTGACTCTCCACGGAAGAAGTCGAGGAACACGAACGAAGATGCTTGAAAAAAGAAATGTTGGCAATGAAAGCAGGATAAATAAAAAGGCAATCAATAAAAAACACATCTATTATTATCGAATCTAAGGGCAGCTGCACATCACAAACAGAAACTATTGCCAATTTTTCCTGTGGACCAAACAAGTTGTGAATGTTGAAAAAGATGATAATTTTTGGAAAAAATTTTATAGAGCCAAAAGTTAAATCAGTGGTCGTTAAAATAATAACCACTGTAAATATTTCAAATGTAAATAATGATTATGTAAAAAGCCCTCGAATTTTTTATAGTACCCAAAATAACTGACAACTGTCCTTCTAAAGCTGTTAATATTTCTAATCTGGTTTTACCGAAAAACATTTTTTTCGCAGATCCTAATTTTTATAAATCTTCACAAATTGACATCTTACTGGGAGCAGAGATATTTTTTGAACTTATTAACCCTGATAAAATAATTGTGAATAACCAATTGCATTTACAGTATACTGTTTTTGGATTTGTTATGAGTAATTGCATATATAATTCTGTTAGTAATTATATAAATTACTGAGGTCTCACTAGAGAAGATGATTTAAATCAAACTGTTAGGAGTTTTTGGGAGTTCGAACATGTAGAAACAGTTCCCTCAAGCCATAATGAAGCGGAATTAAGCAATGAGCATTTTAAAAGTACTGTGAGTTGGGACGAATCTCGAAGATATATAGTGAAAATGCATTTCAAGGAAGATCCTGCTTGCTTGGGAGAATCGAAGTGTGTTGCTGTGAAAAGACTAGAATCGCTATAGAAAAGACGTTCTAAAGACTCTTGCATTTTATCATTATATAAAGAATTTGTAAAGAATACATAGAGATGGGACATACGTCAGAAGTAAATGAGGAAAAGGAACCTTCCTTCTAATACATATTACTTGCCACATCATGGAGTATATCGTCCTGACAAACAAACAACAAAATTACATAATCCAATAGAGATAGATAAAAATAATACAAATATAGACAAGAAACAAACAGAAATCAAGCACTCTGGGCATCCACGCACCAACTGCAAGATTCTGTATAAGTGACGGAACTGAACCATAAAACAATAGAGGTAACCGACAGGTCTCTTCATCAGGGAGCCTAACCATGTCAGTTACCTCAAGGGGAACTTTCTGAATAGGATGCAGTTAAGCCCAAAAAACATCCCAAGGCCCCGAGTCCCCCAAGGAAGCAATAAGTCAAAAAGGAAATGAAAAGACAAACACAACTTACAGTATGGGCTCAACGCACCTTACATGCAAGCACACAAAATCCTAATGCAAAATAAAAGATGCGTACACACCCCAATTCCGTAAGTGACGGTTATGGCGAAACAGCAGGCAATTACATCCTAAAAATTACGTCATTGTAACATTACTATAGCGCCACCCCCCCCATTATAGCCTAACCAAATGAAAACACAAATACTATTTTAAACACCTTTAAAAATTCCTGAGTCTAAATGCCATTGTATTTTTGTGATCTGATACCACGATTTTCCTAGCTTGGATAAAAACGGAATCATAGAACCTTAAAACCTTTGTGGCAAATCGGGTAGCCACGATTCAAGAACTGTCTTCGCATCATCAGTGGCAGCATGTCTCGTCGTATGATAATCCTGCGAATTTAATATCCAGCGGACTAGATCCGGACAGACTTATTAATGATCATTGGTGGAGAAGTCCTTCATTCCTGTATAACGAATATTTTCCTCCCAATGAGAGACTTTCAGCTGATTTCAGGGCCAAGTACAACTCTGAGCTTAAGAAACACAATAAGCCCCTTAGTAAAAGATGCTTAAATTCAAAACGCTAACCTAATTATTTTGAACCCCATAGTCGAACGCTTTCTTAATCTATATTAATAAAGCAAGGTTTGATTCTGTCTGTCGGTCACACCTCCGGGTATCCACGTTATATGTGTGCTGCGTCGAGATGAATCTATAAAACTTACAACTATTAAATTTGGCACACGGGTAGTGAATATTCTAAACATGTGCACCTCGAAGCCCGAATTTTAAATTTTATTACCGTTAATTTTAAATTAATAAAAAACCAACAATTTTGAAGGGTGACAACAGTAAATGGAAGCTGTTACATTTCCGAAAATCACCCCTCATGATATGGCGCGATTTTGGCGGTCATTTTGGTCGAAAATCGGTGTATTTTTTTTCTCATGAAAGTACATAAATCTTACATATTTGGAAAGAGCTTTGAAAACTGATAATTTTCTGCTTACAGTTATTCTGTTACTTTAATAGTTTTACAGATATTTTAATTCTAAAAGCAGACTCCACCGCTATCCGATATATATCCGTAAATAAAGCGTGAATCACAGACATTTCAAAGAATTACCGTTGATTCTTCGAAGAATTTATCGCATTTGTTATTATTTCTTAAAGTAAATTGTTGCATTTATTATGTTATCGTTCCTTTGTATGAGCACCTCGAAACCCGAATTTTAAATTTTATTCAAGAAAAAACTTGATTGAATTTTTTATGCAATATGTGGTTCTATTTGCGCTAAGATCCGCTAGATGGCGCCACGAGAGTGATACAGTATGAGCTGTACCGAGTGAGACACATACATAGCGCTATTTATTTCTGTACCACAAAATTTAAATACCTTTATTCGTTGTTTTTTAGTGTTTCCATTCTCTGACAATGATTGATGAAGGGAGCGGGGCCGTAAACCGACCGGCTACTAATAATTCTATTAATGTGCTTCGTATAATAAGTTTAGTTTTTAGATTTATACACAATTTCAGAAACCCATTCGAGAAACACGTCGGTCCTCTACATATGGAAGAGATAAAGACGGCGGAACAATTTGTAGTTATGGAGTGCCGAAGGGAGGTATTTCAGCAGGAAATAAAAAACATTATGGTGGAAGAAACCAAAAATCAGTTTGTTCGATATGATCTAGCTTTCTTGGTACTTTTGAGTTTTCGGTTAATTGTTTCATCTATTGGTTTTGCTGTAGTTCTTCAGTTGCACTTTTTGCAGTTTGTTAAATTTTTGCTGTGGGTTATTTTTTTTTATTGTATTGCTGTTGGAATTTTCATGTGTACTTGTCTTTGGTTTATATCAAAAAAGTATTTGAGAAAGCCAATTTGTAAAGAGGAAAATGGGCAATTTAGAAAAAATAATATTAAAATTGGAGATTTAGTTCTTGTCAAGGAAGACAATTTGCCTCCACTAAAATGGTTAGTGGGTAGAATTTGTGATGTGTTCTTTGGAAAGGATAAAAGGGTCAGAGTTTGTAATGTGAAAACCAAAGCTGGTATTTTAAAAAGGCCTGTTGCCAAATTGTGTATTTTACCTTTGAATATTGATTCTTGAATTTCCTGTTAGTTATTTTATGTATTAGTGTATAAGTTATGTATAAGTTATTTTATGTATTTTACCTTTGTATACTGAATCTTTTATTATAGTTGTTTTATGTATTTTACCTTTAGATAATGATTCTTGAATTCTAGTTATTTCAGCATTTTTACTTGGTTAGTTCTTTGAATTTATTGTATTTTAAGATTTTTTTAATAATTTTATTCTTCTATGTAATTTAGTGTGTTTTACTGTGTGTGTACTCATAATTATTGCACTGTATTGATAATAGCAGTGCAAGGCGGGCGGTATATTTACGCCTCTACGAACTTCACTATAACCGCATAGGACTTTATAAAAACATTCCTTCTGTGCGCATGCCCGCAGTCGTTCGTGGCTCAGCCAATCGTCGTAGGTCGCTCTAAAGGAGCAGTTTGTAATAAATTGAACTCCATTCGGAAAGTCAAATTTTCGTAATAAAACGATTTTTGACATCGACTCAGCCCAGTTTGAATGATTCTACAACCAACTATCCTTTAATAGGGAACACTCTCCACAAAGATGTAAATATTGAACCCATTCGCCTGGCTATAATTAATCTCGCCACTAAATTTTATAATAGTCTTTACTCCGCCTCTAATGAAGAAAATGCCAATCTTCCCGGCTATGACAATAGAGAATTTAATCACAGACCTAGAGCGACTCTAGTGATGAACATTGGAATAACTCTCAACTGTTCTTTCCTTTAAATTTAAACTTTTTTCTTATGTTATTCCGATATCCTTAAATTCATTCTCAACCGCTTAATTTTCATCCCTTTCTTTTCCTAATTATATACAATCACATCCTCTTACGCTTTTTTGACACAGGAAGTGTGTCATCTCTTTGATGTAATATGCCTCTCCGAATCCTCAAGGTCAATCTGTGAGACGTCCTTCCTGATAATATCTTCTGCTCAGATCCTGGACTCTGTTTTGCCAGCCAATCAGGTTGAGGGACTCGTTTTGCTATCGACTAATATTTAAGCTTGATCTTTTTTAACCTCTGTAATTCAAATTCATTATCTTTCTTCCTTTTACAACCTGTTTTCAAGCACGATTGGTTGATAGTTCTTTCTCATCCTGGGTTTGATCCCAGCGTTTAACTTGTTTGCTGCTCGCGGTCCTCTGTGGAGTTTAATCTTTATATTTTGCTTTTACTTTATCTTATATTGGAACATTTTATTTTGATAAGTCTTGATAATTCTATTTTTGTGTGTTAACTTATTCAATTCTAAGGTTTTTATTTTTACTTTTGTAACTTCTATAATTAATCTTGTAACTTACCTTTTTTTAAGCTTAATTCATTTTATCTAAGACCATGCGTGAAAAGCTTCAGTGCTTCCTATATCCATACTGAGGGTAAAGGGCTTTCTTAGCCGTGTAAGGAACCTCACGAAAACTTTATGTCCATGTCCATGTCCTCGCTTATGTCTACGTAAAGCATCAGCGGGATAAACTTGCGGGTGTTATGGTTTCATATGCACTATACACAAATGGACACAGAATTCAGTTTCCAAACGAGGGAAATATTTGTCAAACAAAACATATTTAATTCAGTAGGTTATTAAAGGATACGAGTACTTGCCACTGATTCCTAAAAATTATTTTAATGTGCCATAAAATTTCGCCTCATGCGCGAAGTTAGCGATCTCACGATATGATGTCATATCGCTGAAAACTTCCTGAAAGTCCTTTGTAAAATTTTTTTTAATCCTACGCAACTACGCTCTGCCGAATGCATCCCAAAAAGAAAGACGGAGACTCGGGTTTCAAGATACTCATGAAAGCGATGACGTCAACGAAACTGCCATACGTAATTGTGGTTTTATATGCCACCCATTACCAAATAGTACCACGTGAGGCGCCTTTCATTCATCCTAAAGCTCTATTACCGTGAAAGTCATCTACCCAGAAACCATGCATGGACATGGATAAGGACAGAAATTTCGTGAGGTTCCAAATAGGACTAAGAAAATCCTTTACCCTCGGTATGGATATGGAAAGCACTGAAGCTTTACACGAATGGTCCAAGAAAGAATGAATCAAGTTAAAAAAATAATAAATAAATAAAAAAGTTACAAAATAAATTAAAGAAGTTACAAAAATAAAAATAAAAACATTAGAATTTAGTAAGTTAAAGTTAACACAAAATTAAATCAGCAAGACTTGTCAAAATAAAAAGTTCCAATAAAAGATAAAATATAAAGCAAAATACAAAGTTTAAACTCTCAAAAGTCGAAGACGAGCCACAGAAGACCGCGAGCAGCAAAGATATTAAACGCTGGGATCAAACCAAGGATGGGAAAGAACTATCAAGCAACCCGTGCTTGAAAACAGGTCGAAAAAGGAAGCAATATGATGAATTTGTATTACAGAGGTTAAAAAGAAGATCAAGCTTACCTACTGGTAGAGAGCAAAATGTGTCCCGCAACCTGATTGGTTGACGAAACAGGATCCAGGAGCTTAGCAAAAGGTATTATCAGGGAGGACGGCTCACAAATTGACCATGAGGATTCGCAGAGGCATATTACACCAACGAGACGACACACTTCCTTTTGCAAAAAAGCGTAAGAGGGTAAGACTGCATATAATTTGGAAAAACGGGGGGGGTGGAAAACTAAGTGGTCCAGAATGAATTTAAGGAAAACGGAATGACATAAAGAAAAAAAAATTTAAATTATTGGAAAGAAGACTTGGGAGTAATCCCAGTGCCATTCACTAGAGTCGCTCCAGTTCTGCGATTAATTTCTCTATTCTCATAATCAGGAAGATTGGCAATTTCTTCATTAGGGATGGAGTAAAGACTATTATAAGATTTCTTGACGAGATTAATTATAGCCAGGCGAATGGGTTCAATACTTAGATCTTTGTGGAGGGAGTAGTTAGTTTTATATCTATCGGCTTTAGTGATTAGACGTAAGGTTTTATTTTGTGTGCATTGCAATTTCTGGACATGATTGATAGCCACTGACCCCCATATAGGTACTGTATAAAGAAATATAGGTCGAAGTACTGTTTTGTAAAGTAGAAGTTTATTTTCTATACTCATCTCCTTCTGGTACAGGAGTTGGGCGATATCTTTTCTAGGTTTAAAAATTCGCAGATATTATTATTAATATTTTTCTTCCAAGGAAGCTTACTATCCATGAAGATATCCAAATATTTTACTTCCCTTTCAAAGTGGATGAACTAACCATAAACGTTAGCTGGGGTGGGGGAATCCAGTGTCTGCGCGTACCATTCGACGCCGTTTACAGCAGAGTGGTCTGTCCGCAAGACGTCCATTGCTTTGTCTACCCTTGACGCAGAACCGCAGACGTCTCCGCCGCCAATGGTGCGATGACAGAAGGATGTGGACGGCAGAATGGAATGAAATTGTCTTTACTGACGAGTCACGCTTCTGTCTGCAACACCAGGATGGTCGCATTCGAGTCTGGAGACACCGTGAAGAGAGGATGCTGAACAGCTGCGTTATGCACCGCCACACTGGTCCTGCACCCGGTATTCTGGTATGGGGCGGTATTGGATATCACTCTCGCACACCTCTAGTACGCATTGCCGGTACTTTAAACAGCCAGCGCTACATCTCCGAGGTGTTGGAGCCAGTTGTCCTTCCTTACCTTCAGGGCTTGCCCACAGCCATATTTCAACAGGATAATGCGCTACCACACGTGGCACGCATTGTCCAACGGTTCTTCGTCAATCGACAGATTGAATTGCTTCCCTGGCCGCCTCGCTCTCCGGATCTTTCGCCGATAGAAAACACGGGGTCCATGGTTGCTCTACGATTGACCCAGATTCCATCCCCAGCTGCCACAGCAGATCAACTTTGGCAACGTGTGGAAGCTGCTTGGTCTACTGTACCCCAAGAACTCATCCAAAGTCTCTTTGAATCAGTGCCGAGGCGTGTGGCAGCGGTGATCTCCAACAATGGCGGCTACGCTGGCTACTGATTTTGGCAGGAACCACACTTCACAGAAGTCTATAAATTTAATCATTTGATACTTGGTAAACATGTTATCTATAAAATAAATTTTTATCCCAGCTGGTCCGTCGTACCCTCCTGAATCCAACGATCACATATCCGCATTACAGTTGTTTGGTTTCGTCCAACACGACTACCGATTTTCCTGAGAGATAATCCACAATCTCGGTAGGCCACTATCCTTCCTCTGTCGAACTCGGATACTTGATCAAAAGATGATCGCTGTTTTCGACGAGGCACAATTGATCGTTTTTTTGAAAAAACCACAAGAAAAACACAATTGCCGAACTTGAAATCGTCGAAATCTCCAAGCCTTAAATAGCGCTTTGAAGTGGCGCCACAGGCGCGCGTGATGTGCGTCTGCGCTGAAATTCTAATCATTTGCATATCTCACCTCCGCTAATGCATGTTGTAAATTTCATGTCATTTGCATGTTTCCTTCAGGGTGTTGCATTTACAGTGGCCAGCAGTGTATTTTAAATGCGAAATTCATCTTGACCCCGCACATCCAGAGGTAATTTTGAGAAATTGGGGGACATTGCAGCCATGACAGATTTTACGTGCACCAGCCGCCATTAGTGTACACGGTAGTGCATTTGTCAGCGACCAGCATCTAACTAGTGACTTTCAGATCATTAGCCCTCTGCCCTTGCCAACTGGGCCACTGCGCCCGCACAACATTTATCATTCTCCATTGTAAAAAACTAATCGAGTTCCCATTTTTCAAAGAAATGATCAGTTTTTGATTTTTTTTAATTTTATTTTATTTTATTTTATTTTATTTTTTTTTGGTTTACTACTCATGTTCATGGGTATACTGAAATGCAAAAGAAATACGGCAATTTAAAGAATAAATATAGATGGTTTAAAACCGCCTGGAAAATTTAAGACCGCAGTTTCGTGATCTGTTGCGGAGAAAGCTCACTTATGAAGCAAATAGATAGGTAAGAAAAGCCACAACTTAATTTAAAACACAAAGAAAAGGTACTTATATTTTAAACAAAAGAAAAATTGAAACTCCACGTTGCCACCATGGATAAATAATATTGATTAATAATAATAATAATATTGTTAGTTTAAGAACTCTGCGTATTAAACTGTACTAGTTGATACCCGTCAAAACATGACGGCTAGGTAGTAAATAAATGTACTAATACACAAATTATTCTCATCATTGCCAGATTTTGAAAATCATAATAATGCGCAGAAACAAATTAATGTGTTTAAGCAGCCTCGAGCTTAGTAAGTATCTAAAGCCAGATTTAAAAATGTCAGTGAGCATGCGCAGAAAGCAATTTTTTAAAGGGTAAATTATCGCTAATTAAACAGCGCGAAATAAGCAATTTCCGTCAAGTTAAATCTTATATTTCACAAACATAATTATCATAAAAATAAAAATGGCAGCGAGAGATCTAGAGAGATCCTCGGAATAAACGTGTTTATCATTAAAACATGTCACTCAGCATGCACAGAAACAGTGAGTTTCTAAAGACAGATTTAAACGTGCCACTGAGCATGCGCAGAAATCAATATTTAATTGTAAATTATCGCTAATTAATAGAAATTGCGGTTACAAAAACCAAATTTGACAAATCTACAGATTGCAATCGTTCGTTTAAGACCAAAATGAAGTAAATTGATACAGTAGTTTTCCCTCACGGACTGCCCAAAAAGTCGACTTAGCAACTTAAATATATAGACTAGTGAGTATCTAAAGCAAGATTTCAAAATGTCACTGACCATGCGCAGAAAGCAATTTTTACAATTGTAAATTATCGCTAATTAAACAGCGCGAATTGAACAATTTCCATCAGGTGTAATCTTATATTTCACAAACATAATTATCATAAAAATAAAAATGGTAGAGAGAGATCTAGAGAGACTCTTTGGAATAAACGTGTTTGTCATTAAAACATGTCACTCAGCATGCGCAGAAACAGTGAGTTTCTAAAGACAGATTTAAACGTGCCACTGAGCATGCGCAGAAATCAATATTTAATTGTAAATTATCGCTAATTAATAGAAATTGCGGTTACAAAAACCAAATTTGACAAATCTACAGATTGCAATCGTTCGTTTAAGACCAAAATGAAGTAAATTGATGCAGTAGTTTTCCCTCACGGACTGCCCAAAAAGTCGACTTAGCAACTTAAATATATAGATTTCAAAAGAACGGATCATTTGTTCATATGTTTCAACAAGAGCAAAACAGTAGCGCGATGTAACTCCGTACAGAGACATCTATTACCGACAATTATAACAAAATAATCCTTACGTGGTATATTTTAAGAAACAAGACAATGCATCTTTGTGCAGCGACATCTTTTAGCAATATATGAAAATAAATAATTGTTTAAACATTCCGCCCACCGAGGACTTTGTCTTCTGAATAAAAAAAATATATATCTATAGGCAGGAAAATAATTCACAGCTATAAACAGAAAAAAAAAATGGATTAGATACATTCCAAGTTGGAGTAAGTATATACAATACCAATTTTTTGATACTTAGAAAGAACGGGTGGCATGGTATACATTCGGTCTCAGACTGAATTACAGTCCCGGTCTACTGCAGTGTAACGCCCTCAATTCCGCCCTAACTAGGTTCCAAAATTAGTGCTCTATTTATCATGTAGTCTAATCGGTTTCTAAGTTAAGACGTCGCGACCGATGGACCAAAATTGGCTTCGCGAACGACTTGCTGGCCACTCCTGCTATAGAGCATGTCTGGGACGCTCTGGGGAGGGCAATTGCAACTCGCAACCCCCCCCCCCCCTCCGAGAACCATCCAGGGAATGAAAATAGCGTTGCTGAACGAGCGGGGACCAATTGCCACAGGAAATGATAAACTGCCTTATTTCAAGTATGAAATCACACTGCGAAACCTGTATATCTGTAAGAGGGGACCATACTCCGTATTAACCCATTTTTTTTTGTTTATTCCGTAACCGCTGTTTCATACTTGAGATAGAAGTGTTTTTTAAGAATTTAATTCAAATTAGTATGCTTTTGCGGATATTAAATTAAACTTGAATATAAAACTGCAAATTTCCCATCAAAGTATGCTTCGCCATGACGATAAATAAGTCTCAAGGCCAAACTTTAAAATACGCTGGCGTAGATTTAAGAGAACATTGTTTCTCCCACGGCCAGTTTTATGTAGCTTGCTCACGCGTAAGTTCGCGGACGAGCCTGGTAAAATTAGTTCAGCCCAATGAAGAAACAAAAAAATATTGTTTATAAAGAAATCCTCTAAAAAAACAATTTCATTGTTTTTTTCATTCTAATTCTCCTAAAATGTACTCCGTATCGAAGCACTGGTATTCAGCTAGTTATGTCATATACTTTGAACCCAATGAAAGAAATATATAATTTTTCTTGTTTTTTGCATTCTCTCGAATTTCAGTTAGAGAGTTCAGTTAGAGAGTCAATTACATCATATCAAGAGATTTAAATTCCCGGTTATTTAAACTACTTTGTGAGGAATTATCTAGTGAGCATAAGGCATTACTTTTACACACAGAGGTACGATGGCTATCTCGTGGAAAAGTTGTAAATCAATTCTACGAACTGAAAGATGATATAAGAAATTTTTAATTCAACATAAACATGAACTTGCGGATAAATTAAACGACGAAAATTGGATGCAAAGTATGGCATATCTCGCTGACATTTTTTCCATTTTGAATGAAATGAATATTTCATTGCAAGGAACAACATCAAATATTTTGAAAGTTAATAACAAAATTGAAGCAATGATTTCGAAGCTCGATCTATGGAAAACATATGTAAATAGAAACGACTTGCAATTTCTTCAAAAACTGAATGATTTCATCAAACAACCTTTTTCTTAACAGTGCCATTCAAAAATTGATTGTAGAACATTTATCCCATTTGCAGAAAACCTGTAGAGATTATTTTCCGCCAACTGAATTGTCATATATGTGTATTCAAAATCCATTTAAAAATTTTAATTTAGAAGAAGATAATGATCTACCGTTAAAAAAAAAAGAACAATTGATTGAAATATCTGTTTGGAAATTTGTGTTAATTTTTCTCCCCTAGATGGCACTGCATGTCAATGTAAGTTTAATATTTACTATACTTTGTCTACTTACTCTCGTGGCAGGCAACAGGAAAGTATGAGCATATGTAAGCTCTCATCTTTAATAATTGTTTGAATACAAATGTATATATGTACAAATAAATAACTGTAAATTTTAGAAGATAGATGTTTTCTTAATGCACATTCTTCACTCAACCACGGATGCAAAAATATCAAAAGATTACACGTTGAAGGCGAAATTTGAACCAGAAGAATTATTTTATTTTTGGTTGGATGTTTACAAAGAATATAAAATTGTCTGATCGGGCTGTGAAAATGCTCATGCCATATGTTACTACATACCTTCGCAATCGAGCTTTTCCGACATATGTTAGTACAAAAACTAAATACAGAAATGCCTTAGATGTAAAACCTCAAATTCGTTTGCAGATTCTACTATTTTTCTCCTGATTTGGGACAGCTCTGCAGACAGAAACAGACACAACCAAGCCATTAATTTTTTGTTAAATTCAGTTTGTTCAGTTTTGTTTGTTTCGACTTAGGGGAATGACAAACATTTCAAAATTATTCAAACAATCAAGTTAAAAAAATAGCTTAGTATCTAATGCCGTTTTTGACGAAACGGCTTTTAGAAGTCAATGAACTTCTAAACCGGCAGATGCTCTAGAGATGGGCAGGTGTACCTGATCTTGGGTTAAAAACACCTGCTTATATCTAAGCATATACAGAATGGGTATTTAATAATAAGATCTATAATCTATTCTTAACAAAACTACATGAAATATTTTGAAAACATAGTAAAACTTTATTTTTAAGAAACTAATAAAGTTACTAAAGTTACCAAAAGTAACAAAAAACTTTATCTCACCAAAGTCATCGTACACTTGTAAAAAATCTCTACATATTAGTAAATATTCTAATTTTTCTTTAAATTAATATTTAGTAGGATATCCTTTAGCATCCACAACAGTTTTTAAACATCTGGGAATAGATTGCTTAAGTTCTTTTGTAATTTTTGCATCAATATTCATCCATTCTTCCATCATAATTGTTTTTAGTTCGCTTTTCGTGTGAATGACGTGTTTTCGTACAAACACACACAGACACACACACATGTACACATATATATATATATATATATATATATATATATATATATATATATATATATATATATATATATATATTTATATATATATATATATATATATATATATATTTATATATATATGTATGTATATATATATATATATATATATATATATATATATATATATATATATATACAGTGATACCTCCCTTAACGGACACTCCCGAATAGAGGACACCTCTAATTAACGGACATTTTTACGAGTTCCAGTCCTTTTATATAGGACAATCCATGTTATTCCCTCCGGATAGCGGACACTCCCGACTAGCGGACAGGTATTTATATATATATATATAGAGAGAGAGAGAGTGGTACCTCGACTTACGAGTTTTTCGAGATACGAGCATTCCCTCGGTAGATTTTTTTGCTTCGAGTTACGAGCTAAAATTCGGGTTACGAGCAAGCTTCAGGTATCCCACTGCTAGTTTGAGCAGAGAATGACATGTTACGTCCTCATCAAATGCGAACACAAGAAGCATATAATATTTACAACCTTTATGTACAATTGTTATACAATTGTATACATATTATTCTGACACATCTATCCACTCTTAAACCGAGAGATTAACACTCAACAATTATCACCCGGGGCAGCTTGCTCTGCCCAAACTTGAGTCGCCCTCTGAAACCGGACAGCGCCCGCCTCTATCGCAGACAGATAGCTTCAATTCCCTCCCCCCCCCCACACACTGGAACTCCCCATGGGGTCTTGGGAATAGGATGACCTTGGTCCTAAGATCGCAAGCTCTCCCCCTTCTACGTTTTAACATTCTTCGGATTCTCAGAAAGAAGAATCTGGACATAGCAGCCACAGTGAACGATGCAACAATCGCCCAGCTTTCGTGTCTCACTCGTTCACTTTAAGGGCCTGTTCACATAGGAGTCCGTTGCGTCGCGTTAAGGAAAAGATGACGTTGAGACGAAAATAAACCAATCATAGGCGTTAAAAATTTCATTGCTAATCGTTTGGAGGCCTATGATTGGTTTATTTTCGTCTCAACGTCATCTTTTCCTTAACGCAACGCAACGGACTCCTATGTGAACAGGCCCTAAGAGAGTAGCTCGTAATAAAAGCGAAAGTGAGGAGAGCGGGGCGAAAAGGTCAAAAATCAACGAATAAGATTTAATTTTTCAGTTCAGCCTTTCTCCTCTTCTTCTATCAGCATCTTCAAGTCTGATCTCGAAGGTAAATATTGTACTTTACACTTAATAAAACAAATCTATTGCACTACATTCTATTGTATTGCGTTTTATACAATGTTCGTTGTTTATAAGCACATTTTTTTCTTATTTAAAAACATGTAACAAAAAATTGCAGTGTTTTGGGGGAGCCCAGAACGAATTAATGACATTTCCATTCATTTCAATGGGGAAAATTGATTTGAGATACGAGTATTTCGAGTTACGAGCTCCGTCATGGAACGAATTAAACTCGTAAGTCGAGGTACCACTGTATATATAGATACATATATATCTATGTACACTAGGGTGGAACGAAGAAAACTTTTTTTTGAATTTCAATATGCTCTAGTTTTTAAAAGTTGCCTTTTAACAAAATAAAGACGGAAATTAAATATTAGCGTAATTGGTGCATGTTTTCAGTTAGCGCAAGAAGAGCAAACTTTTGGTTTTTATTAAATTTTTGACAAATTTCGCAATTATTTTGAAATTGAATACACTTGTAGTACAAAAAAGTAGCAAAATATGTAATTTAAACATTCCTTTTAGTCAGGAGATCTGCTAAACAGATTATATAATACGTTTTACTTCATAAAAATAGTACACATAAAGGCACTTAAGGACGAGGCACTTAAAAGACACTCTGACATCACGGTGTAACGAAATGTTTTTTTCGGAATTTCAATATGCTCTAGTTTTCAAAAGTTGTCTTTTAAAATTAAAATTAAGAATATAAAATATTTTTGCTCTACTAAAATATTTTCAAGTGCCGCAAAGGGCTTCAAAGTGGATATTTTTATGTAAAAGTGATTATATTTGTATTTTTTGTTAATTTCTTGTATAGTATACTAGCCGGGCTTCGCCTAGCTACGCTCAAGCCATCCGTGTAACATATTTATGTACTTCGGGCCCAACAAAAGAAAAAAAAAGCCTACAAATGTATTAAATTCAAGTGAATAGATTCCTTTCAATTTTCATTCCCGTCGCTGCCGACAGATGGCAGCACCACTGCACCAGATGATTTGGTTTCTCAGCAGTGAGTGATTTTAGAATGAAAATATCTCTAAAACTATTGAATTAACAGAATAAGTGTACGCAGAAAAAATTATCAGTTTTCGAAGTTCTTTCCAAATATGTAACATTTATGTACTTTCATGAGAAAAAAAATTACACCGTTTCCTGTATATTTGTCGGCCATTTTTTTTTCGAGGATCGGTGCCCGCCCGGATGAGTTACGGTCACGTGATCTCTCGACTTCCACTTGTCTCTTTATTAGTATAGATTAAAATAATGTATATTTGCTGTAAATAAAATATTCAAAATATGATATTTTGACAGAAAACTTGCATATTCTAAGTATTTCTAATTTTTAGATGCCATAACAGAACAACTGATTTTGTGGAATTTCGCGATTTTCATCATATTAATTTTACATTAGCATATTCTTATAATACACATTGGAATGAAAGAAAAACAATTTTTAATTGACGGACCTTAGTTAAAATAAACAAATCACACTTATTTAGAAAAATATTAATGTAATGTCTATTAAGGCAAAACATCATTTTGAAAAAAATATTCATGTTTTTCAAAAGTCCATATTAATCACACATGGTTTCCATTACTTATTTCACAGACACATTGAATTGTTTTTTGTTTCAAATTTTGGCATTATTTTTGAGAATGTATTTTTGATTTTATCAATGCATCTCTTGCAGAAGTACCACGAACGAACAAGGATGACCAGGTAACTAATTTAACAATCCTTTCTACTACTTGTGTGTGACATAGAATGTTGTTGAAGTCAATAAATTGTTTCTCGTGATCAGATTCTTTTGCTTCCTTTATAAACAGTTTTAGTTTGTCATCAGAAACATCCCTCGTCATAGGAGGTTCTGTTACTTTAACATCATTCCATTCAATCATATCAATATAATCCTTGGCATCAAAGTTTATACGTGGAACTAAATTCTTTCTGATGCCTCCGTCATTTTCAGCCCTTGCTTTTAGAATCCGGCGTAATCCAAGCTCTCTTACATGACTGCGATCGTCTAATATCATACAAAGGAGGAGATTTTCCGAAGCGGCAAAGTATGCATTTCTTTGAATGACAGGGTCAATTACATTTTTAAGAGTCTAATTGAGGTAACGTGAATAGCTTACAAGTTTCCACAAGTGCTTCGATCCACGGATACAAGATGGTTTCAGCTTTATGATAAACCAAATTGGTGCATAAACTTTCAAAATGTACTCAGTCAGTATTCGGAGATTTTTCGCAGGATATTTTGTTCCCACATACAAGCTAAGTATTCGGTTTGCTAGTGTAAGACAAAGTTTTCCTGGTTTTCTCATGGAGAAATCAGAAGAGCACTTTCCAACAGAGATTGCATTATACATTTCTAACAAATATTTTGGGTCCACACTTAAATCATCCTTAATTTCTAGTAATGTAATGTTATTTTCAATAGGTAAAAATTCAATCACTGGAAGTTCAGAGCACTTTTCTAGTTGTTTAAGTATTTCTCCTCCAAATTCATTTGGGCCTTTAGTTTTTCCATCTAGGAAACAAAATAGGTGACGTAGGGGCAGTTCATTTAAATTATTGACTTCAACAACATTCCATGTCAAACACAAGTAGTAGAAAGGATTGTTAAATTAGTTACCTGGTCATCCTTGTTCGTTCGTGGTACTTCTCCAAGAGATGCATTGATAAAATCAAAAATACATTATCAAAAAATAATGCCAAAATTTGAAACAAATAAACAATTCAATGTGTCTGTGAAATAAGTAATGGAAACCATGTGTGATTAATATGGACTTTTGAAAAACATGAATATTTTTTTCAAAATGATGTTTTGCCTTAATAGACATTGCATTAATATTTTTCTAAATAAGTGTGATTTGTTTATTTTAACTAAGGTCCGTCAATTAAAAATTGTTTTTCTTTCATTCCAATGTATATTATAAGAATATGCTAATGTAAAACTAATATGATGAAAATCGCGAAATTCCACAAAATCAGTTGTTCTGTTATGGCATCTAAAAATTAGAAATACTTAGAATATGCCAGTTTTCTGTCAAAATATCATATTTTGAATATTTTATTTACAGCAAATATACATTATTTTAATATACTATAAAAGAAATTAACAAAAAATACAAATATAATCACTTTTTCATAAAAATATCCACTTTGAAGCCCTTTGCGGCACTTGAAAATATTTTAGTAGAGCAAATATATTTTATATTCTGAATTTTAATTTTAAAAGACAACTTTTGAAAACTAGAGCATATTGAAATTCCGAAAAAAAAATTTCGTTCCACCGTGATGTCCGAGTGTCTTTTAAGTGCCTCGTCCATAAGTGCCTTTATGTGTACTATTTTTATGAAGTAAAACGTATTATATAATCTGTTTAGCAGATCTCCTGACTAAAAGGAATGTTTAAATTACATATTTTACTACTTTTTTGAACTACCAGTGTATTCAATTTCAAAATAATTGCGAAATTTGTCAAAAATTTAATAAAAACCAAAAGTTTGCCCTTCTTGCGCTAACTGAAAACATGCACCAATTACGCTAATATTTAATTTCCGTCTTTATTTTGTTAAAAGGCAACTTTTGAAAACTAGAGCATATTGAAATTCAAAAAAAAGTTTTTTTCGTTCCATCCTAATGTACACACACACACACACACATATATATATATATATATATATATATACAGTGGTACCTCCGAAAAGCGGACAGTCATGGGACCAAAATCTTTGTCCGTTATTAGGAGCTGTCTGCTTTTGGGGAGGACATCTTTTTTATAAAAAAAGTTTTTGCATTTCTGTTTGACATTTGATTGAAAATTACACCTGCAATTTTAATTAAAAAGGAAAAATTAATTAGGTAAGAAAAGAATAACTATTTACTACTTTTCCTTTTTTCTGTAGGCTAATCCTTTTATCTTGCATTAAATAATCCTAAAATACAATGTATGGGAGCTAATTTTTTTTAATTACTACTGAAAAAATCTGTTAACAAAGTTTGATTCCTTTTTTCACAGCAAACCTGTTTTTCAAGGTGAAATTTCATAGTATTTAGCTTTGCTAATTCCTCCCAATCTTCGTTGTTCAGAGAGAAATGTTTTAATTGTTCGCTTTATTTCAGTGCTTCCGAATAATCTTTGATTTTGCAGTCTTCCACTGGCGATTCCTCATCATCATCCTAAGAAAGGGCCTGGGCTTCAGTGGTGTCCCGATGAATGAAATTGGAAACATGCCCAGGAAATGGCATCCAAAAAATATACAGATTTTGCGAAATCTTCGCTGGATTTGCAGGAGATAATCTGTGAAAGCACATGTCTCAGAAGCAGCTTTCTGTACATTCCCGAATAGCAGAATATACACAGAATACATATCAGTAAGTTTAAAAGTTAATTTAGAATCCATCAGGAAATCTAACCGTGCTTTTTTACCATGTTCTTTTTATTAACTCGCTTTCTTGTTTGTGTGTGTGTGTTTGTTTGTCCGGTAAAAAGTTTGCAATGAATTTTTAACTAACTTCCTGACTAGCTAGACATTTGAAACTTTTAGAATAACTCAGAACACGATGCACACACACACACACACACATATCTATACTTATATATAAAGAGAGAGCGATTTTGTACGTGGAGGGTAATCTTCAGAACCACTGTACCTATTTGAAAAGTTCTTTCACTGTTTGAAAGGTACATTATTCCAGATGGACATAGGCTATATATTATGTATATCTGACCAGTAGAAATAAAGTTAGGGGCTTAATCCTAACAATCTCCATTTTTACCGCTACTGTCTTCTACCGCTTTTTGTTCCGAAGATTTCGACGATCCTTATCGTAGTGCTATCGCGGTGGGCTTCTGTTCTGACGCTAGCGGTTCGAACCTAGCCGTTCTCCGGCACGCCTTTTTCTTTAAAAAAATTTATTTTAATTATTAACTAACATAAAATTAATTTAAAGTATTATTTAGGTTATTATTAAGGTAAAAAAAGATTTACAATCTATTGGCTATCAACTGGAAATTTATTGGTATAATATTTTGTTCAACCCGGACAAAGTCGGGACGGGCCGCTAGTATATATATATATATATATATGTAACAGAAATTCAAGTTTTGCTGCGCGGGAATCCACAATTACGGTTGCTGTTTGCGGTCTTCGGTCAGGAGAATAATTTTCACGCTGTGGACTTTGTATGTCAAGGTCGAGATCTCCTCTTTCCCCGTCATTCCGATGTAGTCCGTGTTGTGCGCTACTGTTTTGGTTCGAGTTCTGTGTGCTAAGCAATGCAGAGAGACATGTTTGTTTTTCTGAACCGGAGTTCATCGTGATTTTCAAGCGGAATAATGTGCGCGTTTTTGAAAAAATACCTTGAAGGCTTCATCAAAAAACTGATAATAATAATAATAATTGTGTACGCGTGTATCTGAAAGAAGCTTTACAGATTGTGCCATCGAAGAATGTGCGTCTTTTTTTTTTTTTTTTTCACAAGTTATGTAGCTGCTTTTGCTTCTGACTTCAACTTCGAGTGAATCTTTGCGATTGTGTTCTCCAGTGCTCCGTGTGATAAATTCTTCACGATTGTCGTCAGGAAATAATCCCCACCATTTGAAAAATCATCGATGTTCTTGTGTGTGAATTTAATTTAGCCGGTATGCAAGCCCTAGCGCTGTACCGTGAATAAATAAAAATAAAAAAAAAAAAAATTTGTGCAACCGAGAATTTTACAGTAACAAGACAAGCATCACATGACCAGGTTGTATGTCTCCCATCATAAACTTTTTAAAATTGTGTAGTAAACTATGATTATATGATATTGTATTCTTGTTTTAAATTGAAATATAATTGTGATATTGTGTTAAACTTATAAGATGGAAGATAAATCTATAAAGACAGAATTTCAGGGGGAAGATAAAATTGAGACAGAATGCAAGGACGATTTTCAACTTAAATATGTAGAGAGGGAATTCAGGGATTTTATTCCTTTTGACCCAGAGGGGGGAATGAAATTACAAAAATGGCTTGCCTATATTGAGCAGAAATTTTCCCAAGCAAATGTTCCAAATGAACAAAAAATAAAAAGGATTTCAAAATTTCTCAGGGGAAAGGCTCTAACAGTTTTTGTAAATAATTGCCTAGACATCCAAGATTGGACAGAATTAAAAGACACTTTGCAAGAATTATTCTTTGAGGCAGATAGCGTGGAATTCTCTGAATTTTCCAATTTGAAATTTGAATATAATGATGACTTAACTAAATATTTTCATAAAAAAATTGATGTAGGAAAGAGATTGGGGTTATCACAGAAATTAGTACTAGAAGGCCTAACACAAGGCCTAAATGCTCAAATGAGAATGACCATAGCTGCAAATCCTCCTCAAACCACAACAGAATGGATAGTGTTGGCTAATAAGCTAAACAAAATAAATAATGAAGAAAACAAAACTAATCAAGGGGATCGGGATAACTTTTTTAACACTAGATTTGAAAATAGGAACCAATTACGACAGAATTATTACAACCAACCTCAAGTTAGGATGAATTATAGCCCACCTCACCAATTTAGACAAAATTACTCTTCCCAGCCTCAATTTAGACCTAATAATAATCAACAAACTCAGTTTAGACCTAATTATAGTCAGCAGCAACAATTCAGACAATGGCAACCCAGAGATCAAAGGTTGAATAGAAATTTTGCACCCAACCCCAATAACCAAATTAATCACCACCAACAATATGCAGACTTACCATCTAGACCCTGTCGAAAATGTTCTAACTTTGGCATAAGTAATGCTTATCATTGGGAACAAACTTGCTCTATTAATGAGAGATTTAATAAGATGTCGGTGTCAGACAATAAACATCATTATGAGGAATCTGAATTTGAAAGAGATCAGGTGCCAGGATGACAATTACTGTCATTGAGGGGAAACATTATCAGAAATAATAGGGTTGACAAAACAAAAAGACTATATGAAAATGAGAAACAGAATTTTTTAAATTGTGTGATTGACACTGCTTCGACTATTAGTCTGATGTCACAAAAACTGGTCAAGCAATGTCAACTGAAATGCTATTCAAGCTCTCCAATTAAGGTCAGGCAAGCTGAGGGTGAAATCTTAATTACAACTAAATGTGTATTAACTTTGAGAATAGGGAAAATAATTAGAAACATTTCTGCATATGTTTTGGACAATGACTTGCCTTATCTTATTCTGGGACTTCCTGAGTGTAAAGAGTTTAAATTAGTAATTGATTGTAACCAATTGTGTGTGTATCAAAATAGAATTGCTTTGAAAATGGTTAATATTTGTGATATAAGTAAAATTTCATTACACCTACAAAATACATGTGATAATAAGCATGTGGATAATAATAGTAATGGTCATGAAATTGAAGTTTCTGATATGTTTAACCCTTATGAAGAAAATTCGCAGAAAGAAAATGATATTTTCTGTATTGATTATGATGTAAATGACAATTTTAATGAAAGCTCTGGTGAAATCAAAGCAGAAAGTAATCCAAATTATGAAAATGTTGACATTAATGATCAAATCAAAAATTTAGATGTTGATAGGGAATTAAAGAATTTATTGCACAAAAATAATAGACTGTTTTCAACTAACAAATATGACATAGGCAAAATAAGGATGGAACCCCAAAGAATAATCCTAAATTCTGATTTACCAGTGAGTCTAAGAGCATACAGGACTTCGCCAACTGAGGAAAAAGAGATCAGGACCCAAATTAAAAATTTGTTAGAAGCAGGAATCATAAAAGAATCACATAGTTCATACTCAAGTCCTGTGACTTTGGCAAGAAAGCGAAATGAGGGAAAAACTAGACTTTGTATTGATTTCAGAAAATTAAATTTAATTACTAAGACAGATGCAGAACCCTTACCCAGAATTGATGATATTCTAGATAAATTAAGCAGAGCTAATTACTTTTCAACTTTAGACCTTACCTCAGGGTATTGGCATGTACCCGTCCACCCAAAAGATACTGAGAAATTGGCTTTTGCCACTACTTTTGGCTTATACGAATGGCTAAGACTCCCATTTGGTTTAAAGAACGCCCCTGCAATATTCAATAGGACTATCAGGAGAATTTTGGATAAATATAAAGTTAACTTTGCATGCCACTATTTCGATGATATTATAATTTTTTCAGACTCCAAAGAACAACACCTTGAACATTTAGAGATACTATTTAACATTTTCAAAAAAGAGAATATCAAGTTAAAATTAACTAAATGTACTTTTCTGCAACAACAAATTAATTTTCTTGGATATAATGTAACAAATGGGAAAATTGCCCCAGACAACATTAACATTGAAAAGATAAAGTGTTTGAAACCACCAACTAATGTAAAAGAACTCCAAAGATTCTTGGGCACAATAAATGTGTATAATAAGTTTATTCCAAAATATGCAAAAGTAAGACAGCCATTAAATACATTATTGAAAAAGGGAGTAAAATGGGGATGGTCAGACAAGTGCCAAGAAGCTTTTGAGGATCTTAAGAATTTATTGATTTGTAAACCAATATTGCAATTGTATGATGTAAACAAAGACTGTCATTTATTTGTGGATGCTAGTAAACAACAGGTTGGAGCTGTTTTAAAACAGCCAAGTGAAGATGGGGTGTTGCATCCCATAGCATATCACTCTCGTGTATTAAAGGACTATGAGGCAAATTATTCTATTACTGAACTTGAGTGTTTGCAATTGTGGACAGTTTAGACAGGTATTATCATTATCTCCACGGGAAAAAGTTCACAATTCACACAGACCATGCTGCCTTAGTTTGGCTTAAAAATGTGAAAAATCTTCGAGGTCGACTTTTTCGCTGGTCATTAAAACTAAGTATGTTCGACTATGAAATTAAATACCAGAAGGGAACTGCAAATATTGAAGCTGACATGCTTTCAAGGAACCCTATTCTAGAACCTAAAACCCAAATAAACCATTTAATTGAACTAAGAAAAATTGTAGAATTTCAAAATAAAGACAATGTACAGGGACTTAAATATAAAAAACTAAATGATGTAATCTACATGAGAAAGAAAGGATTTTTAAAAATTGTAGTACCATTTTCATTGAGGTTAGAAGTTTTAAAAAAAGCCCACGAGGATTATGGACACCCTGGAATAAATAAAACAATGCAATTACTCACACCCCAATATTATTGGCCCAAAATCAATGAGGACATTAGTAATTATGTTAAACATTGCCATACTTGTCAATTAAACAAAAAGAAAAGACAGAAAAGGTTTGGATTGCTGCAAGAAGTACCTCCGACAGACCAACCCTTTGAGTGCTTAAGTTTAGACACAGTAGGCGGATTTAATTACTATAATTCCACAAAGAAATATTTACATTTGATAATTGACCATGCAACGCGTTATATTTGGGCTTTTCCATCAAAAAGCGTAACTACTGAAACTTATACGAATTGCTTAAAACAAATATTCCAAATTCAAACACCAAAAAAATTGCTAACCGACAGAAATGCAGCTTTTACATGTTCAAAGTTTAGAAGATTTTTAGAGCATAACAATGTGCAACAATTACTTACCTCGAGTCATCATCCACAAACGAATGGGAAGGTAGAGAGGGTTAATCAAACAATAATTACTAGATTAAGGTGCAAAGTACATAACTCGACAAGCAAAACTCCTTGGACAACCCTATTAAATGAAGTAATTAATGAATACAATCATACGCCTCATTCAGTCACCCAAATGACCCCAGCTTACCTACTTTTTGGAATATTACCTTATGAACCTCATGTTAAAAAACAAGATTTTTATCCTCAGGTAGATGAGGCGAGAAAATTAGCTAAAGAAAGGACAATTAATTACCATAATAGGAATAAAGTAAAATATGATGCACGTTTTGTAGAATCTAAATTTAATGTTGGAGATTTAGTGTTATTCGAAGAATTTCACTATCCTAATACTAGAAAATTAAGCTCACCCTATTCTGGACCTTACACTATTCTAAAACAAATGTCAAAAGTTAATTATGAAATTGATAGACCAAACTTTCACACTAAACGAGATTCTGAAATTGTCCATGCTTGCAGATTAAGATATTATAATGCACCAGAGAACTTAAAACTACACCACGAATAATGACAAACATTAGATCCATTTTTCTTTCTTTTCTATGTGATGCTTAACATCATTATATATTTTTTAATTGATATAATTAATTATGCGTTGTCCTACTAAAGATTTAAAAAAAAAAAAAAAAAAAAAAAACTGTCTAACTTAAACTTTCTTCTTAAGAATACTATTATATGTGGATTTTTTTTTGGATCTCAATTTAAACACCGGCTATGACAACTCTACTTCTTTAACCTTTCAGTAAATTTCCTACTTCTTGAAAAACACTTTCCTATCACCCAACTCTACAAGCGCGTTGGATGTCGTCCCAACTGTTTAAGATCTTTTTTAATTTTTTTTACTATTTGTTTTTAATTCAACAACTCAGTCACTTAAAGTGCTGAAGACTATATGCTTGAGTAATGACTAAAACAGGGCTGGGATGGCCACTCCTTTTGTCCTCCCATTTCTATATATTATACTCCCACAGGTATGACAACTGCACCTTTTCCTTTTTCTCCATCTGTGTACTATGCAAGATGCTGTTTTCCAACGCAGTCATATTCTGTCGGAGATTTACGGTTAGTCCACTGTACGGCTAAAAGACTCTTCCTCCTTATTAGTCAGAGAACAATATCGAGAAAGAAAACCCACTTGGTACACAAACATAAACACAACCCTCACTGCTTAGAGGTAGAATTAAAAAATTTGAAACTAAGAGTTTGGGTAACACACATACAACAAGGTACCTTCAAAACAAGGAAATGGATCCACATAAACTTATAAGAAATATACAAAAATGAATAGTAGATAGATAATTTGAAAATAAAATGAAAAGTATTGAGAATAAATAAAGTTAGAATAAATATGAATAAGTATAATTAAAGAATATTGAATAGAATTTTGGAATGAATAAATATTGTCGAAATAAAATGAATATAAGAAATGATGAAATGAGAATAAGAAATATAAATGATATTGAAAAGAGATTTTTTTTTGTTGATAAATAATATTGAAATAAAGGAGATAATGGATATTAAGAAAAAATAATGAGATAAATAAAGATACGAAAACTAGATAATGAGTGATATGTTTTGTAATTTTTATGTACAATTGATATATTTGAAATGTGATTTTATTAAATCTTGTGATTTTTAATTGAAAGTGTGATTTTTATTATAAACTGTGATTTTTATTATGTAACTAAAGGACTAATTTTCTTTATATGTAAACAAGTCAAGATAATGTGATGTTTATGTATTCTACGTTTGTGAAGCAGGAATGACACAGCACTAAAAAGACTGATTTTTTTTTAATTGGGGTATTTTCCTCAACATACTAATGACTGTGACAGGACTAAAAATGTTGCACAGATAAATCATTACAAGATAAGTTAATAAACTTTTTTGGACTCACTCCATAGTAGTGAACGTTGAGGAAGAATTTTTGAATTTTTCATCCTGTTATCAAAGTCAACTTCATTTACTTAATTTTTGTTTGTTTTTGATATTTTTATTACTATGTTTTGTTATTTCGTATTATTCAAATCGAGATGATGGTAGATATTGTATTAAATGTATGTTTATAGTGAAAATTTTTGGTAGTTTACAAATTTGTGGTTATGTTAATTAAATTTTTTTTTTTTCGAGATTTTGTTGTGCGGGGAGACGTCCCTATTCAACAGGTTTCAAATACATACTTATGTAGAATCTTCAATTTAATATTATGTGTCCTTCTTTTTAGTGATTTATATATATTTTTCAGTAAATTTGATAATGTTGCTATGTCAGCTCATCACGTGATCTTTAAAAAAATTTTTTTGCGATTTAACTTTAATTGAACTTGATACGTTAACTTTTTCCAAATTTTTTAATGCCCATTCTTCTCACTCATATGAGTGAGTCTGCCCTCCAATGCAGGCATTGTAGGTCAGCCTCTTCTCGGACGGGGGGGGATATTCTATAATATTAAAAACTAGTAATTTCTTAATTCAACAATCTTAACATTTAAAAACTATTAATTCCTCACTTTACTATTCCAAATTACAAACCCTTTATTAATTCCTTGAAATAGGTAATTTCCCTTGGGCATTCGTGTTAAAATCCAAGAGATATTCTAAATTTTAGCATTGTCATCCCAGTAAAACTTATATAGAAATCCCATAGTAATAGCCTTTGTAACCCCAGGCAATATTATTAAAGATGGCTGACTTTTTATCGAAATTAAGCTCGACGCGGCGTGGCTACCGAATTAGATCAGATCAGAGCATCAACAAATAACTTGTATCCAATCAAAATGTAAGTCACACCTCTGTGTCACGTGATGGAATGACTTTATAAAACTATCTGGTGTCTAAAATTAGGCACACTCTCTGTAAGAATCGGTCTGTCATATAATCCCGGGCGGACGACTTGGAAAACTTAATAAAATGCTTTAGATTCAATTACGTATCTGTGGTTCATGTGTCTGCGTTGGGAGTCTTTGCGGGAAAATGCTCGGTTTGTCATCATGTGTATCGGCGACGTCATCCACTCTGGCCTGTTATTTGTTCCTCCATGTCGCCGATGTTACATATATATATATATATATATACAGTGGTACCTCCCTTAACGGACACTCCCGAATAGCGGACACAACGCAATGTAAACTTAATTAGTACATTATAATATAACAAACTCATTTTGATATAATATTTAAACATTCCAAGTAATAAATTTAAATCAAAAGAACTTAAAACTTATATTTAACAGAAATCATTGCTTTGTACCAAAAAGTTTAAACTCTAGAAAGCATGTTTAATATACATGTCAACCTAAAGTAAAAACCATTTTTTTTTTTTTTTTTTTTTTTTGAATTTATTTTTTTTGATTTTTTTTTTGCTCCTTCTACGAAAAAAGACGTCTTCAATCTTCTTGTACCAGGTTAAGACGCTGTATAAAAGAAATAAAATTAAGGATTATGTCTAAAAAGAACAACAAATATTGTAAAAAGTACTTATCTTAAAATGAACTTGACTTGTCCCTCTTGCGAAATATTTTCTAAAAATTAAATGACTTACCTTAAAAATTATTTAAATACAGGATAAAGTTTCTCAATAGAATTTCAGCGTCGCGAATCTTGCCACTTATCTGACCATAATGGAAACACGTTAACGTAGAAATATAGAAGCAACCAAATACCTTTAAAGTTGAACAATGGATTATTTACCAGTAAAATTTGATTTACAATTAATAAAATGTTTACATTTATTTATATATCGCGATTGAAATAATAAAAAAAAAAATAAACTTACACTTGGACTCGAGTCGGAATCAGGCTCTGAAATTAAAATTAAAGTTTACTTTTAAAGTTTAAAGGAATTAAATAATTCTCAACTATACATGATAATTAAACTTTTGAAAAATCACGTATTAATGGTGCAAACAAAAAAAGGTTTATTACTAATAATAATTTTAAACAATCTTATAACATCAATAATATTATGTTTTAAAAACATATTTTTAAATTAATGTTTTAAGTATTTAAAATACTATATACAAATTAAATGACGAAACAAAGCTCACATTTCATATAAAAATTAACACCCAAAACACTGGTGGAAAAAAATTAATTAAAAATTAACATCATTATCTTTACTATTTGGTGTATATACTCTTAATTATTAAGGCACATACTAAGATTATTTAAAATGCTATACTTACAATGTCTTGTTGTAGACAGCGATGCGGGACTTGGTAATGGTGAACTTGAAAACGGGTCATTTAAGTCAGGAAGCACCATTTCTTCGTCCTTAATTGTAGGCGGAATTCCAGTAGGTGCCCGGGGACCTGAGTGTGAATTCCTCCCAGTTGATGCCAGTTCAACATTCGAACCTGACAGATTACTGACGTGGTTTTTAGAAAATATTTTAAGTCGTCATGAGTGAGATCTTCGCGACAAAGAGGACATGTAAACGAAATAATTGAACCATAAGAATTGTTGCCATAGTGATATTAAGTGGCAGTTCAAGGCAAACTCGATGAAATTAATTGCTTACAGTGCAATTCAATTTCCGCGTTGAGTTCTTCGCATATGGGCAGAGCCTGACTAAGGCAGGGGCATACGGGGTGTTGGAACGTAAAAGGATTGTTACTTTTTTAAAGAAATTAGGTTTGATGCGATTAAGTTGATGTAATTATGTTGAGGCGCGTTGTGAAAACCTCAAAAAAAAAAAGGAATTTAATTTTAACGGCAATAACCCAATAACATATAATTTTAACTTCATACCAGGTTCGTTTAACTGTCTACTCCACTGTGGTGGATATGAGCAAGGATAATAAAAATTAAATTAAATTAAAATCATTAGAAAATTAAAGAAAACTACTTCCCTTTTCTAGAAGCACACCTAAAACAAAATTTACTTCTCCTAAAAGAAAAACCTAACTCACATCTGCTGAAATAAAAATAATCTTCAATAATGCTGAAATAAAAATAATCTTCACTCAACACTGGTAAAGACGACAAACGACTGATAACATTTAACTTAACATTTTATTTGGACAGTTGATTCACACATAACATACTTGTACAATTTTAATAATCCTCCCTATACATTCATTCTTTTAAATATTAATCCGACGTAACAAATTTTAGTTAACACAACACTATTTCGATAAACACAATTCTAATACTGATTACACACTAATAATAGAACAAAACTCAATAACATAAGAAGATTAATAAGATTTGTGGCTGGCGAATTAATAATAAAAACCCTGTTTCAACTTTGATCTTAATTGCTAGCATTATTAAGTTAAAAATAAAATAATAAAATTAAATAAAAAGTCTTAGGGGTTCGCTATAGCTTTCAAAATAAAAAGAAATTAAGGATAGAAATTAAAAGAACGGAAAGGAAAAAATTTGGGTTTCACCCGAATAAAGATGGTTTTCCGGGATCAGGCTGCATCTTCCTGGGAGCGTCAAGCCAGAAGTCTTTAGCCGCCAACGTCCACGTTCAGAATCTCCCGCTTCCAATTTTTTTCCTCTCACGACCGACGCAGCACCCCATGTATTCGTGCGCATCTCGCCGTCAAGTCCAATCTCACGCCGTCGATTCCGAACATCAACCTCCAGGAAAAAGAATGAAGGCCGCAAAATTCATCTTTTGGATCTTTATAACAATTCAATTTCTTCTTTTGAACTTGCTCTCATACTCTATTAAAATTTCCTCCGCACCACCGCTGTCACGTCAAAAATGTAACCTTGCGCGCCGCTCCATCGCTCTGAGTCGGGGATCGGTTGATGTCTGTTGACCCCCTTCACATTCCTGAGGCCTGCAAAATCCATCTTCAAGTCTGGGTTCTCGAGAGATTTCCCACGAAAAAATGGCAAAAACCGTGGTTTCATATTACCAGGCCGAAACCCATGAGAAATCAGGATAGGATAGACGCTTACAAAGAGAAAACTTTTAAGTACAATTCACCAGCTCACAAAGAACAATTAGAATAATTTCAACCAGGCCACTTTACAAACTTATTTAACACGTTAAATCATTTTAAAATCAGTAGAGACTTAAACATTCTTTATTTAAACCTTTTATTTAGCGTTACTATATTAAAAAATCGCGGTAGTAACCGTTAATAAAATTAATAATTATTCTTCCAATACTATCAACACAACACGGGGCAGTTGCCCCGGGCCCCCACATCAGAGGGGGGCCCCGAAATCGAATAGAAAGTTTAGTATTAAGTTCTTCATTACTGAAGTAGTGAAGCAGAGGGGGGGGGGGCCCAAAGAAGTTTTTGCCCCTGGCCCCAATTAGGCTAAGTCGGGCCCTGCATATGGGGCAAAAGCCAGTATACATTCTCATAAAAGGCCCTATGTTCTGGATCTCACTCATGACGAAATGTGAAAAATGGCTGATATATATTTCTCACATACAGTGCATGCCAAAGTTTTCTCTCCCGTGTGGGTGTGGAGATAATTATCAGCAGTGTGGCACAAAAGATGTGTATTTAAGGCAGCCAATTGTGAAAATGTTTCTTCACATAAATTACATTTGAAAATTTCCCCGTCAGCGTGATGGAGAAGCTCTGAACTGGAACTTTTAACATTTAGACTCATTCTGCATGTGCCATATAAAAAGAATTTATTTTCGGCTTCATTAGGGACTGCTAGCAGGAATGGTATTCATTGGAGTCTTTTTACGGTGGAAATACAAGACATTTGCACTTCTGGCACGCCGACGTTCCTTTACACGATGATTACAAAATTAACTGCCAGCAATACGTTGACTTTCTGATTTTGTGGACAACAGATACATTTTATTTTCGTACCAACAATCTGTAAAGAGAACCTGCAAAGACAGGAGAAAGGAATTTATGAGATAGATTAACACTGTACCATCACGCTTTTTTCACCTGAAACGAATAGCAAAATATAAGAGATTGTGCTAGGAAATGAGATATCTATAAACTAAGATGTTTTTAATAACGTTCTGGATTAAACTACTGAGCATTTTAAATTCATTGAAATTATGGCACGCGGTTCCTGAGCCATTCTTTTTGTTTTGTCCTGGTAGAACATTAGGACGTGCAAAGATATATGTTCCGGTTTGTAGGGATCCCCACAATAAGGATATCGACCCGATCAATAACGTATAAGCGATATTAATGTTTTCCCCTTTATATTAATTTTAGTTATCCGAAATTATAAATAATTTTATCTTTCATTATTTAGTTTAATGCTCCGAGAAATTCCAGAGATTAACATCTGATGAAAAGGCTCGGATACTACCAGATTAAAAAGTTTATAAATGTAATAAAATATAGAAATTATTACAGGAAACAACAAAGAATATGTCGCTTATGGGTTTGTTTAGGCCAGGGGTGGGCATTAAGTCGATCGCGATAGACCGGTGGACCACCAAGACATTTTGGGGTGATCACCTTTACTAAGACCTAAGACGCGCATACTAAAAGAAACATTTATGGAACACCGACAAAGAGTAAGTTCTTTTATTATTGTAGTTATGTAGGTAAGTACATATTCCGTATTTAATGTTCAGTTATAATAAATATTGTAAACCTTTTTCTTAGCTCACCACACCTACGCCACTGAGTGGATCGCAACACCTTGAAAAAATTAGAAGTAGCCCGTAACCTGGAAAAATTTGCCTTTCCCTGGTTTAGGTATATTCGTTGGAATTGTAGTTTGTTGGCTACAGATATTTTTCACCACGCTCACTCCATTTTTTAATCTGAATGTTGTGTATATAATACATTAGAATTGGCAATAGTAAAAATTCTTAAAATTTCTTTACATTCATGTACTGTACAAGTGCTTTCATGTGATTCTTCACATTTTCAAGCATTTCAAAACGGTGATGTGTAGACTATATTTTAGTCCATGTGATATACGTCAGAAATACACGGCTTATAAGGTCTTTCTCAAACACCTTTTAAATATTGTATTCCGAGATTATAAAGAAGTATTAAATATTCTAAACAAAATAAACCTACACGGCTTTCATGTGATGCTCGTTAAAAAATATTTATTTAACCTTCTTAATTTTCATATTTAGATGATGCGATTTCATATTATCGATGCGCGAAGTGGGGCAATAAAAATTTCTCTGCGGTAACTTCCGAATTTCCGGTAACCGTACTCGCTCATTTTATGATGAGCGGGAGGGTTTCTTTATCAATCTGATTTTTTCGGACTGAAATGTCGTCTTTACCACAACGTAATCAATGATTAATGAATTGATAACAGTTGTTTTAACGCTTTATTTGTACATTTGGAAGATCTTTTGCAATTGTATATTTTCAGAAAAAAAAGTTTACAAGAGGAAGTACTGGGTTATTGCTGCTAATTACAGTGTATTTAAATGAAGATATTTTTGGTATTTCTGTATTAAAAAATATTGGTGCAATCTAACTTTGTGATATACAGTAACCACCGCTTATAGTGATCAGTGGTTATAAGAATCAACCGATTATAAGAATCAATATCACAAAAACAAATGTATTATTTCCATGTTAAAATTTTCGCTTTAAAGAATCAATCCACCGGTTTTAAGAATCAGCTTACACTCTTCGCTTTCCTTGCATTTTTCAAAAAAAGCCACTTAAACCCTCAAAAGGCACGAAATTTTTTTTTTTTTTTTTTTTTTTTTAAGAAAGAGTGATAATATGGGATGGAATACAGTCGTAAAATGCATCCCTTTTTTGTTAGACATAACATAATGGTTTCCCCTTAAACACTTTAGCTAAACACCGCCCTTTTAGCTTGTCCCAGGGGCATCTAACATGTCCGAGTCCGATTTCACTTTTCTCCATTGACAAAGATAGGGACTCTTTTTTTCCCACCTCCCAGTTTCTGCTTCCTGGACCCCGAAACACATAAATCTTCGGCTAAGTGTCCACTATCATTTACGCAAACGTGACATTAGTAGATTCAGCACGTTATCAAACCCTGAAACGTAAGCTAGAAGGTGAATCTTCGTCTGAGACTATTGGTATTGAAAGAGGTATAAACAGCTTCCTGAAAAGTTTATTACGTCAAACTACCATAAAAAAACTTTTTCTTGCACCCTTCCTGTAGTTGAAAAGTTAAACTGTTAAGCAAGTAGGTTGTAACAAATATTGGATCTTTTTCTTCTCTTATTATAATCATGTGTATCTACTTATAGATCTAGAAATTAAGTTGTATTTTTAAAATTATAAAGAATAATTATAATAAAAGATAATTAACGTAAATTAAAGAGTATTTTATGGTAAATTATCTAATATATGAATATATAGGTGTGTGCCTGTCCAAAATCCTAAATTTCGGCTATAAGAATCAACCGTTTATAAGAATAAAAAACAGTAATAACAAACGTGATTCTTATAAGCGGAAATCACTGTATTTCATTTTTTACTAGAATTTTTTTTAAAATATTATTTTGGGGTTGGGGTGGAGGGGAGTGTTAAAATTAAAGTTCAAGTTTTCTAAATAAAATTATATTTTTGCATTTTTATATTTTTCAAAAACTTTGCAAACAATTTTTAATATCTTGATTTTGGCACATCGTTGTGATTTGTCAATAATTCTTAAAATTTTCTCCATTTTGCTGGATGGATAGTCAAGGATATATAATAGAGTTGAGCGAAAACGGTGAATTTTTTATTTTTTTTTTAATCCTGTATTATTATTTGTTGATACAATAATAGAACATGATCTATACCAAAAATCAGTTGCATAAGACCTCATATTCAGGTGGCACATGACAGGAGACGGTTAAAAAAATCTCAATTTTAGTACTTCATTCTAACCTCAATAGAGAGTCATATTTTAAAAAAATTGTCACAAATTTGTTATTGTAGGTTTGTGTACAGTGCTATACTGCATCTTTAATAATAATTTACCAACAGTTCTGACTAGATTACTTGTATTAAGGTTATTAAGGTTTACACTTGATGCCAATTTAACTTAATATTAGACGGAAGTTGCATTACTGGACTAGCGCCATCTTACGACACATCGAAGAAGATATAAGTTCTATCAACTCACCATCGTTTTCCCCAGTCTTAGAATGCTCTTCTGACAGATCTACTACAACTAACCCAGATGAATTTTCCATTTCAAAAACCTGCCAGCGACCAAAACATCAGCAAGAAACGATCCAAATGAGACATAAGCTACAAAATCTAGCAACAGCTTGTGTTCGGACTGGGATTTCTGATCGCTCAGCAGTAATCATAGTAAACGCTGCAATACAGGATTTAAATATTAACAGATATCCAGGAAAGCTAGAACATTCCCGATGGCTGACTTGTGCAAACAGGATTCTCCGTTTATGTGTAGGAACAACGAAACCATCAAGTTGAAAGAACTTGTGAATTTTACTGTGAAACTATTCACACGAACCTCGTTTCACATCAAGTCTAAACCCTCTTGTAAATATGGGCCTAACTGTGTATTTAATATGCTTAGAATATTTTCGTATATGCAAAATGAGCTGAAGAGCATTGTATTAAAAACTATTCAACGAAATTTATTCTTTGCACACCTATAAAATTTGTTCCAAGCAATGTTACAAGACGATTAGTTACTTATAAGAGAACTAGTTCTTCAAGGGATATTAAAAGCAAGAGATCAGACCAAAGTCAGAAAATTACGCGAGTTTCAGCTTCCTGAACTTCAGTTCAGAGCATCACATTATTACGATTTGATAAATAGGTGGAAAGAAAATGTTACCGAACCACCAATGACGATGAAATACAGTGATACGGAAATAAAGACTATGATTTCTTCAGGAGACAATTTCCTGTGTTTTGAGAAGTTCTCTTGTCAGACACTGGCAGTAGCACGGTGTGTAAAGGTACTAACCGAGGCTGCATTATCTGTTTGTTCTTCAGGGACAAGAGACGGTTATATATGAACCAAGATAAAAGCTATGCAAGACTTGCCCCTTGATACAAAATCTCAATATTTTCACGAAAAGCAAAGTCCAAAAAACTTCTAAAAATGACACTTAAACATTATTAAGAAGGAGTTTACTGCTTAAATGCGTTTTAATATAATATGTTTTATTTGCGTAACAAATAAAAACAAATAAAAATATATAATTGAGTTTTATTAGCATGTTTTTAAATGTAGCCTTTTTATACTACTTTGCAAAACTTAAATTCTAGTGCGCCATGTGAAGATATTTTCAAAACAGGTTGAAATTTTGCACTTTTGCATCTTTAGCCATGGATCAATGATTGGTGATACAGGAAAGAAAATTTTTCTTTTTAAATGTTCGCTCCACCCTAATACATAAGCTTCTAAATTAATATTCATACTTAATAATTCTCTTTATGCATTTCCAGGGCTAAAATATCTTTATGTTCTATTATATTCACAATGGATGTTAGACCAAAGAGCCCTTAACAAAATCTATGACTAAGGAGAATTGCTAGCAATTTATGACATTCTTTAAGATTGTGTGATTAGAACTGCAAGTATTTTTCCAATTCTGCTTTGCATACATCTACTCAGAGAGCTATGTTAAGTACGAAGAAGAGTACTACATAATAAATGCACTAGAAATAAATATGCAAGCCTATATAGATGTACACTGAGTCTACAAATGTCAATCGGGGACTTATTACATTTTCAACTCTCTTGAAACTTGTTGACCATAATATTAAAATAATTTTATATACATCAAGATAACTTAAGAGTTAGAATTATAAAATTGAAATAACATAAATAAAGAATAAATAAAACAAGTGTGTAATTCACAGAATATTGGAAAACCATTTTGTTCTTACAGGATAATATTTACCTTTTTTTAACATAATATTTTTCCTTTTGTGTATCAGGTCAAATAATATATCCACATAAACTGGAATTTTTTCGTCAGAACTCTACTATACAGTTCAATTGTACAGGAAATCAAATGAAGATTCAGCTATACCTATTATAACACTTCATGGTTAGAGAAAATCACACCGACCTCTATATCAATAATGAGATAAAAAAGCAATTGTCAATATGAATAATTTTTCATGATAGATTATGAAATATTTTATTTTGCAGTAATAAATGTATGCACTGAGAGTAACAGAAAAAGATTCATATCATATTTAACAAAACAGTGATTAAAAAAACATATATGCATAGTATACAGAACAGTATCTCTCCTATGAATCAAATATTTTAAAAGTATAAGTAAATTAAAACAAAATCTGCAGTCACATAAAATTACCCAAAATGAAATTTAAACCATTTAGTTCATATAAAAACATGTTATCTTTTTATAAATAACTTTCCATAAACTATTTTTCCTTTCCCATCTTCTTCCAATTTAAAGAAATTTCACACATTATATATAATAAATTTAACTCCTGAGACGTACAGGTATTCCTTGATTTACCACTCCTCCCACTTATGACTGAAATTTTTATTTTTACATATTTTTATTTTTTTTCCTCAAATGTAGAGTAAATACCTACATGTATATTACATAATTATTAAAAAATATGATGCAATATTCTGCAATACTGCCTAAATTTACAATGCAATAATAAAAATATATGATGCAATAGTTTTGATACCCACATGATAAATCAAATAAACCTTCATTCGAGAGTTAATAAAACTAGTGTGCAGTTGTCCATGCTCATTATTATTTTTTTAAAAAAATACTATTTTCTACTGTTAAATATTTAGTGGTTCGATTTTTATTTGTGAAGTTAAGTCTATACATAATTTTATTCCGAGTATGGCTGGAAATAGTAAAAGTGCAACACAAAAAAAATAGAACTGCAATGGACCTAGAAATGAAACAAACAAAGCTAAAGTACAATAAGAATAAATTTTGCTTTGAAAGAAATGGCTTCAGCTTTTCACTATATTAATAAAGTACTACAATATTTAGAAGCAATCGATCAAAATGATTAAAGATTCACAAGTGACAGGAATATCTGCCTTGCTAGCAGTCAGTATATAAGGAAAAGAAGATGCAAACTTTTGAAACTCCTTTGGATAACTTTGTTGATAAAACTTGCAACATACATCTGTCGCAAATACTGAACCAATGGATTTTACTAACATAACTAGTGATGGCAAAGAACACTTTATGTCTTCCTAATAAACTACAATGTATTTTAAATTACCTATGTATATATGAAAATAAAAAATATATGTATGTACATAAACTAAAAAAAATTGTTTGAAACTCGACTTACATCCAATGTTACGGTCCCTATCTCGGTCGTAAGTCCAGGAATGCCTGTAATAGGATAGAATAATATACTTGAAAGGAATAAGGAAAAGTAATTCTTTTCTATTTTGTACACATACACTCATGGAAGGATACTGGCAAAACATTTATTGTCTTTATTTCCAGCAAATGTTATAGAAAGAAAAAGATATTGCCTAACAAACGAGCTATTGTTACTTTGAAAACAAACTATAAGACAAAATTCTTTTACATACATCTGATTAGAGTGTCAAATATTTATACACTAATATAAGGCAGTTAACAATGATAGATTATTGAAATTATACCCGAAAGAAAAAAATCAGAAAACTCAAGATCTCTGGGGTATAGGGTTTGGATTAAGAGTATCTGGAACTTTTATAATACAACTGCCCATTTCTTGAGGTAGAGAGTTACAATCTAACATTTGTGATTGGATTACAGAGTACAAGAAAAAGAAATCATTTAAAGTGATTTCCTAAAAATTTTATTAACTTTGTCTAGAAACTTCAAGTTTTCTTTAAAAGATTTTCATGAAATTCAGAGCCACTTTCAGACTTCTCAGGAAAATCATCACTTAAATATAGATCAGCAAGAAAATGCCACTCAACACTAGGAATATGCTAAAATAAATTTGCATTAATTAAGTTGCGAACACAACTGCATTTATACCTATGAATACAAATATCACATTCTGACCGCTTTTATTTGTAATGCTCATGACATGTTTCAAGGAGGTACTAGACATAAATTAGAATTACCTGAATTTCTGACAAATGATTAATTATTTTTTTTCGCTATAGACTTTTACATGTTGGAAGCTTTCTATCGTGTATATTTATTCCTACAGAATTAACCGGCAACAGGAGATTTATAATAATTGTAAAAACCTAAAAATAGAATTCTACTAAAAACTTAAAAGAATTAGTGCTTGCCTTGCACCACATTTTCACTGCTATGCATATAACGCATCTTTCATGCCAACATTGTATAGCTACTTTACAGACCAAACTGAAGAATTAAAGGGAGAAAACTGGCATTTTGGATTAAATTGTTAACACAACGGTACAAATATTGTACTTCAGGCATTTTTTAAAAGACTTGCTGAATCAAAAATCTTTTTATTCAGATTACAGAGAAATGAGGAGGCTAGGATATAAAGTTTTCTTTAGGCTACAAATTTGTTGCTTATTCCTGTAGCAAGTTAATAACAATTAAAACCAGAAGCTAAAAATAGACGATCTACCACAGAGATTGTATTGCGAAAAAAGGGCTGCAAATTTTTGATAGCTTCTGAAAGTAAATTTACCTGTCTATATCAAACCAACAAATTTTGGCTACTAGTCAGGATTCTCTTCATAAAATTTTATAAAGTCTTTGAAACTAAACTCACCAGAGTTCACCACAGAATTAAAATGATATGAATAATCATAAGACAACCTTAGTTAAGAATACTGTGCATTAAAGGATAGAAAATATGTAAAAAATTAATTAAGAAAGACAGGGCTTCCTTTATTATGATAGAATTTATTAGAAACAGTTGGGCTCCATGCAAATACAAAGCCCCACATGAAGAAAAATTTTAAATGTCTGAAAGGATATACTGTGATCATTTAGAAACCTTCTAAAATATCTGATCAAAATATAGCACTCTAATTTCGAAGAAGTTTTAGTTAGAGCCACCGAACTTGAAACTGATTTAGAAGTCACTCCAGAATTTCAGAAAACATGTTTATGAAAATGAAAAAGGATATCTCATTAGAAGTATGCAGATGAAACAATAAGTAATTGAAAAGAAATGCTTGAGACACTTTGCTTTTAACAAATACTGTAGAAAGCTAGACAGGCCAGACAAGTTAATTCGAGACGATTCCACGGAATGAGCATCAGAAACATGCATCGATACTAGAAATTACCTTGACAGATGTAAAAATGATTGAGAATAATGATCTCATGAAATTATAAAATATGCAGATGTAGATGACTGTATGCTGGTCAAAGAAATAGAAAAACCCATTGCTTTGGAAACTCTTTAAAAATTTACAATTGCTACAAATGGCCGCTACTGGCGTTTCAAATGCTGTTAAATCTTAAGGATATTCTTCACAATTCATGTAACTGTAGCATTGGGAAGAAGAAGCTTTTCAATATTAAAACTGTAACTTGTAATTAAAACATACCTGAGGTGAACAATATTGCAGGGGAGACTCAACTGTCTTGTAATAGTGTCTATAGAGCATGTAAAACCAAGGAAATTAAAATTTCATCAATTTATAAATGATCTTGCTGATAAAAAATTTAGCAAAATTTGATTGTAAATAATTTTGTTTTGAAAATAAATTATATGTAGTTTAACTACTTTTAATTTTTCTTTTCTTATAAATGTACATAAAAATGGAAATCCACCTTCCAAATTTTGTCTTTTATGCTTCCCATTAAATGTTTATCAGAATTTTGAAGGACTATACTGAAATTTCTGCAATTTTGCTTCAAAAGTACTATGGCTGGCCCTGATCAAAGACCCAAAAAACAAGAACTCTGATGTCAAATTTTTCAGAACAAAATAATTAACTGTTATACTCTTTTACTTTAATATATTAAGTTAATGTAGAAATATCAAAATTTTTAAAAATTAGAATGTTTAATTAACAGAAAATCTTCAAAATTTTTATTTATCAGGTTTCTATAGATTATGTTTAAAATAAAATTATACGTAAACTAACTGTCAAGAAAATATATAGTGAATAAGAAACTTAGACGTGAAATTCAAAGATATGTATATGACTGCAAAGGAAAGAAAACATTTTTTCAAACAGTTTTCATAAAATAACCATGCCTAAACGTACAGTTTTTAACAGTTTAATAATTATACGAATTGCATTAGAATTTAGCTTCACTGACAAATAAAATAGCGTAAACTGTAGAAATCATATATATATCATTTTCAACATGTTAACAAAACAGCTCTGTTATACAATACAAATAAAAATACCTGCAAATTAAATTTACTTGAATAGCTGTTTAGTTTTCTAGCATCATCTGTAGTGTCCGTCATCCATCCGAAAAGATGCGAAAGTTTGTCGCCAAGGGCACCACTTTTTACATTTAATTACTATGATTAGGGAGAGTTGAATGCGATAAGCAACATAAACGACGCGCTAGATACCGTTGCGAAACGACGCGAAGAAATACCGTTGCGAAACGACGCGAAGAGATACCGTTGGCATTGAACTAACAAATAATGAAAGTGAGTTACCTGCGATTAATCAATGTTATCTGCTACGAAGTCTAAGAGATACCGTTGCGATTAAACCAACAAATAATGATATTCGATTACCTGTAATTAATCACTATTATCTGCTACCAAGTCAAAGTTTTGTGGTTGACAGAGTATTCGTAGCTGGTTGGGGGGTATGAATGGAAGTACCTTGGTCCACTTGGACTTTATCTTCAGTAAGCAAGTTAATTATCATCAAGGTATGTGTGCTCAGTAAATTAATTTTAAGTTAATTAAGTATTAAGTTAGGTATCAGAACAGGTAAGGAGATTAAATCTTAAAGAAGGAGGAAAAATTAATTATTTAAGTTAAAATTGAATAATGGCTGGGAAAAAGTTAAAATAATTGATAAGAAATTAATTAATTAAGTAAAATGCCTGGGGAAACGAAAATAAAAGGCCCTCTTCAGGGTCGTACAACTACATAACGAGAGGATTGCGAAGCTTCGAAAATGAGGCTTAGGCCTGGACTCCACTTCACCAGAAAACGCGACAGAAACAGAAAACAGAATCGGAAAATCTACGCACTTCCGGTTTTTTCCGTTTCTGCCCAGCAGAATGAAGGCGGAAAACAGAGTTGAAAATGTTGAACTTTTCTGTTTCCGTCCGCGGATTCCGCGTGTATGACAGCCAATAGGAATGCGTCTTGATCCACGAAACACAAAACAGCAATGGCGTCTCGGTTTGACATGGAAGCGTTTATTTATGAAGTTGGGGCTTACCCATTTCTACCATCACCTCCATAACTGCAAGCTAAATAAGTCAAACAGTAAATTCTACTAGAATAATTTGTTGGAATAATGATTTTCTATTACCAGATAATGGATCTGTAATCCTAAGACGTCACTTTGTAAAGGTCTGATATTTTTAACTATCCAAATGTTATAGAGATGATATACACTAAACATGACAACTAAAACCCTCAGTAATATTTTGTCGAAATTTCTATTACATACTATTTGTTATGCACTACTGTTTTTTCAGAACTCCTGATCGGTAGTTCGAAGATCTCTAATTAAAGTGTTGTGAATACCATGTTTTTCCCTTTCTTGGAAAATCTTTCGAACCCAGAATCGATGTTTTCTTTTTTTTTTTTGCTTCAGAAGTTTTAATTAAAGAAAGCAGACTTAGGAAGTGCAAACTCGCCATAGCAAAATCGCCATAGCAATAAGTATTTTATGTCCGAATCACAGCCAATGTAAAACAATAAACAAAAAAAAAACGACGACAGATGGCGCCAGCTGAGCGGAATCTGTCTGAGCGGAATCTGGTGAAGTGGAGTTCAGAAAGAACGGAATCTCAACAGAAACGAAAAACAGAAAAAAATTCCGTTTTCTGTTCTGTTTTCTGTTTCTGGTGAAGTGGAGTCCAGGCCTAAGGTAGCAGGAGGGAAAATTTACAAAATGACGGGGAGCACAGACTGGGGTCGAACCCCCGACCTGCGTGTCCCGAGACGCGTGCGATAGCAGTGTGCTACGAGAGCACGTAAGGAGGTTAGCAAGGTAGAAAGTGTATCGCGGGAGGAGTACTATCGTTAGCTCCTGAGAAGACACGCCCGTGGGCGTTTACGATTAGCGGGAAGGGTGTGATCGTAGGTTGGAATCTCAGCAATCGTCTCGTTATGTAGATTTGGGAGATTGTCGAAGAATCTCTTGGAGATCTTATAAGCCTGTTGGTAATATGACAAAATGCCGAAGTCTCTCCGGATAGTTTTATTAGAAAGATACTGGAAAGCTCGGCGGATCTGCCTGAGAGTTCTGTTCTGTAAGCGCTCGAGTTTGTCAATATGGGTTTTGGCCGCAGAAAACCAAACTGGAATTGCGTAAAGGGCAATAGGTCTAACGACTTGTTTGTATAGTAGGACTTTATTGTGCATTGAGAGATGGGAGCTGGTTAGCAGGGTGCGGAGTTGCGCTGTGGCGGCATTGCATTTTCTAATGGTATCCATTACGTGGGTATTCCAGGTAAGCCTACGGTCAAGAGTCACACCTAGGTATTTTGCTGTGGTTTCCCAGGCAAGCGGGGAGCCGTAGAGATAGAGACGAGGAGGATTGTGAAAGCTATTAGAGAAGAAGATCGCGTGGCACTTGGAGGGTTTGATTTTAATTTTCCAGCGTGATAACCAATCCTCAAGGGTGCCGATATGACGCTGCATTTGAATAGCGAGGTAGTCAACATTATGTGAAGTAGAAAGGATAGTAGTGTCGTCCGCGTATAAAGCCAGAATGGTTTTATTGTCTTTTGGTACGTCATTCACGTACAAATTGAACAGCGTGGGACCCAAAATAGATCCCTGTAAAATACCAGCAGTGATGCTATTATGCCTGGACATATCGTTATTGACGCGGACGACAAAATTTCGACTAAGTAGGTAATTATTGATCAAGTGTATGAGACAATCTGTCAAGCGAATTTGGATTAGTTTAAAGATAAGTCCCGGATGCCAGACTTTGTCGAAAGCGCATTTAATATCAAGGAACAGAGCTGCGGTCAGTCTCTTTTCCTGCATCCCATCACGGGCAAATTCGACTACCCTATAAAGCTGTTGCGTCGTAGAGTGTTGAGGACGAAATCCAAACTGCTCTGGAATAATAATGTTGTGCTGGTCAAGGTGCTGGGTGATTCTGTTAAGAATAACTCGCTCCGCAATCTTACTCAGGGAACACAGCAAGCTAATAGGCCTGTAGCTTTGGGGGTCATTACGATCCCCCCAGCCTTGGGGATTGGACTGATAACCGAGGTTTTCCAGCATTTGGGGAAGTAGCAGTATTTAAGGATAGAGTTTACAATTACAGAGAAGTAAATTAGTATGTTAATGGGGAGGTTTTTTAAGATTAAGTTATTAATTCGGTCGATGCCAGGGAATTTCTTGATTTGCAGGTTTCGAATTATATTAATTATCTCACCAACCGTGGTGGGGAGAGCAGAATCAGTAGGGGGGGGGGGGTATTAATAAAGCTGTGAACGGTTCCGAGGACCAACCGGTCATTATCCTCGTCAACCAGGTCATAATTTGGAGAAAATTGCTTACTATATGTATCGGCAATGATGTTGGCTTTGTCCAAGTCAGTCAGAGCAACTCCGTTAGGGCCTTGAATGGGCGGAAATTGAAAGTTCGTGGATTTTATGCATTTAGCGAATTTCCAGATTGAGTTATCTTCAGCGGAGAGGTTATTAATGAACTCAGTCCAGTTGCGTTGGCGGAAGACTCTAATATCACGTCGTACGCGAGCGCGCAGGAAATAATAATTTTTCCTGTGTAGAGGGAGACGGGTATATTGATAGATCTTACGGGCCGCGTTACGTTCCCTGATTAAATTAACAATATTGGCCGGTAAATTATGGTAACGCGGCTTTTTCAAAGCTCTAGTAGATCTAGCCTTGGCATCGAGGATGGCCTGTGTCAGTTTGGTAGTGGCGCCATCTATATCTTCAGAACGGCGGATAAAAGGGAAATACAGAGAGGGGGAATAAGTTAGGATATCCTGGAACTGCTTCCAATTCGTGCTGGTAGGGGGGGAGGGATTATGAATATTGACCTGTTGGTCGAAGGTAATTAAAACGGGTAAGTGGTCTGAGTCGAATAAATCAATAGTTTCAATCGTGTAGGGGTAGGGGATATTTTTAGTAAGCGCCAGGTCAATGGTGCTTGAGCCGGTATTGAAGAAATGGGTAGGGGAAGGGGGGTTAAGAAGTTTTACGTTTAAGTTATCAGTGACGAATTTAAGAAGGGCCCGGCCGGCAACATTATTAGCCCTGCAGTTCCAGGCTGTATTGTGAGCATTCAGGTCACCCGCCACAATACAGTAGTTACATGAATTAAGGATTTTAGACATGTCAGAGTTCAAGAAGCGCTTGGTTGGGGATAAATAAACTGAGGAAATTAAAATTTTAGTTGACCTGTCCGGGAGAAAAACTATTGAGGTGTTCTCGATATTAGTAGTGGGGATATTATTAATTTTATAGTGGTCTAAGCCTCTTCGGATATAAATTGCAGTACCACCACCAGGATGAAAATTAGAATTGGGGAGGGGGGGACGATCGTTACGATAAAGATTATAATTAGAGATTCGCAGCCGCAGCGAACATATTGAAATAAATTTTACCAATTCCAAACCTCCAAACGATTGGCTACGAATTTTTTAAGGCCTGTGATTGGTTTAAAATATGTCAATACGAGAAGGGCCAAAGCCTCCTTCAACAGAGGCGTTGGCCTCTGACATCAGCAAGAAACGATCCAAATGAGACATAATCTACAAAATCTAGCAACAGCTTGTGTTCGGACTGGGATTTCTGATCGTTCAGCAGTAATCATACTAAACGCTGCAATGCAGGATTTAAATATTGTCAGTAGTGACAACTCATTAAAAGTAATAGATGGACATAAATCGTTGACGTTACGTCTCAAGCGTCGAAAAGTAGGCCTATACCTGCAACGGTTAAGTGGCCAACAACCTATATCCTCTCTTTATTTTAACGGCCGTAAAGATAAAATTTTAGTCTGGCTAAGACAGAAAATAGATCACATCGGAAGACTGAAGAACATATTTCTTTGATTTCTGAGCCTGATTCTAAGGGCACAGGACATCTTTCACTTGATTGTAAATACGTGAAAGAAATATGGTGTCATTGTACGTTTGGAAAAATATCTTAATCGACCGTTACAGTGGTTTGTGTGCCTACTACATGCTAATGAATTACCACTCTGTCTTCTTTTCACCAGCCTCGATGGTACCACGACAGGTGCAAATAGTTTTTAAGGAAACATCGGAAAAAGGTTTGAAAAGTTCCTAGAATATAAAGTGGTGACCTTTGAAGCTGTAAGTTCAGAATAGCCAGATGTTAATGCTGAATTATTAAGCAAAAATCAAAAATATTTATGTGAAATACTCAGCTATTTATTGTGGCACAATCATGCCTAGCTTAGCTAACAGAGATCCAGGAAAGCTAGAACATTCCCGATGGCTAACTTGTGCAAACATGATTCTTCGCTTATATGTAGGAACAACGAAACCATCGCTCAACCTGAAAGAACTTGTGAACTTTACTATGAAATTGTTCACATCAACCTGGTTTGACATCAAGACTAAACCCTCTTGTAAATATGAGCCTAACTGCGTATTTAATATGGTTAGAAGATTTTCGTATACGCAAAACGAGCTGAGGAGCATTGTATTAAAAAATATTCAACGAAATTCATTCTTTGCACACCTAGAAAGTTTGTTCCAAGCAATGTTACAAGACGAGTAGTTACTTATAAGAGAACTAGTTCTTGGAAGAATATTAAAAGCAATAGAACAGACCAAAGTCAGAAAAGTACTCGAGTTTCAGCTTCCTGAACTTCAGTACAGAGCATCACATTATTACGATTTGATAAATAGGTGGAAAGGAAATGTTACCGAACCACCAATGACGATGAAATACAGTATTACAGAAATAAAGATTATGATTTCTTCAGGAGACAATTTCCTGTGTTTTGAGAAGTTCTCTTGTCAGACACTGGCAGTAGCACGGTGTGTAAAGGTACTAACCGAGGCTGCATTATCTGTTTGTTCTTCAGGGACAAGAGACGATTATATATGAACCAAGATAAAAACTATGCAAGATTTGCCCCTTGAGACAAAATCTCAATATTTTCATGAAAAACAAAGTCCAAAAAATTTCTGAAAATGACGCTTAAACATTATTAAGGAGGAGTCTACTGCTGAAATGCGTCTTAAAATAATATGTTTTATTTGCGTTACAAATAAAAACAAATAAAAATATATAATTGAGTTTTATTAGCACGTTTTTAAATGTAGCCTTTTTATACTACTTTGCAAAACTTAAATTCTAGTGCGCCACGTGAAGATATTTTCAAAATAGGTTGAAATTTTGCACTTTTGCATCTTGAGCCATGGATTAATGATTGATGATACAGGAAAGAAAAAAATAATAAAATAATTTTTTTGCTCCACCCTAATGTCCATGTCCTCGCTTATGTCTACGTAAAGCATCAGCGGGATAAACTTGACCCCAAGGACAAGACGGGTGTTATGGTTGGATATGCACCATACACAAAAGGATACAGGATTCAGTTTTCAAACGAAGGAAATATTTGTGAAACAAAACATATTCAATTCAATGAGTTAATAAAAGAATACAAGTACTCGCCACTGATTCATAAAAATTATGTTAATGTGCCATTAAATTCTGCCGCATCCGCGAAGTTAGCGATCGCACGGTCAGGGCCCGACTTAGCCTAATTGGGGCCCGGGGCAAAAACTTCTTTGGGGCCCCCCTCTGCTTCACTACTTCAGTAATGAAGAACTTAATACTAAACTTTCTATTCGATTTGGGGCCCCCTCTGATGTGGGGGCCCGGGGCAAGTGCCCCGTATGCCCCTGCCTTAGTCAGGCCCTGCGCACGGTATGATGTCACATCGCTGAAAAATTCCTGAGTGTCCTTTGTAAACCTTTTTTTAAATCGTAGGCAACTACGCTCTGCCGAATGCATTCCAAAAACGAAGACGGGGGCACATGTTTCAAGATACTCGGGAAAAAAATGACGTCAGCGAAACCGCCGTACGTGTTTGTTGTTTTATCGGCCATCCATTAGCAAATAGTACACCAGAGACGCCTTAAATTCATCCTAAAGCTCTATTACCGTTAAAGTCATCTGCCCAGAAACCCGAAAATGCATTATTGAATAAACTTTGAAAACTGTGACGTCAGATTTTCGAAATTACCGATTTTCCCGTTACCGATCGCAGAAGCCTGGAGCTTTCGGGACGATCCCGAGTGTCCTGCACGCCCGGCAGGACTTTTTTTAACCGACCCATGGTTTTTTTAGTCCTCGGCTGCAATGCTCTGCCAAATGCATCCCAAAAACGAACACTGGGGTGCATATTTCAAGTTACTCGAGAAAGCGATGGCATCAGAGAAACCGCCGTACGAGGTTATCGTTTTTTCGGAACATTATTGGGAAAATGTAGTACTATAGACGCCCCTAAATCCCGCTGAAGATTAATTACTCCAAACGACATCTTCCCAGAATCCCTAAAATATTGTGTTGGCGCCAATTCCGAATTTATTGTAAAGGCGTGACGTCAGATTAACGAAATTGCCTACTTTTCTGTACCGATCAAAGGAACACGGAGATTTTGGGACGATCCCAAGTGCTCCTCATGAATCGGGTATCCGAGAGACCCCGCCTAGTTATCCGACATCGGCAACAAAACATCGATGTTTTGAAACATCGATATTCAGTATTAAAGCATCGATGCTAATAAAACAGCGCCCAAAACCATCTATGTTTTAGAACATCGATTTTTTAAAACTGGTTTAGTAAATTCTAACATTGTTACTTCGGTTAGTCGTGTGGGGGGTTTAATTTTACTCTCTGATTGGGCTGACACAAATGACAAAAACTAGACAAGATTATTTTTTCTTTACTGTAAATAAAAATTATTGGGGCATATAATTTAACACGCCCCAATATTTATTATTTGCAGTTTGTGAAACAAGAAGTTTGTTAAACCCCCTTAAATCATCTTCTTTTTTCACTAACTATCCCACCAGCTGGGGAAAAACTCTTTCTGATAAGACTGATGTCGACATTACTGACAAATACTTAAATGCAACTTTAACCTATGTAGAATTCTTATAATTATAATTATCAGAGTAAAATGTGAGTGGGTTGTCTTTTAGTTTAAAAACAGGAGCTTTGAAGTAAACTGCAAGTTCGGGCACCAAACTACCAGTGACAAGTTCCTCCAACACCTTCGACCTCTTTCTTGCACTCCAGTTATCTTCAACCCTCTTGTGGTGATCCTCCCAAAAATCATGTTCTGCACAGAATAATCTATATATATAAAACAGTTCCGTAACTGACTCATTCATTTATTCACTGACTGGCTGACATACAACGCACAGACCAAACCGCTGGACCTAAAGGGCTGAAATTTTGCATGGCGATTCTTCTTATAGTGCAGGGGTGCACTAAGAAAGATTTTTGAAAAATTCTTCTTAGATTTTTTTAAATTAAATTTTTAAGCTGTTTTTTTAATTTTTTAAAATGAAGTTTGCATTTAAAATAATAATTTGAGGGTTATAAAATTTATATCACGAGAAAGATCATAAAAAATTCCTTCAAAATGAGATCTTTTTCGATTCTTTACCTCCCTTTTCTGATTTTTGGTGAATTTTTAAAGATTAATTTTTTAGAATTTAATTTATTAAATGCCGATCACGTGATTTCTTTTTCTGGTACTTTAAATAAATTTATCGTCACGTGCATAAAAACTAAATAGACAAAAAAATATTTTTTTTCTTGCTAATGCGGCAGACGATAGGACATTATTTTGTCTATAAAAATATCCCTTACGATTTTTTATAAATATGTTTTTTACATCAATTGTATATATTGATCGTCGTATTTATTATATATATATATATATATATATATATATATATATATATATATATATATATATATATATATATATATATATATATATATATATACCCAACAAACACAGAGGCATCGGGCCGGGGTCGGAAGGTTCCGGCCAGACGATTTCTCCACTGCCGGGCCGGCGCATTAGGTCAGTATCGTTTCCGTCACGGCTGTGTCCTCTCGCCCGCGACTACCCCGTCGAGTGCTGGCCCGATTCTGGTAGGAATCGAGCCATCGTTCATCCGACTGCGAACCGTTAAGCAGCCGCCACGAAGCCATCAATGTGGACAGACAGCCGTCGCGTAACCGGAGGTTGACGGGCCGGTTACGGGAGCAATAATTGGTGTCGACAGGCCGTCAAGTACCCATATCGAATCCAGCAAAGCGCCGTGAATCAGGGCAACTCGCCAGTAGTGAGCCGGAATCGGAATACCGGCAGATTTTCAAAGTTTTTCGTAGAACCCTTCCTTTCACATGCTTTTTATTTTTATTAATGAGATTGTTTTTAACCTTTATATATAATATGATCTGATATCTACCCTTTCACTTTATTTTTTTTTCTGGCTCTCCATGTATAACTAGTATTGATATTTTTAACTGCTCCCCTTTTCTCGTGTATTTTCAGGTAATAGTAAATATTAATCTCTGCTATCACCTAAAATTTTTATTCAGAATAATTCCTGAAAATCAGGAATTACCCGATTTTATAATTTATTTGAAAATGATTAAAAATTAAAATTTATTGTAGTTCAATTTTTTTATGAATTTTATTCAGTCTTTTTTTTTAGAAGTTGACAAGTGAAAAAAAAATTTTCATTGTTTTGCATATCAAAGAGTGATTCGTTGTTAAATCTTAGCTGTTCAAGAAATATTTTTTTTGAGACATCTTCAAATAGGTCTTGATAAGTTTATTCTTTGGAAATAAAAAATAATAATATTCTGTCATCCTATAGTCTTATCATATTGCTGAATATGATAAGACTGAAAATTAAACATACCTTTCGGTCATTGTCCAATGATGGTATATTTAAAAAAATGTCACAGTCGAGCAGCGGAGAGATATCAGATGTGGTGTTTCTAATCTCCCTGGTGTAGGAAAGCATACACCGAGTCCAATTGACCCCGCCGTAAAAGATATCACAGACAAAGTCCTGCTCAACCGACAGCTGTCTCAAAGAGACGCCCATACATTCTGTGAGTAGAAGTGGGAAAGTGCGCCAAAGTTTCGCCAAGACGGAAAATCGCCAATCTGTGTACGTCATGATCGCACGCTCGACAAACGTATTTTGTCCCTAGATCGCTGAACTTATATTTATATGTGTAGTAATTTACACGGACATCGAAAAATTTAAAACAGTATTTTTGGGGGCTGGGACTGAAAAAAACTCTTCTGGAATAAAAGTCTTTTTGAGTCCGTAGACACTTTTCTTTTATTTATTTTTATTTTTATTTTCTGGAAATATTTTTTTTTAACTTTCAGCTTTCTTGTGATCAAAATGTTTATGCTTTAAAACAAATACTTAGAGTCTGATTTTTCAGCTTGCATCAAAGTATTCAGCAAAGTATTTCAGCTACGGCTTAAAATACACGAAAAGTTAAATCAATTTTATAGACTAAATTAGCCATGTTTCAGAATTTCAATAATGTGAAATACTACTTTTCTTGCGGGAAAAAAATCATTTTATGTAGACGATCAGCTTAAAGCGTTAAAAATACATATTAGATAAAGATTAAGTAAATAAAAATTATAAAGTTTTTTTTTTCTGAGGCTTTGAAATTTCTTGTAACTTCTCGTTGAAAGCTTTTAATGGATGGCTCTCTGAACCCCTTGAAACGATTTAATGATGCCACTGGCCTAATAATTTTTAAGAAACTTAGAATTAAATTTTCTCATTGTGGAATGAATACATGTGTACTGGGGACTTGCTATAGATAGCAAGGGAAACTACAGAATGCCTGAAATAAATAGGAAGAGAGGAAATATTTGCGTGAAATGGAAATTAATGACTACCGAAGATGTAAACATCTATCTATCAAAATTTTCTAAATTATCTGCCAGTGTAAATTGTAGCATCATTGTTCTTAATATATATTAAGCACATTTGCGACCGTTTCAAGAAAAAAATCATTAAAAAAACAAATTACGCTCTTTACATGTTTATTTTTTATCAGTGATTTCGCAATTTTTCTTTTTTAAGTCAAGATGTTGGTATCAAAATGTTGTATTAATATTAGGTGTTTAGATGTACAGAAGGTCGTTCGCACTTTATGGAAACGATTTTGAAATTTAATTTTTATGTATAAATGTCGTATTTTTTTTCGGCGATTTGCTTCTATCTGATAGCCATGGTTCTTTACAATAGTTCTAGCTCGAATTTTCCATGAAAGTAAACTTTTTCTTAATATTGTCATGTCAATTTCACCCCATTCCTCTTGGACCGTTTTCCAAAGTCCGTTCAGTGTTCTTGGATGCCGTTTTGTAAGTCTCGTTTTAATAAACCGAAATCGTAAAAGAATTGGAGAAGCGTCATGTTATTTTACAGGTATTTAATTAAATGGGATACCCTTTATTCCTGGTTCTGATTCTTTCTTTACTAAATAAGCGACAGTTGATTTAGACGTGTGACTTGAGGCTTTGATCATATGAAGCGCAACTTTATCAATTTCCTTTCCATATAAGGCTGAAATTTCTTCTTCGAAAATTGGTTATAAAATATTCTGCTGATAGTAGAGTGAATTAATTTTGGCTTTACGTGAGACTTTTTTGATTTTTAATTTGCCGTTGTAACAAAATCGTGCAACTATCAAGAATCCCTTTCGGAACTTTTCTGTATACTGACAAAGTCATTTCGTACGGTCATTTCCGTCAGCTGAGCAAAATAAAATTGATCTTTTTTTTATTACTGTCACTTAAATATGCCCATGCCACATCGAGTGTTACCACAAATTTCCGTTTTTCAGCAGCTAAGTGTTTTACATATAATTTTCTACAATTTGTTTTCCTTTCAGCAATATGCTTTGCCAAAAGCAGATAAACTTTAGTTTTAAACATATTTTTTTAACTTCAAATCATTATGAATGATTTTACTTACAGTGCCAGAATACATTCCTAGTTTCGATGCAATGGATCTTTGAAGAGGCGGATTTTTTTTTTGGATCAGAGACTTCCCTTTCTCGATATTTACCTGCGTTCGAACAGTTTTAGGATGGGGTTTGGCGGTCATGTTTTCATTTTTACTTTCAGTTAGACAAATTTTTGAACCTTTGTCCCTGACGTACTGTCGAGCGAGGGACAGCATTCGAGCATTCCCCCGTCTGTTTTTAGATGAGGGGGGAAGAAATTATTCCCCACTTTTCTGAGAAAAGCTCTCTCTCTCTTTCCTCTTGCCACCTGCAAACAGTGTCCTTACAAGAGGGGGGAAGGGGAGAAAGAAAACGACTTCTCATAAAGAGCTGGCTTGCTCCGTTTTAACCTTTAGCTTACGGGGTCCATTTTTCCGGTTCCCTCTTTAGAACGTGAAATTCCATACCTCCTTTGTAAGAATGGTCATTAAGGGTGTTATATATATGTGTGTGTGTGTGTGTGTATATATATATCTATATATATATATATATATATCTATATATATATATATATATATATATATATATATATATATATATATATATATATATATATATATATATATATATATATATATATATATATATATATACATATGTAAATGTGTGTATATATATATATATATATTTATATATATATATATATATATATATATATATATATATATATATATATATATATATATATATATATTTATATTTATATATATATATATATATATATATATATATATATATATATATATATATATATATATATTTATATATATTTATATACATATATATATATATATTATATATATATATATTTATTTATTTATATATATATATATATATATATACATACATATACATATGTATATATATAAATATACATATATATACATACATATACATATGTATATATATATATATATATATATATATATATATATATATATATATATATATACATATATATATACATATATATACATATGTATATATATATATATATATATATATATATATATATATATATATATATATATATATATATATATATATATATATATATATATATATTCATTCTTGGCTCCGTATTCTTGGGATACATGCTGTCCCCCCCACCCCGTAAGGAAAAGGTTAACATTCCAGAACAAAGAATCTGACCCTGAGTGGATAACGAACCTATGACTGACAAACAGAACAGTTTGTCGAGAAAGCATGCTGTTAGGTTGATTTTACTGTTAGATTTTTAAGTTCGATTCCAGTATACGAGCAAACTGCGCGGGTGAAATTCGGATCAAATCCGACGGACAGTGAGGTCTCTCCGTTAAAGACCGTGGATGGTCTTAGTTGAGTAATTATCTCAATAAATTATTACTATTATTAACTAATATCGCTTAAAAGCCTTTTATTCCCGAATTTTCGCCTAAAAGTAGTAAAAAAATATTTTCGAATTTATTCGCATGCATTTCGTAAATACGAAAATTAAGTATCCCTACTAAGTATCCTACCTCATTGTACTCGGTGACAGTGATGCATTAGAACTAAGCACTAAATAGATGCCGATGTTTGGCACGAAAAAGAAAGTGCATTTCTTGTTTACCAGTCATGATTGAATGGAACAGGTTGTATTTAAATTTTACCTCTGCGAAGCTATTAGTAATTTTTTTGAAAAAAAAATAAGATATTGATCTGAATCTGAATGTTTTTATCTGTTTATGAAAAATAATCAACAACGAGAAAAATATTTTTTTCTTCTAACTTTAAATAATTTAGAAAATATTATATGACTGCAAAATTGTTATTCAAACTGAAACATGAAATTATCCTAAAAAGCATTTTTATTTTCATTAAACAAGTGCAGCTGTGAAGGTGAAGACTTACATCACAAACAAGATATACGCAGAATACTTGTATGAAGAAAATAATTAGTACACTATCTATTTACTAGCACATTAAAAGCTACTAAAATACTCTCAACATTTACATACGTACAAACACACACTTTCTAATTTAATCTCTGATGACATTTTTTTTTTTTTTTTATGAAGCGTTTTCGGAAAATATGAATACGGTTCATATCAATGGGTGTTAGAACTTTACATCTACGTTGGTCAGCTATGTGAAATTTATTTGCAGTCAACAATATTTTTATTTTATTTCCTCGAATCATTCTATATTGTTCTATACATCACTAGGTATAAAGTATGCGAATAAATACTGTTAAAAATGACGAATATAATTCAATGTAAATCAATATTTTAATAACAATATTTTGACTGTATAGAGCAGGGGTGGCCAAAGGGACGACCGCGGTCGACTGGTAGACCGCGTAACTATTCCCAGTCGCCCGCCTGTCTGATATGTAATTGGTTGGGAATCAAAATGGATTTATTACTCTTTGTAAAAGTGATGATGATATTCCAAGTCTAACAAACTACCATTGCATTATCCAACAGCAGGCATTGTGCTAAAAAATATTGAATTCAGATGTGATGAATTTCGCATTTAAAATAGTTAATTCTATTCGTGGAAAAAGTTTGCAAAGACGCAGATTCAGAGCATTGCTAGAGGAACGTGAATCTGACTTCGGGGAACTACTATTACACACTGACGTACGGTGTACTTTCTACCATGAATGCAATCAAAACAAAACATCGCTCCCGTTTAACAGATTACCATTTGGTAGTATGTTTACGAATAGCTATAAGTACATAGGAACCACAGTATGAAAAGCTTGCCGAAAATATGCAATGTCATGTTTCCAGCGCGTCCTCTAATATGAAATAAAAATAATAGTTAAGATTAATTTACAATAATATTGTTCGCATTAATAAGAAAATAAAAGCATATTGTTTTATTTATACACTAATTACTTTTTAAGAAGAAAACCTTTTATCTCTTATTAAAATAACTTGATATTGAATATAATTAGTAATATCTATGATTATTTTAAATTTAAACTAATTTTTGGCTTTAAATTACTAATTTTCTTATGATCACTCAACACATACGATGTTGGTAAACCTCAGCCTATAATTTAAATTAAAGGTCGCCCGTAATGATCAAAAGTTTGGCCACCACTGGTATAGAGGTATAAAAAGGTATGATATGTTTTTAGTGTTTAATCTGTTAAACACTTATTAAAATCCATTCGGACTCAATTTCGCTTAAAAGAGAACTGTCACTCGAAGCTCGAAGTATTTTATTTTATGTTATGGATATATCTATATTCTAATAAATAAAAACGGTAGTGTTATTCATTTCAAAATCAGTACACTTACCCCCCCCCCCAAAAAAAAAAGAAAAAAGAAAAAAAAGCGCTGAAAATAAACGAAAATGGTCATTTTTATGTAAAAAAATGACTCCAAGTGCAGCGCCACGAACACCATCACCGAAAAATAAGTGTAGTCCAAATAAGTGTAACCCAGTGGTCTACCGAAAAAGGAAATGAAGCGCCTACCGAAATTGTTATTGGCGATAAGTATCTGCTGGTAGGGTTGCCAGGTAAATCGAAGAGAACCAGGGTTTGAAATGAAGCCCCGATAGATACCCGATTTGGCATCCAAGAGAGTCTGCCGAAAAGTCCGTCTTAATCAAAATCATAAACAAATTTAGGCAGGTACTACTCTTTGCTCTCTTGTGCATAAACTCTTGATCGAAAAAATTATCCATTTGTAAGTGGATGTTTATTTCATTTCTATATAAAAGCCAAAAATAAATTAATATAATCTAATAATAGTTGATGTCTGTCAAAACATGACAGCTAGATAGTAAATGAATGTACTAATACACAAATTATATTCAACACATCATTGTCAAATGTTGAAAATCATAATAATGCGCAGAAACAAATTGTGATTAAGTGGATTCGTGCTTAGTGAGTATCTAAAGACAGATTTAAAAATGTCACTGAGCATGTGCAGAAAGCAATTTTTTTAAATTGTAAATTATCGCTAATTAAACAGCATGAAATAAACAATTTCCATGAGGTTTACTGTTGTATTTCACAAATATAATTATCATAAATATAAATAAGGCAGAGATCGATCTAGAGAGACTTCTCGGAATAAACGTGTTTATCATTAAAACATGTCACTGAGCGTGCGCGGAAACAGTGAGTTTCTAAAGACAGATTTAAACATGCCACTGAGCATGCGTAAAAATCAATTGTAAATTGTAAATTACCACTAATTAATAGAAATTGCTGTCACAAAAACCAAATTTAACAAATCTACAGATTACAGTCTTTCGTTTAAGACTAAAATGAAGTAAATTGATGCAGTAGTTTTCTCTCACGGACTACCCAAAAAGTCGGCTTAGCAAATTAAATATATAGATGATATATATTATGCATATATCACATAGTATAACCGAAAGATTATATTATGTCAGCCGTATACTTCTGATATAATACAATCTTTTCATACAAGGAAAATTATGTGAATTTTTCATGCAAAACAAGTTTCACAAAAGTGAAATAAATATTTATGGAAAGTCTGTTTAATTTAATCTTCGCCTTCCTTTTCAAATCCATAATTCTGATGCAGATTTCTGTTACTTGTGGTTACGAATCGGATTATCGATTACGGGACGTTATTGGGAAAGCGGTTTCGGATCGATTCCCATCCAACCATCACCGGCCCTTAAAAGGGTACACAATACGGGATTCCCCATCGGAGATTCGTAAATCACCCGGCAACGGTACGGATCATTTTTCCGAGCCTATCGTTCTACCGGCGCCTCCAGAACCGGCCCGTCAAGTTGCCGTCAGTCTTGTGTTTGTTGGGTATATATATATATATATATATATATATATATATATATATATATATATATATATATATATATATATATTGGCATTAATTGCATACATTGACCGTTGTATTTAATTTGAATGTACTCCGTAGCGAAGTACGGGTTTTCAGCTAGTAAATACATAAATGTAAATAATATTGTTAAGTTTTAAATTTCTTTGGCACAATCGTAGAAAAATTGATTTACCTCGAGAAGCTGGTGTTGGAGACAATCGTCCGCCCTCAGAATCCGATGATCCACTTTCTTCCTTGATATCAATGTTAAGCTTTCTGATCCAGGCATCCAATACAACCTTGTCTTGGAAGTGAAGGTTTTTAAATCATGGATCCAATAATGATGCCATTGAAAAAAATTGACAATTCTCAATGCCACCAAATCTATTATTCCATTGAGCTAGAACACTTTCATTCAGCTTTTTTTTCTAGCTCTCAACCGCACGTCACTGCATTTATTTTATTACGCATAATTTTTACTATCGGTATAACACAGCTTGCTGTCACGTTCTTTTCTCCTCATGCTTGTGTTGTTGCAAATTTTATACTTTGGAATAATGTACAAAATTCTTGCGAAAACTCCATGTCCGTGGCTGAGAGCTTCGGCGGGGCCGATTTATTGAAATTAACAATACTTTCAACAACCTCAATCAACTGAAGGAATCTTTATAACATGTAAAAGGTGGAATTCCACCTTGTCGATACGCTCTGAATCAGCATAAGTTTTTTTTTATATCTAAGTTCATCCCTTCCTACCACGCTATGCTTGAACCATTTCACAATGGTTTTCACTCTATCTGGAATTAAAACAGCGTCTGGTAGGGGTTCATATAATTTTTGTGCCATTTAACCCGTGAGAACTCGCACCGGGTATGACATACCCAATCCATTTTCATTCAATGTTTTTGTTATCTTCTTCTTATCGGATTAGGCTGAAATTTCGTGTAGCTGTATTCAAGGTCACGTTCTTTCAGCGGGGTATAAACTAAGTCTGCTCAATAAATAGATTTTGAGAAAAATATTTCGACGGGTATGTCATACCCGTGTAAGTCCTCGCGTCAGTCAAATATTTCCTTTTTTTCTGTCAGTTTAGTGCATCATGGCGCGATTTTTGAATTACGACGAGGAAATAAAACAATTGCGACACCTTTTAGAGACTGTTTCTAGTGATAATGAAGCTTTATCCGAAGATAATGATGCCTCTGAGGATGGAGAATACTGTAGCAATCACGATTCTTCTACTGAAATTGAGACAGAAACCGAAGATAAAGGTTCACTGTCAACAGCCGATTTTTATATTGGTAAAGATAAAATTACAAAATGGCTGAAGAAAAAATACCGGCAAAATATAAGAAAGCCTTCAAGGAACGTAATTATCAAGCTTCCAGGTAATACAAATTATTCAAGAGATGTCGCTTCTCCCGTAGATGCATGGAATGTTCTCTTCAATAGCAACATGCTAAATATGATGGTGCCTCAAACAAAAACAACTTATTCAAGCCCTTCAATGGAACTGGAAATCACTAATAATGAACCGCCTGCAAAAAAACTCAAGACAAAATATAAACGATGTTAAATTTGCCCAAGTAATAAGGACTGAAAAACAAAGTTTATGTGCCAAAAATGGGAAAAATGTCTGAGTTGAACATCAGTATGTAGTTTGTAAAAATTGTCTATAAAAATGTAAGTATTATTAAAATTCACTAAAAATCTTTAATTTATTATCTTATGTTCTTTAGTTACGTAAGGTTTGCATATAAACAATATTAATTGATATTTAAATAGCAGAAATGAACTAGGGTATGAGATACCCGGCGCGAGTTCTTGTGTTCGAAATTGGGCGCGAGTGCTCTCGGGTTAAGTTTAGAAAGTGGGCCAAACAGAAGCTGTGTTTTTTCCCCAAATGCTTATTTTACCGCACTTAAAATGTTATTTCCCCCATCTATAACGACAGCTGTAACTTTCTCTGGTGTGAATCCCCATTCTGAGCACGTATCTGTGAGATGACGAGCCAGATTTTGTGATGTGTGATTTTCATATAGCTCATGAAGTCCGAGAATTACAGACTCGAGTACCCAATTTTCGATAAAATGAGCTGTTACTCCAAGAAAGCTTCTTGTCCGGTAAGTTTCCGTCCAAGTATCCGTTGTGAGACACACATTTGAGACATTGACCAATCACTCTTTTAATACAAATTAGGCTGTTTCGTACTTATGATCTATCATTGAATCTATTGTTCTTCGTGATGGAACAGTATATAAAGGCACAATTACATTCAACAAGTCTTTAAAACAACGTCTACAATGATTGAAATCGGCTGACAATCCAGTGGCGTACCTAGACCATTTGGGGCCTGGAGCGGATTTATTTTCGAGGCCCCCCTCAAAAAAGGGAAATTTTAAATTTGTTCTTATGACAGCTAGCCGTACTTTGCCTTAATCAGACCGTCTCCACATGCTATTGATCTGTGCAGAGAAAAAATAGACAGAATCAGGAAGCGAACTCGTGCAGTACGAGGTGAGCAATGATCATTACTGTTTAAGTGTTAAGCTAAAAAAATAAGTCTGGCGTCAAGGCCCAGGTTCGATCAATCGAACCAACGACGTTCCACCCGGCACAGCTCCGAAACCAACGTTCTAACCTCCTGAGCCATGAGCTCGTTAACTTATAGTTTGGTACACGATTAAAATCAGTTGCACGGCGCTGGTTTTTGTTGTATGAATTTTTCCTCTATCGAAAGGGGACTATAAAAGGCTTGGCCGTTTTATTAATCAAAACAATAATAGTTAAAGACAAAATTCACATTAAAAAGAAACGGAGCCGTTTTGGAGCCAATACTTTCTTATAATATTACGGTTGCTTCAAGGAAAACAAAATTATTTCACTTTGATCTATATTAACTTTATTGGTAATTCAGCTTTAAAAAATTTTACTTCTCACAAGGCAATATACATTGACAGTATCAGTATGAAAAAAAATAGAAAGGGAATAAGTCAAAAACTTTTGGTGTTGAGGTGAATACAGTAGAAGTTTTTTTGGAACAAAAATAAAATAATTTTTTAAAAAATAAGACATATGTAAAGTCAACTCTAACAAAGTATCTTTACCTATATATATATATATATATATATATATATATATATATATATATATATATATACCTATATATATATATATATATATATATATATATATATACCTATATATATATATATATATATATATATATATATATATATATATATATATATATATATATATATATATATATAGTTGGTTCTCTGTTTAACGACTTTCAAGGGACCGTGAAAAATCGTCCTTAAGTAGAGATCGTCCTTAAACAGAATTTGTGAAAAAATAACATTTCCCTTCACAATTTACAGGTTTAGGACTGTCAATATATTTCTTAATATATTGGCGTGTTTAAAAATGTTATTTTATTATCATCATTATTTTATTCACAAAAAGTTATTTTAAATTACATTGAAAAAAAAGAGTACAAACAATACAATAAATTACGTTTTAAAAAATTCAAAAAGTGTTGATTGCTTCATTCGCCTTGTTTTCGTTATTCTCTTTTCCAGATTTCTAAAATGTTAAATGAGTCACCTTCCATTTTCGATGTAATATAGCGTCGGAGAACATCTAGAGCAGAAATTGCATCTGTGTAAGACGGTGGCAGTGTCTCGTTTTCCGTGTCTTCAACTTCACCTTCTTCGTCTGACACTGTGTTTTCGTTTACAATATCTTAATAAATTTGTTCTACATTTCTGAAATCTGTTGTTAAAACATATTTATCACAATTGTAGAAATCTTGAATTGAAACATCCTCATCTTCAACAAGACTTCTCCATTCTTCAGGGGTAATGTCATCTTCGTTGATTTCTACATCCGTACTTTGCAGTTCCACTACAAGTTATTTGTGAATTCCAGCAACGCGAAAGCAGTTTTTTATTGTGGATGAAGAAACTTCTTTCAATGCTGATGTTATCATGTGTATTGCTTCCAAGATTGTAAATTTTCTAATTTTTATACTGTCAGCCGAATTGTTTATTAATTTCCTAATTAAAGACTTTCTGTAGTATGCTTTCACATTGCGAATGATACCCAGGTCTAATGGCTACAACTTGCTAGTGCAATTAGCTGGTAAGAAATGGATAGTCAAATTTGTAAGTCCAGGGATATTTGGAGTATGTGCAGTGCATCGGTCGATTAAAAGTAAAACTTTTCACTTTTCTCCATGCATTTTTGCATCAAATTTTCTAATCCAGTCAATAAAAATTTGTGATGTCATCCACGCTTTATTGTTATTGCGGTACTCACAAGGTTTCCTGGTGATATTCTTAAAACACCTTGGTTGCTTTGATTTGCCTATAGCTAGTGGTGGAAATTTCTCAGATCCATCCGAATTAGTGCACAGTAAAACAGTCAATCGTTCCTTACTGTGTTTTCCACCAAAACACTTTTCGCCCATATACGTTAAGGTTTTATTAGGCACCATATTGTAGAATAGGCCCGTCTCATCTGCATTGAATATGTTCTTCTCATCATATCCATCTAATTTCCCCTTCAGCACTATTTTCCATTCATCCACTATTTTTTCATCTACGGAGCCACTTTCGCCAGATATGCTTTTAAATACAAGCCCGTATCTTTCTTTGAACTTTGTTAGCCAACCAGCCGACCGCATTTTCTTTAAATATCACTCCGGAAATTGGAATGTTAGATGCTCTTGATTGATGAAACCATTGCAGGACTGCCTTCTCAAACTCTTCTGATCGGCCACATTGAATTTTCTGCCGTTTGGATTTGGATCCCAATCCAAATTTTCGTGCTGCTTCAAGAATTTTCTCTTTGCTTGCTAAAATGCCTTTGAGAGTAGACTCGGGTAGCTGAAATTGTCTTGCGAATTGGACTTTTGTTATTCCAACACTTTCTTCCCAGTTTTCAATAATTTTCCCTTTTTCGTGTAGCGTAAGATGCTTTCGCTTTGATGCCATTTTGCTCTGCTCACCTCGTATTCGTACTGGAATGAGCTCCTACACCCAACCATGAATTCTCTAAACATGAACACGTGCTTCCCAGAAGGAGTGAGAGAGGGGTGCTTTTGGACAGTTCGTAAATCACATGACAACATGGTAGGCACAATAGAGTGATTCCACACCCGCACTAAGAAATTCGATCCACCAGGGAAGAATGTTCTATCTTCCGAGAAACAGTAATCCCCCCCCCCTCCCCCGGTTTTTTCCACTGCAACAAATCTATGATTGCAACAAACATAAAGGAAATTCCGGGTCTGTTTTTGAAACCAAACTCCCCCACAGAAAGTAACCCTCCAGTAGATAAAATGGTGAAGAAAAAGTTTATCATGTAAGAAAAAAATCGTCGTTAAATAGAAACAAAATCATCTTAAAATAGAATTTTTTTACGTCGGAGGGACCGGGACCGGGAAATATCGTCTTTAAATAGAGATCGTCGTTAAGTAGAGCGTCGTTAAACAGAGAGCCAACTGTATATATATATATATATATATATATATATATATATATATCCTATTTTTCTATACACAGTCTCATGTGAAGACAAAACTAAGGGAAACACAATTCTGTATTAATTCTGAATAGATAAAATCCTCCTTTTAAAATTGTCTCTTTCTAACTTTTGAATCAGAAAATTGTCTAATTCTCTCATGGAAGTTTATTTTCATAGCCAACTTGTTCTCGATGGATAACATTGCTAGTCCATTTAGCCTTATTTAGCTCATTGTTGAGCGCAAATAGTTTTGAGGATTTTCAGCTTTTCAACACTTCTTTCACAAGTTGCGACGGAAATGCAAATCGTCAAAAACAACTTTAGTGCTAAACACAAGTTTGGTACTGTGTCATAGGGATATGACAATAGAGTCAAGGCTTGGTGCAGGAGAGTTGAAAGTTACGGGATGAATTAAAATAATTGCACAATATAAGAAAGAAACAGGGCAAGGAAGCAAAAGACTAGCAATAAAAGCAGTAGCGGTGAGAAAGGCCAACTATAAACCAAAACTACTACAGATAGAAGATTGGGCACGAAGAAAGAAATAAAAGTATAGATAAAAGTTAAGATAAAACGGAAACGGTGAATCTGAAGAATGAGTTTGAAACGAAGGAAGAGAAAAAGAAGGGGGAACCATAAATTTATGATAGATGTAAAAGAAACCACCATAGTCAGTGTTGAGCTGAGCATGGGAAAAGTCAAGAAGGGGAAAATATTTATAAGTCTCTCCAAGGATGCGCATTGGGGAAAAGGGATGGAGAAAAGGCAACCACGAACGAATAGATGAGATGAGATGAGGATAATATGGCCAATGAGATTGGAAGAGGCGTGGCCAGAAATAATAAGAGAAAAAGGATATGAAAAAAGACAGGGAGAAAAAAGAAGAATAGTTAAAGATAGAAGTGGTATCAAGTCAGCTAGCAAGCTAGTAGTTAAAAATATACGAGTAAAGACGAACCTCGCCCGATGATATTACCTATGATAGTGCATCCCGTTTCCAATGCCAAAGAGCCCGAAGAAGAGTTGTGCACCCAGTTTCCAGTACCGAGAGCGTCCAACGACCAATGGAGCCCTGTGTCCTATTATGAGTAACAAGACAAATAAAGGATGAGAAAGTAGCGCTTCCGTTAACCAGATGCCCAGTTTAACTACTATTAATGAGGAATCCTGCGCCCTGTGCCCATGTCCATAATCAAAGGTGATTCAACAATCGTCTGCAAAAGTACCGCCTTTTCTCCTCTTCATGCTTACTATCATTGCTTCTCATACGCGTAACTGTTAATGTAACGTTATAACGTATATAGAGCACGATAGCGATTTAATTTCATGACGACAGTTAAAAGAGTAATATGCGATAATTCGTAAAACGAGATTTTATATAATATAAAGTAACGTAATTCGTGTATGAATTAATAATAATTGTTGATTATGAATGTAGTAGGACTAGGATTGAAATTAGTGGTTATTATTGATTAAGCTTATGTGATTGATTTGAATTAGTGCATATTTTGATGAAGAAAGTATTAGGCTTTAATGATGAAACAATTCCAATTCTTGATTAATGATAATGAACCAATTGTAGTAGATTAATTATAATAAGTATAAGTAAAGTGTGATATTCAATTAGGTGTATATACGTATTGTATAATTGTATATGTTCATTTCAATTCAATAAATCAAAATTTCATTTAAACCAGAGTAGTTCTTGTCTAAAGAAATCACAACGAATATCTAATTCAATTTCTTGCAATGTAATACCCACATAATTAATAATACATTCTTAACTCTTAACCACTATTCTTTTCATCCCCACATACAGACTGTTGAAAGTCCAATGAAAAATAAACTACCAAAAATGGACTGCAAAACTTGAAGAGCTGACCATTTTTTTACTTCCTCTGTATTAATATTTGAAGCTTGCATATGGCGTCTTAGTCTTTGTATTTCTGGCAAAACCCCGTCCTTAGAAAATTTGTCGTAACTTTCAGTTAGATGAAAAATAAGTTCTGGCAGTTTCTGATCTAGAGCTTTGATCAAATTAACCGACTGCAAGACTTTCATAACAAATTCATAACAAATTTGTTATGAATCAATGGAGTAGCGAGCATAACTGGCGCCCGGCACACGATCTATTTTTGGCGCCACCCATGGTTTGAGGACTATTTGGCGCCCCTCTGCGAGTGGTGCCCGGGGCATGATAGACCCCTTGCCCCCCCTAGCTACACCACTGTTAGGAATGTTCTCCATGGATCTTGTTTGGAGTTCCAAATACAACCTATCTACACGTTGGAATATGGACCTCCTTAGTTCTTCTTGTAAGAACTAAGTGATTCATCTTTAGCTTTTTCACCCGGTATCATCTTTTAAGATCTTTTCCTGCCTCTCTTTTCAATATAAATTCCCATTACTTCCCATTTCTGGGAAGCGAAGTGCAAAGCATCACTAACTAAGATTCTATAGTTTCCTTAATAAAAAGTTCAAATTCTCTTAGTTAATTTAAGCCTTGTCCAAGGAAATCCCCTCAATTTGTAGGTAGCGTTAAGTGTGATTGATTTCCTCCAAAATGTCTGACCACAGACGTAGAAACGCTAAATACGTGAAATCGTAAACATTTTCCATTATAATCTGAGTTGATCATTTTGTATCTAGGTTTTCAGACTCGTCGCACAGCTTCTCCACTGCACCGATCAATTTTTCAAAATTTTTCATTACTGATTTCACAGCTGCTTGCTGTACACGCCATCTTGTATCGGACAACTTTTTAGCCGCTACTCCCACAACGGCAGTCATTATTTCCCCACTTGTGGGTTGAGCCCAAGAAGAAGTTGTAAAAATTTTCCAGTGTACCGAAAAATTGTGATGGGAATAATCGAATGATTTCAATAATCGAGTTATTTGTATTCGAGTGATTTCAATAATCGAGTTATTTTCATTAATCGATTGATAATGACGTCACGGCCGCCATGTTTTGAACAAAGTGCCATGGCGGCCCATGGCCCATGTTATTGCCCCATAGGACTCGGAAATAAATATTAATTTCTTTTAAACTAATGAATATTGTCTCTCTGCACGTACTGAAATCGACTAATGAGTAAAAACTTGCCTGGAACAAAAATTGAAGAATTCGATGTGGTACAGCAATGAGAGCAGATGGTGTTTTAAAAATTTCATTCCTCTAAGCCTAGCACTGTGAAAGATAGGCTTAGAGGAAATGATACGCTTGGAATTTTGTATGTAGTGTTTGTGAACAATTTTTTACGTTGTTTCTGTTTATGTGGATAATCTAAAATGAATTAGTAAGTAGATTTTATTCCCAATAACACTTATTTATCACCAGTGTCATTGTACTTACTTGATTGTATCGCTGAAGCTAACGGTAATAGTCATTTTCGATAAAAATTATCATTCTAAAAATTTTATTCGCAACAGATCTCTATAACATATCAAACAGTTATTTTTCAAAATTTATTGCATGATATATTATATCATACTAAATATTTGATGATATAACTGTGATATGCGATGTATAATAAAATGGTATTTTTTAGCACATGCATAATTTTACACATTTAATTAAAGCGAGAACTAATTCTATTCTATATTAAGAATTCCATACCTCACATGGGATTTCATGCACAAGCACTTCGTAATTTTACGTATCAGTTATACACTGAAGAGCCAAAAAACTGGTACAGGTGTGCGTATGCAAATAACGGAGATATGCAACCAGTCAGCGTAACGCGATGCGGTCGGCAGTGCCTATATGAGACAACAGGTTTGTGGCGAAGCTGTTAAATTGGTTCCTGCAGCTGCAATGGCAGGTAATCACGATTTATGTTACTTTGAACGTGCAGTTATAGTCGGCACACGAGTGGGACATAGCATCTGCGACGTAGCGATGCAATTTAGATTTTCGCGCACTACCCTTTTACGAGTGTACCGTGAATATCAGGTATCCGGTAAAACATCAAATCTCCGTTGCGGCCAGAAAAAGACCTTGAATGAACGGGACTGTCGACGACTGACGAGAATCTAGATAGACGTGCAACACTTCCACAAATTGCTGCAGATTCCAATGGTGGAGCCTCAACAAGTGTCAGCGTGCTGAACTTGCACTTAAACGGCATAGGGAGTGTCACCGTCAATCTCTGTGACCCCGAAAACTATAGACTCGATACTACTCTCGGTCATTTTGGACATTTTATTTTTCACCCCTTCCCCAATGCTGAAGGGGGATGAATTTGCACTTGAACGTCATCGGAAGTGTCACTATCAATTTCTGTGACCCAGAAAACTATAGATTCAACACTACTCTTGGTCATTTTGGACACTTTATTTTTCAACCCTTCTTCCCCCGCCCCCCTCCCCCAATGCGGAAGGGGGGCTGAACTTGCATTTAAACGGCATCGGGAGTGTCACTATCAATCTCTGTGACCCCGAAAACTATAGATCAGACACTAATATCAGTCGTTTTCGATAATTTTTACATGTCCCCCCTCTCCCATGGGGTGATAGGGCTGGCTTACACTTACCCCTCTAGTGTTTCCTCCCAGATTGTAAAGAATATGTGTACTAAGTTTGGTTGATGCTGCTCCAGGCTCTCCAGAGTGATGCTGGAACATGCACACATACACCCATTTTCATATGTATAGATTAAAAATTTAGTCTAAAGTTCAGCTATACATAAACACTGCAGTTTTATAAAATCCTCCACTCACCCGGTCCAGTATTCCTAATTCCTGATCAAAATGTTTAGCATAGCGTACCGAATAAAGGAGATACGAGCCACCTAAGAAATAATCGTCTTGGGCAATCACTCGAGCTAACGGGAAACGAGAAATAATCGCCGGAAAAATAATCATCTCTTTCGAGAAATTCACTCGAGTATTTTAGCGCGATTTATCCAAGAAATAATCTCCTGGAAAATAATCGTTTTGACCGAGTGATTCCCTCGTGTACTTCAGCGCGATTTATGCAGGAAATAATCTCCTAAAAAATAATCGTTCTGACCGAGTGATTCATTCGAATGATTCACTCGCGAACTAGAAATAATCGCTAGCAAAATCATTCCAGTGACTCACTCAAGTGAAATAATCGATTAAGAATAACTCGAATGAAATTGTGATAATCGAACTACTCGAATGTTTTTATAATCGAGTTATTCGAGTAATTCATTCGAGATTCGATTAGTCGCCCAACGCTACTATA